>CP142452.1:80362500-80945000 GCA_038049695.1 Cinnamomum chago
GATGCTGAGATATGTGAGCACTTGTGGTCATGCAATTCTCAGTGCCTATAATGATCACCTCTACATGCTGTTTTCTAAATGCTGATGGGGTAGGTCTCCATCAGATCTTCATTTCACTTACACCAGTGGTGGATTTGATATATAGGGAGGAAAAAAGATCATAGGGTCTAAAATGAAAATAGAATAGAGTTATGGCTCACTCCATATGTAAGCTAGTATGGCATAGGCAGTAGTAAAGATTTGAGAGAGCAGGATTCAAACCGAAGCTCCAATCAGATGCTATGTAACAGTGAACTGCCTATTCATATTTCATATTGCCTCTAATATGGTCTTCATCTTAGGACAAAACATACGGAAGTTGATTATCACCACATACATGAGAAGGTAAAAAGATTTAGATATTTTCACTTCCTATCTTAGGTTTTTCTTTAAAAAATAAATAAAAAGAAATGGTAAATAAATTTATTAAGCAAAATGAGAAGTACAGAGATTGGGTGGAAGATTCACCATTTTTAGCCAAGCTATCTATCAGCCAACTCATTGGATTTACGTAAAACAAACTGACTTACAGAAATAAAAGCTCCGATCTCCACCATAAATCAACTTGGAGACATTTCATCAGGGCATATGGACTAAACCTCGATTAGAACTTGTGTTGTCTAATTGCGAGGGAAAGGGGATTTTGGTGTATGTGTACCCTAGAGTTACTCTCTTGCCCCTAGAGCTTGTATTCTACATCTAGAGAGCAATCACGTAATTTCTTTTATCCATATTGGCGAAGGTGTAACAAGCTATAGTCTTCTTCTGTCTTTGCCACTTCTCCTCATCCCCATTGAACAATAAATACTCTACAGGTTTGAAACTTAAAACTCTCTCTCTCTCTCTCTATATATATATATATTTTATTTTATTTTCAGTAAAAAACTCCCTGACTTCTTGTGACTTTGGAATTTGTGCACCATTAGCAGTTGTGTTGATCACTGTTGTTCTATGACCCTAGTCTACATCACAAGCAATGCAAATGAAGGCTGACACATAAAAATAGATGGTACCAGTATGAAAAATAGGAAGGAACCACTAAATGAAGGTAAAGTATGGTTGTTCAAACAGTAGAAATTGCTTTCTTCATTTGATTAGGGGAATTGTTAATTTGTTCTTCTCATTTTACCAACATAAATGAGCTAAAACACAAAGGTCGGATCCTTTTAATGAGGCCAACTACATCATACGCTTTCAAGAACTCAAATTGAAAAAAATTGTATGTGCAATCTTGTAAGTTGTAACTGTCATATTTTTTTGTAAAATTTTAACAACAGGTTTATAATTTTAATTTTCAACTACACAATAAAAACAACAGCACAATATGCTAAAGGAATTTACCTAAACACCCAGATCCTGATACCAGCTGCTATAAGCTCTTGATAAATTGGAAGCATGGATCTTGGAGAATCAGCCCAGTAGTTTCCAACAATAGCACTGCATGGAAAAAGTTCATGAATGTAACTTTGAAAGAAGGCTCACAAAATTGAAAAACCAGTAATAATTAAAAGAAGATGGTATGAAATGTATCCAGCAACATTAAGTGACAAACCTGCAGGTTTCCCAAGGGTAAGGAATTCCAGTAACATTCGCATGGAGTGCCTTTTGAACTTCGGGGTGATTGAAGTACACCTTAGAGTGCCTCTCAGTGCACGGGTCATATGCTCTGGACATCCAAGGCTGAGGTGAAAAATAATGGCATCAGCACATGCTAGAAGTGAATGAAAAGTTTCCAGGAGTTGCAGACACACACATATAAGAGAGTGTGAAAAAATGTAGAAGTTATAGTCCACCAGCTGATAACATTGGCCAATAAACGTGGATCAGCTTATAGATCAATACACTAATTTATCATACCTGTCGGTCCTGTCCCTGCCCTAGTGATGTGAATGATATAAATGCACTAATATTGGTTGATAATTTGAACCATGCCCAAAATGAAACTCTTTGATCTCTTTATAATTAAAAACTAGTAGTAGCACACTGAGAAGTTAGAACCTAAAGTATCCACAACTTTTAATCACCATTTGCACAACCATTACAGTCTGAGTAAATTTCGCTGTACTTTTTTTGTAAACAAAATGAGCTTAAAGTTTTCATTTTTTATCTTAAATTATGGCCAACCTTGTTCCTTTGATCTAGTGAGGTTGCCTACCCCCACATGTTACTATGTGCAATTGATAGCAGTCCAAGGTGATAAAAAGACACATTAGAAAACCAGAGGGTACCTTGCTTAAAGGACACAATTGCAAGATGTTGCACTATAGTAGATTTCATATAATCCATTGGAGAACATGAAAATGACTATGGTTGCCACGGAACTATGTTATGTTCATTGACAAAGCACAAAATTGCATTGAAAAGCAAAGAAACATGGAGAAATGTGAAAGCTTACATAGTGACCCCTTAAATTGCGCCTGAGAGATGCAGTACTATTGCATGGACGAGTGAATATACTGTATGGGTCTATGTTTCCTTGTTCTGCGTCAGCAACATCAAGAGCTTTCTGGCATTCATCCGAAGGGTGCTCAGAGGATTGGTTGTTGCAGGTGAGTCTCAAATTATGATATGTTGCATCTGAAATCAAACCATGAGTCCACCAGTACTCAAAAGTGCCCACATAGTCATGGTAATCATCAGTAACAGCATTGCCAACCTTTTGAAAAAAAAAATCAGCAAATTAATCTTCTAATACTTGTCATAGAGATGCACGCAACAAATTCCTTAAAGGAGAATCCAACACTATGCATCATACCATGAAACCTTTAAAATTGATAGCAGGGTTCTGGACTCCCTGATTCTTCCGGAATATGATTTGAGACAACTGAGGAACATAGTGACCTGCAAAGCATGCAATACAAGGCGGTCCATGAAATATGTCGTATTTTTTCTTGAACGCAAAAGGAAACATCCACTTGTTCTATCAGTAAAAGCATCCAAACATTTATGTAGTTACAAAAGAAAAAAAACTTATTTCTGACCGGCATAACTCTCGCCCGCAATGTAGAAGTCTCTGTGCTTGTACTCAGGGAACCTCTCAAACCAATTCACAAGGAAAGTATATGCATCTTCAGCTACAGATTCACAACACCTACTAAAATCATATTCTAGTTGCTAAAACATAAAGATGAAAATTTCGGCACACAAATCCAATGGAAGAGAAATCACAGAGTGCAGAAGGAAGGATTGATATTGACCTGTTCTCTGATCACCAGCAGTGTAGAGATCTGATGAAGTGTTCGAATACGAGAAACCCACTCCAGCAGGTGATTCCAGGAACAACATGTTAGCCACTGCAAACTCCAAAAACAACAACATTATCTTCTCATAACAAGAAGCAGGGGGTGGACTTTGGTTGCATGGAAAACCCCTTTCAGGGAAGAATGAATTCCTACACACAATTTGTCTTGAAACAGTTTCCAAGCCTCCATACAAAATTTAGAAATGATTTCAGGGAAGTCAATCTCCATCTGGGAAGTAAATATGGAAGGAAACAAGTAATGATTCATCCACAAAAAACTTTATTTTTTCTGAAGATAAACAGTTTTGATGTTTGCCACTGGGGAGACAATTTCAAGAAAATGCATGAAAACTAGTCTATCTGATTCTGTTAGATGCAGGACCTGGTAGCTGGTATCCATGATCGAGTTAAAAAAAAATCTCTCTGACCCAAAAAAGAAAAATCCCAAATACATCCAAACACAGTTGAAATAAAAATTAAAAAGTTCCCAGTAGAATTCACTTTCCATGCAAGCAAACAGAGTAGAGAATAAACAATATGATAAATACAAGAAGGGACAACCTGGAATCTCCTTTTTCCAGATCTAGCAAACCGTGGAAGATCCAATGTGCATATTCCATAAACACATCTTCCAGAAAACCAAAACTTCACAGAAATAATGCATCCAAACACAACTCAAAGCCAACATAAAACATTCATAGGAATACTTCACTTTCCAGCTTCATTTTCTCAGCAACCAAAAGAGGTCTGATTCTTAAAAAAAAAAAAAAAAACCATCTTTCAGCAAACCCAATTCCCCCAGAAACATCTCATTCAAACCCAATTCAGAAACCAAATGGGCAGGTTTGATTCTCCAAAAAAATTTAAAAAGCACCCATCTTCCACAAAACCCAATTTCCCCCAAAACAACTCATTCGAATCCAATTCTGAGATCACCCCAGAAGTCAAAAGAAAAGAAAAAACTCAAAATCACCTACACTTGTTCCACGAATACGGATTCATCACCAGGCTATTCCCATCCGCCCCGACCCGAAACGGCCCCACCTCCTCCGCCGCCCCATACGCCACCGACGAGCAACCCGGCCCTCCATTCAACCACAGCACGAGGGGTTTTCCTTCCACCGTCGACTCAACCAACCAATAGAACAGAGCCCTCCCAGCTCCTCGATTAACCGTCACATACCCCGAATACTGAGAGAACCCCACATTCAACGGCTGACCCGGCAACTTCCCAATGCGATCATCGACTCGACTCTCAGCAGCAGAATCAGAATCAGGAGCTGCAATCACAAACCCAATAAAAAGGGAAAGCAGAAGCAGAATCCTGGTTCTCTGCTCCATGAACAGAGAAATCGATGACTGGTTGGGGAGAGGTCCTTCTGGGGTTGGGGTGTAAATAGGAGAATTGGGTTTTGTCAGTTGCATTGGGTTATGTGCAGAGAAATGGTTGACAATGATGATGATAAGAAGGAAACATTGTCGTTTATTGTAAGGTTGGAGAAGGAAGGATAGGGGTTGGAAACTGGGGGGAAATGCATTTCCACGTTTGTGTGCTTGTTCACTGTTAGCTTTTGTTTTCTGAGACTGCGCTGTCCGATAGTGTTTGGGACAGTGAAAAACTGAAAGTGGGGCCACGTGGGGGCAGTGTGGATGAAAAAGTGTGGGAACGTGGGGGCGGGAGGAGAGACCCTTTTCATTAGGTTTGACCGGTGAATCCGGATTCCGGATCGTCTGAGTTAAAATCTTAGCTACTTGAGAATTGAGAGAAAATCCTTTTTTTCATTGAGACAAAATCCTTTTTTTCAATGATAATTTTACTCCCATCCGTTTACTTTACATAAATTCAGTACGCGTGAATTTTTTTTTTATTGATAGAGGGCTTATTACATTAAATCCAAATCGAACATAATGACAATCAACACATGTGCTTATAATTAGTTATAATTGATCCAACCATATATGACCCACCATTAGATTGATGAAAGTTTCAAAATACATAATTAGACTTTACGTGCATTAAAATGTTATTGAACGAGGCCGTTGGGAGTTGAAATACAATAATGATATTTTGGTAAATGATAATATATTCATTTTTATTTAATTGATATAAGGGCAAAGTTGTTATTTTTATAAAAGTTTAATACAAATTCTATATCCGTTTCCGGTTTTTATTATAAATATTGATTTTAGGGACATGAAAGATATTGAAATAAAAAGTTAAGAACCTATTTACAAATACTAAAACAACATGGGCCTATTTACAAATTATAAAACCTTAGGGGGTATATATAAAAAAAATCTAAATTTAATCATATAATTCATACTAGCACAAAAACTCATGCTAATTATGGATATGCATGAAGATGTATGATTATATGTATGTTAAAATTGGGAGAAATATAGAGAGTCAATAGGAGAAGCATTTTAATAGAAATTAAAAGAAGAATATATAAGTAATTGTAAATGTTGAAAGCAACTTCCAGTCAAAATATAATGTACAGTCAAAATTAAATCCAAAACCTTATAACTTGATAAATTATAATGTTTTATATGTGATCTATCTTACCAGAGTGGATTTTTCACAACCGTGGTCCTGACTGCTCACCATGTCTATACAATTAAACTTAGAGTAGGTTTTAGACCTTTTTATTAGAGCAAATTTTGGTGAGATTAGATAAAAGTTTTGGACATTTATTTTATAATATTTGATGAGCAGGTCCACCCTTATTAGAGAGCTCAAAATCTTGTGACGTCTCTACAGTCACAATATTCTCATGCAAGTGGAAGAAGATCCGGGCGGGATCTGCCCTTTCAAGGTGTTCCGTTAAATTTAGATTTGTTTGTTGGATCAAACCTCGAAAGAAGTGTACAGAAAAAGAAAACAAAAAAAACCAATGGCTGGTGACGCATAGAGAATTTGACTTTGTGAGCACTATTATTATTACAAAAAGTCTACTTGGACAAACTTTTTGGCCAGAATTTTGGCCAACCCATATGGTTTCCATTGAATATCACTATGATATTCAATGGAAACCATATAGGTTGGCCAAAATTCTGGCCAAAAAGTTTGTCCAAGTAGCATTACTCTTATTATTATTACTGAGGACTCTGCAACCTACATTCTCAAACCACCTCCCAAAAACACTCTTGTGATTTTTAAATATAGGATCCAAATCCTCCTACAGCAATTCATGTGAATGCATTTTAAAATATAGACTATCCATTTCATTTGTTTGCTCTTCACTTAGATGAATGACAGATCATAAGTAAGTTATTTCTATATCACGATCCGGACCCGAGATCAGAGTCATTAGAGTTAATCCCCGGGTCGCGATATTCATACTTACTCCCGTAAACCCCGAATTAACCGAAGTTAAAACGAAGTCTACAAGGGATCTTGCATACGTACCTGTCAATGTACAGTTGTGCGGAAAGATACAATAATATACATTGACAATCATTTAATAAAACGAATCAGACTATTTACTTTAAAATGTAAAGTTCACTTTATACTGTTTCAGTTCTCTTACTATCAACCACTGCATATGCAAAATACAATGCAGGGGACATCATTTCTAATACTTACAATACCAAAATGAATATACAAACTAGTTTCTAAACCATTTCCAAAATACTCAATGTTATCCACTCTCAGATCACGTCCATTCGGTTAGACCTCCTGGAGGTATCGAATAGGTCTCCTCCGCTGGCGGGACGGTCTCGGAGGGACCGGCACGGGCAACTAAGCCTGTAATATCATCAGTAATACCATGAACACGACGGTTCAACAAGATATATACATATGATGATAGTATGTTTGAAAATTCCTAACAATTCATCGATTTAACAGTTCTAAACAATTCCAATATACAATCCTTGTGTAATTATAAACACAAGTAATAATGGCAATAACATTAGCAACTACACTAGTATTGGTTCCAACTCCATTCAGTTCTTCCCAAAAGGAAGCATTTCATATTCATTCATTCATTATGTTCAATATTTATTAATAGCTTTTCAATGTATGACTTTTCAGTCAATGACCTTTCGGTCCAGTCAGGTGGGATCTCCCAGTGTCTTGATCAGAGATCACTGGTGTCACCACGGGCTCCGGAACACCCTAATCTCATCTATTGTAGTAGGAATAGTCATTTTGTCACGCCCCCGAACCGAAACCTCGGGGGCGAGAGATGGGATTAAGCATCAATTATATTTTACTTCTCCCAGGATCCGCGTGTGTGAAAACAACACATTCTGAATATTTTGCGGAAGCATTTGTGGCGTTGCGACCCGAAGTCCGTGGCCATCGGATTCCGCGTCGCACTCAACCTTTAGCACATAGCTATTATATCAAGGATCATATCAGACTGGAGTAACCATCACAATAAATTACAGAGCTGACAGTAACAGGATATTACATTCCCAAATATATTCAAGTTACAATTATCAATGTACATTAATTAAGAATCCCAAGGAAAAGGGCTAACAAAAGCCATACAACAATAAGCTATAAACTACTACCCAAATGTGACGTAGCTCCGATGTCAGACTCAATGTCTACATGACATAGCCGACAAAACAACCTGCAAGGCATGGCTCCAAAGCCAACAAAACACTCAACTCGGGGCGAATAAATCTGAACCTGAGTACCAAAAGTAGTGGGTCAGACACGACGGTCTGGCAGGTGGATGAAAAGATTACAATATAGCGAATAATAATACAAATGATAAATCATGCTATTTGCTCGAAATGCTGCATATAATTATACGGGTGCAAAGTCGGGAATCTCGGGGAAAACTTGTATTCATTTCAAGCATGGTTAAAACATGAACATCTAATAAAACATGTATTCATTTACATCATCTATGATCATAGATATTTGACAATCGGGTATTCGTCTAAAACATGTATAAATATAGCGGTATGGCAAAACAACGTTCATTTGAAGCTTAAGTAAAAACACAAGTATACAACAAACCAGGTATTCATAGCAGTCTAGCAAAACCAATGTCCATTTGAAACCTATGTAGAAGTATGGATATTTAATAAATCGGGTATCGTTTAAAACAGGTGTAACCAAAGGAATCCAACAAGACTAATGTTCATTTAAACATATTCCAAAGTATGGATATTTTAACAATTCGGGTATTCATTTAAAAACAGGTATAAACATAGGAATCTGGCAAAACAAGTGTCATCTAAAACATATTTCAAACCATGGATATTTGACAAATCGGGTAATCATTTAAGACGGTTTAAACATAGGAATCTCACCAGCCAAATGTCATTTAAAACAAGGCACGGATATTTAACAATTCGGGTATTCACTTAAAACATGTATAAACATCGGGATCTAACAAAACGAGTGTCGTTTAAAACGCATTCCAAAGCATGGACATTTAATAACTCGGGTATTCATTTTAAAACATGTGTAATCATATAACTCTAGCAAAAACCATCGATCGTTAGAAACATGTGTGAAAGCACGGGTATCCACCCAACCGGCATTCATGTAAAACATGTACGTGTGCAAAGGACATAAAACAATATAATAGTGACTGAATTTACAATGGAGAGCATTAACACTTATCTAAATAACAACTTTCATAAAAGCAATGAATCATTTAACTGAAAACAAGTAAGCAATATAAACCATGTCGGGTGTCCAAGGAATCGGGAACTGGCAAGATGGCAATCACAAGAAGCTAAGTCCTCTATCACCGAAGTGACAAGAGCGGGACGTTGGTCTCAGTCACACAAGGTGAGGAGACTCAACGTAAATCATATATACAATAATAAATACACGGGAACGGGACCACGGTAGCGAACCGGGTATCGGGACGGGACCACGGCAATAACCGGGTATCGGGATCCAAACTGCAGCTGGCGGGACGGGAGAGGGATCTCCAAGTCAGTGGATCAGACTGACATGGTATCCAAGCTTAGTGATGCCGACTCATAGGTTAAAACCAATCGAGACATATGTAAGTAATCAAGTACAGTAAATAAACGGGTAAACGGGGGTGTTCAAGGGCACGTAAATAAACGGGTAAACGGGGGTGCTCAAGGGCACACTGTCATATCATATCGGGCAATACATTTCGGGACAAGTAACTGTTACTAATGTAACTTCAATGCTTTCGGGAAAACAAGTCATGTAATGCAAATCTCGGGACAAGAGGTGAAACAATGAACTATGACAATTTCGGGAAAAGTATTAATTTCAAGATCTATTTAAGTGAATAGGGGTCCCGTATGTCGATTATAACAATTACTTGGTACTCCTTGAGTTTGAAGACATTCCGGGCTCCTTATGCACTTTTACTACTTCCAAAATTTAACATGAGCTTATGGGTAGTTCTAGATGTTACAATAGCAAGAATCAAGATTATCAACGGTCCATCCTAGGTATGACATTAATTCGGAAACATCGAGCAACCTATTCAGTCACCGAAAGGAATAGAATTCGCGATAACCAAGGGAAAGACTTGTGTTTAGATATAACGAAGATATCGCGTCGTTCCATCCCGTTCAAGATTGAAATGGATTGAACTTCGATGCTACCGAACCAACCGTGAAGAGCATCGGCTCAAGACGCTCTCACATATGGTCGAGTGAGTTCGAGGAGGTTAGCCAAGGTCCACGAAGAAAATAAACCTCAAAACCCACTGGGTCCGATCGATCGGCCGAAATTTCTGTACCCGCGCATCAGGCCAGGCAGACCGCATCGCTCGAGCGAATCTGGGAGTTCGCTCGAGCGAACTCATCGTTCGAGCGGTTATTTAAATGTGGTCGAGCGAACTAGCTACTGGAACGCCCGTATCCCTTTCTGGACAGGTCGCTCGAGCGAACTGTCATGGTCGCTCGAGCGAACTGTCCAGAAACTGAATTCTGGCAGTTCAGTTCCCTTCTTTCTCTTCCTTTTTCCTTTCCAACACTTATACAAATGAGTTTTTCCTTACTTCAACAACATTCTAATTACAATAAAACTCCCATCAAGACTTCAATGAATCATTAAATCCAACCTCTTTCTTCACATTCAATCCCCAAACAAGGAGAGGAGTTCCCATCATAGACAAGGGTTCATTTGAGTCAACATTTATAGATAAACATGGTCTATTGATCACATTTCCATAACCAAAGATGTTTTAGCACAACTCTATAAATGAGTATCATTTTCAAATCAATGTAGCTCATAAACATAACCATGAATAGCCAAACCAATCCTATTCCTTATAAAACCATATGAGTAAACTTGATCAAATGAAATGCATAATTTCCAAGAGATTTAGTCAAGAGAGCAAGGCCCATAATATGCATTTTCAAAATCAATAGAACTATAGCAAGAAGCATATGTGAAGCTTATATCAAATTATCAAGAACAAGTAATAAATTTAGGAATTCTCATAAAACTTTGATAACATTAAAACCATCCATTCATCCACTTGCCTTTGACTCTAATCAAGCAAATCCAAGCTCCTAATCTCTTCACAAGCTCAAGATCAACAATCTCTACAAAAACCCCCCAAAAAAAGCCCTAAAATGGGTTAAACCATGAAATGACAAGGAAACTTCTCAATAATCAAGGTGGAGGTTCTCTAAGGCTAGAAGAACACATATCTAGAAGATGAAGAAGAACACTTACTTGGAAGGCCCTCTAATGGACAAGGTAAGCTCAAGGAAAGTCTTGTGATGGTTGGTGAGCTCCACAAAAGCTATGGAAAGAAAGTTCTCAAGGAGATGAAGAAGATGGTGGCCTCCAATCTCTTCTTGGTGCAAGCTTGGAAGTGGATTGAGTGATGGGAAGCAAGAAGAAGAGGAAGGGTTCCTCACAATGCCCTAGCTTCTCACTTGTGCTGGAAAAGAAGAATGAAGAAGAAGGGAAATGGCTTCCCTTGTTAACAAGTGAGTTGGGTTGGGTTGGGTCCCACAACTAAAGGAATTAACTTGGCGGAAATCATCTCTCTCGGGTCCTCGGATGAATTCGACGAAGAAGGAAGAAATGATCGTCGAAATATCTAGTTTCCAAAAAGTGTATGTTTCACGGATTTCGAGAATATCGAGTTTTGGGTACAGATTTGGTGTGAAAAGACTGTTTTGCCCTCAAGGCCAAGAAATCGGTTTTTGGGTTCTCAAATGGATACGAGATTAACATGAAAGTTGTAGGATTCCTCAAGATGAATGCAATGGGCTAAAAACACGATACGAAACCAATCGGGAAAATCTCACAAGTAAAAGCAAAGCCGAAAAGGGAACCCCCAAAGGGCCCCACAAGCTACCAAAGCACTCAAAAGCCCAAAACTGGAAGAAAACCCATTCTAGCTCACAAACTCAACCCAACAAATACTGATCCCACTAAAAGAAACTAATCCACAATAAAACAACACTAATCCAAGAGATTAGGGGTCGGGTTCTCACACATTTCATTGTTACTTTTCGTAACTGTTCATTTATTACTTCATTCAATTCAATTCAATAATGAGTTCGGAAACCACTAGGTAGTGCCAGACTTATTAACAACTCACATTAATCTCAGTCTAATTCTAACCCAATTCTATAACTAACCATTGAGTGAACGGTGGTTATTAATGCATGTATTACTATCGATGACATTACTTTTAGTGAAATTTATGCATTAAAATAACCCTCGTAGCATTTAGGAAGGTTTAAACATGATTAACATTAAGCTTAGACTTTGAATTCCCGAAATTCGGAAATAATCGGAAGTTTCCCAACATTTCACAGTGGGCCAGGTCGACCTGGGTCACTCCGGGTCGACCTACAGTTGTATATGATAAATGGGTGAACAGTAATTCGGTCAGGCCCTTGCGAGCCTGAACCAGTGTGCCCGGTCGACCGGGCCACCGGCCACACTGCAGAAACTAAACACAGAGTTCTGTTACTGCAGTGGCCTGAATGGTTTTCAATCCATTTTTTTTCCTTCTTTCTTGTATTGACATGAACCTGATATATCAACAATTCATGGGAATAACAAGTCTATGCAAATTCTATGATCTCACTCAATCAAACACTCATTTTCACAATCCACTTCATTAGGTTAATAACCTAATGATCATGCTTTCTAACTCTTAACACATCCCTTGCATCGTCAACCTCTAATTCTCTATACTAATCATGGAAACTACCATACCAAACATAAACATATGTATCTACTTGCCTTAGATGAAGCTTGATCTTTGATTAGCTAGCTTGAGAATGGAATTCCTTCACTTGAAGCTTAAACTCCAAAACAACTCTAAGAAAATAATGTAGAATAGGTGGAAGATGAATTCCTTGACTCTTCAATCACTTCAATTCACTCTTGATGAAGAAGAAATCAAAGAAAGAAGAAGAAAACGGCTGAATCAATGTTGCCTAGGGTTTTTCTGGAGATGACTGAACTCAAATGAGTTCATTTAGCTTATATAAGGACACTTTTTGCATTTAACCCCCCATTTATTCTCTCATTTACAAGTCAAGTCAATTAACGGTCCATTTGATCTGATATTTATCGAATCAATTCAAGCCTTTTATGAAATTCATCGTACTCGTCAAGGTACACATGTTGGTATCAAGACTTTCCGTTCGATAAAATACGTACAAATCCGTATTTCCTAAAAAGTCCTTAGTTTGGCTT
The DNA here is from genome assembly GCA_038049695.1 of Cinnamomum chago. NCBI lineage: Eukaryota > Viridiplantae > Streptophyta > Magnoliopsida > Laurales > Lauraceae > Cinnamomum > Cinnamomum chago. The sequence goes on from CP142452.1 coordinate 80,375,418, forward strand.
GTTTGAGCTTCATTTCATTTAAATCTCTTCCTAATCTTGTTTAGCATCTCATTACGCCTAATTAAGTTCCTCACTTTAGGCTAATTCAATTCCATTTAGCGATTAATTCAATTAATCATGCTTAATTAGCCTTAATATCAATTATTTAGAGTTAATCGTGATTAACTCGGGACGGAGTCTAACATTCTAATAAAAACAGATAAATGTTTGAAGCAATTTGGATTTGTTGAGTGTGAATGTTAAAATAGGCAACTTTTTTTTTCGTTTACACTCAGACTCAAGCGCTCATGTCGCTAACCAGTTTAGAGATGGCCAAGTATTTAATAGATAACTAATTTAGGATCCTGCCCCATTAGCTGAGATACCAAAGAAAAGAAAAGAAAAGAAAAACGACTCACCTGTTGCACATGTCACGATTGATATTTGGTATCGATTTATCATAAGTTAAAAGAAATATTCACGGATTAGGAAACTAACACATAGCTTATCCCTAGTAGCCATTGCTGCCTGATGTTATGTAAGATGATCAATACAACAATCACTAGTTTTTATGTGACGACAACATTGAACCCCACCACTAAGCCCCAACTTAAGCTTAATAGTTTCTTGAGTCAATGTGATGAAAACTCAATTAATTTCCTCATCCAATTCCATTTTAGTATGGAAATTCTGGATGGGTAATAATTGTATTGATTAATCCAGCTGACCATGGAGTGCATTATACGCTGTGTAGGCCCATTATACCACTAGTTTGGATCACACTGCCATCCTTCCCACATGCAGACTTACTGGTAGCCATGGTTTGGCCAACCCAGACGAGTCCAGGCTTGCAATGAGATGGAATTGGACTTTTTTTTTGTTTCCTTCTTCTCTAGGATAAGCTTATCCTTATTGGTTCTGCTCTTAGTATGAGCTAGTTTAAATCTACATTCCCCCAACCCACACCAGCCCCCTCCCCACTGATCAAAATGACCATGATCTTTGACCCAGTAAAAAATCTATAAATCCCAACCTAATCCGAACCCATCTACCAAACCCGGGTCTGGGTGCGGTCACCAGTTTATCCAGACCCATTGTTGGGTCCAACCCGGCAGAAACGTTACCACTACACATTGTGATTTGATTGAACCAAAACAGCTTAATCTTGAGATTGGTAAGATATATCAGCTCTCATCTAGTTGTCTAGGGATTGATACAGATGATATGAAGGGTTCATTGGGGGGTTGTTTTTAAAACATGGACTGTATAACCGCACACAGAAGTATATTCGAGGATCTTTTTCCGACTTTGCTCACTTTCTATAGTAGTGCCTTTTGCTATCAGAGGTTTCCAATTTTTTGGGCTCCACTAATTCCTTTGGATGTAGAGGAAAGCAGTGTAAACTCCCCTATAGCCCTAGTGTGATGGTACAGTTTTAAATTTACAACCTCCGAGTGCAAACTGTGGTCTTATGCCGAGCTGCCCCTTGGGTTTCTAAAGTAGTGCCTAAATACACAGCATACCCAACCGTCCATTTTTCAAACCAAAATCTAAAATCCAATGGCTGAAAATGAAACCCTAATCAAGTGAAGCCTGGCGAGTGCGTTTTATAGCCAAATTGCCTTCTTTTGCCTTCTCAGCTTCTCCATCTCCGAAGCTTTTCTACTTCTGAAGGTAACAGATATCCGATATTCCTAAGATCGTAACGGTTTCGGTTTTTTTTTTTTTTGGAAAATATGAAGTGGGTCTCTTGCATGTATCCTTTCATGCTAGATTAAGATAGATCTTATCTGGGTTTGATTTAGTTATCTTCTTGTTTTTGATTTGGTGATTACTGCTGGTATCAATCATCATTTACTTGATTGAGTTTTGGTTTGATTTTGTGATTGCTGCTGCTGCTGTTTTAGTCTTCCGTTTATGTTTTTTCTTTGATTGAGTGCATGGGTTTTACGAAAGATGAGTTTTTGCAAGATTATGGTTTGTGGGGTTGTTGTTTTATAGAAGCTGACTACCTTTCCATGTTTGAAGTGGTAGAAGGGGTCGTTTATGAAAGACCCATCTTTGGAGATTCGGGGAAAAAGCCTTTCTTGAATGTGTTTTTTTTGCATGTTCCGACCAGAGATTGTTGCGGTTGTCAAGACGTAGATAATGAGTTTTTAGAATGAGTGTGCCATTTACAAAATGTCTTTATCAATGAGCATTCTCTGCATCCTTTTCAAAGTTAAGATCATGTTTATATTTTCCCTCACACAAGGGTTTTGTCAGTGCTCCATTGCCGGGAGCTGTTTCAAAGTTTAGATAATTGCTTTGTTAGTGCCAATCGTCTATGATATTGGTTGTGCATAGAACAAGAGCACATGAGATGACCCAAAGGCCCCTTCACTAGAGGAGAGCGAGCTCCATGCACAAACAGACTTTTCAATAAACTAGTAGAGATTTAACTCAAGTGTGATCTTGGAAATCATTGGAGATTTCCCATAATTTTTTTTACGATCATAGAATCCTAGATTAGTAGAGTGTTAAACTCATGATTGGTATTAGTTGTATAAAGAGTATTAATTAAACAGTCTTGGTTATCATTAGTTAATTATTAGTGTTTTGCTCACTTCATAGTAGCTAGAATTTAGAAAGTTTATTGAATCAACTATATGACAGGTTTACTTCAGTCTCTAGCATTTGTCATTTTCAAAGGACTAACTCTTTTATTTTCTAGGACCTATGAGAATGCTTGAGTTCTCTCTTTGATTTAGGATTGAATGAGTCATCTGGCATGGAACCTTGGTGTGTCACGTGTGTGGTTGCAACTTGCAATTTAATCTTAAGCGCTGTGTTGGAGAATAGTCTTTGGCTATACTTCCTCTTTCTCGCCCCATTAGTATGTGACTTTGTCACAATATGCATTTGTCATTCCCAGCGTTTTAGGCTGCTTTGAAGTCTAGTTCATAGATTTTATCATGGCCTTTTCTGTTAGTATAATTTTTTCATTTTCCGTTGTGTGGGACTGTTTCAATGTTAAGATCATGGTATTTGTAATGACTTTGCTATGTGTTGTCTGTGTCCAGTGCCATTTAACCATTTAAAAATGTTATTGGCACAAAACCCTTATTGTTCATCCATTGGATTGTTGCAGATATTGTTTTCAAATGATATTGATGGAAGATAATATCTGGATAATTCTACATTTTTCCTTTTTATTAGGATAATATCGAAAAATTATTACCATTTAGAAAAAAACGTCAGAAGATTATTGTTGGAAATAAAATAGTTTTTGAATAATACAATTTAAACATAAAAATTTAAGAAAGTAAAACCCATGTCACTTTTGAACTACTTTGCTGAATCCTGAGTCCTGACCTACATTTAGGGCTTCTTTTTGGAAAGTAGGCCTTAATGAATGTGAATTTGCAAAACCTAACTAGTGCATGCACTAGTTTACCAAAAACAGGAAAGGAAAAGAAAAGAGAAACTACTGCATGCAGATAAGTAGTCCAGAAATAATATCGAGTATAGACAATCTATCAACTTTAGTTTAATGCGATACAATATGAGAGAAAGATGACTTGTGACAGGGAAAATACCAGAATTCTGCAGATCTGCTGTGCACAAAAATATTTGCAGGATGGCGTGTCTTTCTGGAAGCATTGTAGCCTATCATAAATTCCTATTCTTAGGACAAGGGCTACTGTCAAGGGGGCTGAGAGTGGACAATTAAAGGTGTAGTTTATGAGGGACTGTCAAAGTGTTCCTTATAGCATATGCCATATGGTCGCTCATTCTTACTGCTTTAGAAAAAAGTGGTTACTCATCCTTTAACTATGAAATGGCATCCTAGAATTTGATGGTCCATTGTAGGTCAACATCCTTCACCCTTCACAGTTTTCATAAAATCTTCTTCTTGAAATTATTGGGAATTTAGTAGGAATTTCCAAGCTGTACAGTCAACAGTGTACAATGGGTCCACCCGTTACTTGGTTGAACTGTTGGACCAAGAAGGTCTGTCTGTCTTGGATGTCCTGCACCCCCTTGCAGAAGGGTCTGTCTCCTCTATCCTACTAAGGGCATAGATAAATCTTGCCGGGCTGAGCCAAGTTTAGCCCATTTTGAGCTTAACACCTCACAAAATTTTGCTACACAATTACAATTTCTTTAGAATAATCTCTTTTTTTTGTTTTTGTTTATTTTAAATACCTTGATGTTATTGGGAAACTAGTTGTGTGGGGTCATTCCGTGATCATGGAATTAAACGGGGCCACCACCCAGTCTCGGTAACCCGTGATCTCGGTGCCGCCAAGTTCGGCTGCATCGCCGTCTCGGGCAATTATGGAGCGGGCCCCAGTGATTACGTCACGAGTCCCAACTTCGGTCTCAGCCTCGACCGAGCTCGGCCTCCTTTCATTCAATCATAAATGCCGCCATTAATGCACTGCCAAAACAGGATCGGCGGTCTGACAACAGAATGGGCTCCGGACCTACGCAAGGAGCACGCCATATCTACAGTCATATCCATAGGCGAGGAGGGCTGGTCCGATGGGACGTCCCCTTTTTACCTACCCCCACTCAGGAGATGAGAGTACGCTCAGATGGGACTCCCGTCTCCTCAGGAAGACAGTCCAATGATGACTTCTCCACCTATATATTGCATGAGAGAATCCATGAAAGGTACGCACACGCATAATCTCTCCCTCCCAGAACTCTTTCTCTCCATTCTCTCAGTCCCTGCACTAACTTAACCGTCGGAGGGCCTTCGGCTACCCACAGCCAGGGTCTCTGACCGTTGTTCTTTTCCTTTCAGGTCATTGGAGGCTCGATCCATTCCCCTTACCTCCCTCAAAACCTTGCATCAGGAGCTTAATCCTCCATTAACTAAGTCCGTAATTTTTAGGCACTTACAGTTGGCGCCGTCTGTGGGGATAGGATCTGTGCCAAAGCCTCTACAGAAGCCATGCCTCCAAAAACCAGAAACGGTGGCGGAGGACCATCGACGTCTAAAAAAGCATCGTCCTTCCCGCTACGGGAGGAACCTGCGTTCCCACCATTCTTGCCGTCGCAACCAGCCCAGTCGGTTGTTCCGGAACCACCCCCCGACTTTCGTTCCGCTCTTCTTCCCCCTCCGGGGCCGATTGCGGCTCCTCCCGTCAGGCAGGAGGAACCAGAGGCCCCGCGCCAGAGGAGGTCTGGGGGGAGGTCGGGAGCCGCGTGCGTGGAGGGCATAGTCCAATCGGCCTCTTCGTCTCGGCCCACGACTGCGCGCCCCCACCACGATGACCGTCGAGGGGTCCCTCTCCATCCTGATGGTCGATCACAAAGGGGTCCGGAGCAGAACGCCCCCACGTCGGATCTTCGGTGAAGGGGCAAAACCCCTATCAGGGATCCGCCCCATCAGTCCCACCGTCACTCTCGCGACGACGGCCAATCTCTCCATCATATCCGTGAAACGAGAAATGACGACCCCCTGCTTAAAGAGCTCGATGCCCAGGACCAGGCTCTCCAAGATAAAGACGAGGTGATTCGTCGTCTAGAGGAGCGACTCGAGATGAATGAGAGGAAGTCTCGTGGCCCGCCTCCCCGGCGGAAGCGGACCCACCCGGGTAACCAAGATCTGAGGCATGCCCTCGACCACAGAAGGAGGTCTCACCGCGAGGAGGAAGGCTCGAGCAGCAGTCATCTGCCTAGTGGTCTCGGGGGAGCACGGCGTGAGCCGGAATCCCCGAGACTCGATGACCAGACGGACCTCAAGGCGCAGTTGGACCACTATATCAAGCAGGAGGTCCAGGCCCGTTTGGCCGAGATCGGTCTCGCCCGAGACCAGACTGATGAGCATGAAGGGGACGATCAGGGCATGTCCCCCTTTTCGCAGGAAATTAAAAATTTCTCTCTCCCCGAGAGATTTAACGTCCCAAGGTTCGTACTTTACGACGGGGCCTCAGACCCAGAGGCGCATCTGCGGCACTTCACTCAGCGGATGTCGGTCTGGGGGGACGTCGGTCTTTTAAACTGCAGGGTTTTCTCATCCAGTCTGGGAGACCTCCCTCTCCGGTGGTTCTGCGCACTCCCTCCCGGGTCGGTCTCAAGCTGGCGGCAGCTCCGGAGCTCTTTCCTTGAAAAGTTTCAAGCGCACCGCGTCATCCCGAAGACAGGTAGCAATCTCATGGCGATCCGGATGAAAGACGGTGAGGGTATCACTGCCTTCGCCAGAAGATTCTGGACGATATACAGCCAGATTACCGACGCCAATGACGAAGTCGCCATCATGTGCTTCAGGGAGGGGTTACTCCCAGGAAATGAACTCCGCAGAGATCTAGTCCGAAACCCCGTGGCCACGATGAAAGCACTGATGGCAAGGGTAAAACAGTACATTGAGCAGGAAGAAGACGAGGCCCATGGCACAGAGCGGTTCGGATTCCCGAAGAAACACCAGGCCTCCACCAAGGAAGAAACATTCCCCCGACCAAGGTCGGATAAAAGGAAGCCCGCCCGCTCTTTCTCGATCGCCTCGGACAGCAGCAAGAGGCCGAGGTCACAGTCCGCCAAGCCTGCCAACGATCCTTACAGGGCTATCAGTGTTGTGTTTAAGGAGCCTATTTATAGACTCCTGAACAAAATCAAGGCAGAGCCATACTTCCAGTGGCCTCGGCCGATGACAGGCGACCCATCCATCCGAGACCAGAACAAGCGCTGCTCCTATCACAAGCAGCACGGGCACATGACCGAAGACTGCTTTGCGTTGAAGTCCCATCTCGAAAAGCTCGTCCATGACGGACACCTCCAGGAGTATATCAAACAGGAGGAAAGGGTCCACCGAGCACAGCAGCGCACTCGACCCAGTGATGACCATGAGAGCGATGAGCCGGCGGGTACCATCAATGTCATCCACCTAGCACCCGCCCCAGGCAGGGGAAGCGCCCAGGCTCGGTCAGACGCCAGGAGAGCTGCCCATGGCAAGCAGGTGATGTCGGCAGAGTGGGAAAGCGCCTCGAAGAGGCGTAAGAGAGAAAAGCCCAAGATTTGGTTCTCGGATGAGGATCTGAAGGAAGTCGAGCTCCCCCACAATGACGCCCTCATCCTCACCCTGCGGCTGAACAATTACACTACCAAGCGCGTCCTTGTGGACCCAGGGAGCTCCACCGAGATTGTATACTATAGCTGTTTCAAACAGCTCGGCCTGCCCGAATCCGCCCTGCGGGAGGCCCACATCCCCTTGATAGGGTTTAGTGCCCAGCCAGTGTACCCCAAAGGCAGGATCTCACTTGAAGTCCGGATCGGGGGCGCAGCAAAGGTAGCAGACTTTATGGTGATAGACGCGCCGTCCCCCTACAATGTGATATTGGGACGAAGTTGGCTGCACGCCATGGAGGCAGTGCCATCCACCCTTCATCAAAAACTCAAGTTTCCATTGGAGAAGCCTGGAGGAACGGTCGAAATAGTGACTGTGTGCGGAAACCAACAGATGGCCCGAGAATGTCTCGTGGTCGTAGCACCTGGAGAACAGGAACCGAGACGAGTGCACATGGCCGAGCTCGAAGCCGAGATCGAGGATGTCGGGCGGACAGCAGGGCAGAAAAGCATAGAAGATCTCACCGAGGTCAGGATCAATCCTGAAGATCCGGAGCGCTACTTCCTGCTGGGTAGCCAGCTCCCTGACGCTGAAAAGGCCGAATTGCTGGACTTCCTACTCCTAAACAAAGATATCTTCGCGTGGACTCCTTACGAGATGCCCGGGATTGACCCCGAGGTCATATGTCACAAGCTAAATGTGGACCCCGGACACAAGCCCGTAGTGCAGAAGGCTCGCAGAACGGGGATCCCACAGACAGAGGCGATTATAGAGGAGGTGGAGAAGCTCCTCGAGGCTGGGGCAATCCGCGAGGTGCACTATCCCCAGTGGCTAGCCAACACAGTGGTTGTAAAGAAGAAGAGCGGCAAGTGGAGGGTCTGTGTAGACTTCACCGACCTTAACAAAGCTTGCCCCAAAGATAGCTTCCCGCTCCCAAAGATCGACCAGATGATCGACGCCACCTCGGGGCATGACAGAATGAGCTTCTTGGACGCCTACCGAGGTTACCATCAGATCCCCCTGCACAGATCTGATGAGGAAAAAACTGCGTTTATCACACCTCGGGGCATCTACTGTTACAAGGTGATGCCCTTCGGGCTGAAGAACGCCGGAGCGACATATCAGAGGCTGGTCACTAGGATGTTCCGAGATCAGCTCGGAAAGACGATGGAGGTCTATATTGACGACATGGTAGTCAAGTCCAAGGAGTCACAGAGCCACCTACCAGACCTGCGCCAAACATTTGCCATCCTCCGAAAGTTCCAGCTCAAACTCAATGCCTCGAAGTGTGCATTTGGCGTCGGCTCCGGCAAATTCCTGGGGAGCCTGGTGACACGGAGAGGGATTGAGGCCAATCCGGAGCAGATCGCGGCCATACAGGCTATCCAAAGCCCCACCTCGGCCAAGCAGGTCCAGAGACTGACGGGGATGGCCGCTGCACTCAATCGCTTCATCAGCCGCGCCTCAGACAAGTGCCGTCCATTCTTTCAGCTACTGAAGAAGAATTCCAAGTTCCAATGGACTCCAGAATGCGATTTGGCACTAGAGACGCTCAAAAGGTACCTCTCCTCACCACCTCTACTGTCCACTCCGTCGCAAGACGATTTTCTCTATCTCTATCTTGCAGTCTCGGACCATGCGGTGAGCTCGGTGCTGGTTCGAGAAAGCGACAAGCAACAGTACCCCATCTATTACACCAGCAAAACCCTGCTCGATGCCGAGACCAGATATCTACCTCTTGAAAAGCTAGCACTAGCACTGCTCAGCGCCTCTCGCAAGCTCTCCCATTACTTCCAGACTCACACGGTGGTAGTCATCACGGAATTCCCGCTCAAGTCCCTCTTCCGCAAGGCGGACTTTTCTGGCCGAATCTCCAAGTGGGCCGTGGAATTGGGTCAGTTCGACATCAACTATCAGCCCAGAACGGCAATCAAGGCACAGGTCCTGGCGGACTTCGTCGTCGAATTCACCTCTCCTAGTTCGGCACCGACCTCGCTCGATACCGAACTGGGGGACTCCAAGGGCAGCAATGAAGGTAACGCCAAGACTGAGGAAGACCAATCCTGGGAAAAATTTCTGGAGTCAGCCTGGAAAATCTTCGTTGACGGATCGTCTACATCCAAGAGGGCAGGCGCCGGCGTCGTCCTCCAATCCCCAGAAGGGTTAGTCATAGAGCAAGCACTAACCCTCAACTTCAAAGCATCAAACAATGAAGCAGAATATGAAGCACTGATCGCTGGCCTCGGCAGTGCGAGAGTACTGGGGGCACGGAGGGTGGTGGTCTTCAGCGACTCCCAGTTGGTGACGAGCCAGCTGAGCGGGGACTACCAAGCCAGAGACGAAAGAATGGTGGCCTATCTAGCCCATACCAGGCAGCTCCTCTCCCAGTTTGAAAAAGTTGAAGTCAGGCAAGTTGGTAGGGAGTCCAATCGCCATGCAGACGCCCTGGCAAGCTTGGCCTCGGCTGTAGAAGCTGGAAAAAGAAGAACAGTCGATGTAGGGACGCTGGAAAAACCGAGCATAGAGCTCCTCCCAGTTCGGCAGGTTCTGTGCACTGACCTCGGTCCAAGCTGGATGGATCCGATCATGGCGTTCCTGAAAGAGGACAAGCTCCCAGAAGACAAGAGCGAAGCCCACAAGGTCAGAGTAAAAGCAGCTCACTTCTGGCTATCTCCAGATGAAAAGCTTTATAGGAAATCCTACTCTGGACCATATCTCCAATGCGTCCATCCGAGCAAGGTAGAGGATTTTCTATTTGAAATTCATGAAGGGATCTGCGGTAGCCACATCGGTGGAAGATCGCTGGCCTACAGAGCTATTAGCCAGGGCTACTGGTGGCCCTACATGCAGAAGGATGCCCAGATCTACGCCAGAAAATGTGAGAAATGCCAAAAGTTTTCCCATTCTCTCCACCAGCCAGCTCAGGACCTGAGCCCAATCTCCAGTCCATGGCCCTTTGCTCAATGGGGGCTGGACATCGTCGGACCTCTCCACCGAACCCCGGGAAACAAAAGATGGCTAATGGTGGGCACCGATTACTTCACAAAATGGATTGAGGCAGAGGCCTTATCCTCCATCACCGAGCTTGACACAAAGAATTTTGTATGGAAAAACATCGTCACACGGTTTGGGATCCCCAGAGCTCTGGTCTCGGACAACGGAACCCAATTCGATTCAAAATTCTTCAAAAGCTTTTGTCAGGAGCTCGGCATCAGAAACCTCTATGCGACTCCGGCCTATCCGCAGAGCAATGGGCAAGCAGAGATCTCGAACAAAGTAGTTCTGGAGGGGCTGAAGAAAAGGCTTGATAAAGCTAAAGGCAGATGGACAGAGGAATTGCCAAGTGTCCTCTGGGCATACAGAACCACGCCGAGACGATCCACTTCGGCCACCCCTTTTTCGTTGGCCTATGGGATGGAAGCAGTCATTCCCCTTGAAGTCGGCCTCCCGACCTTAAGAACAAATCTCTTCGATCAAGGGCAGAACGAGATGAACCTCGCCAAAGAACTCGACCTCGCCGAGGAACGAAGGGAAGCAGCATCCGTACGTCTGGCCGCCTATCAGCAGCAGCTTTCCCGAGGGTATAATCAAAAGGTCAAAGAGAGGAGGTTCTCGGTTGGAGAACTGGTCCTGAAAAAAGCGCTCCCCGCGGATAGAGATCCCAATGATGGCAAGCTGGCACCAAACTGGCTCGGCCCCTACAAAGTAGTCTCCATCTCGGGCAGGTCGGCATACAGACTTGAAGGGATGGACGGCAAGGAATTGCCCCGGCCATGGAACGCTGCCCACTTAAAGAAATATTATTTCTAGCTGTATTCGAGATGTTTGATCAATAAAGAAGAACCTTTTGACACAGATTTGCCTTGAATTTCTTCGATCCCCGCAAGGATCCGGCCCTCGCGCCATCCTCTTTGAGTTCGGTCGTAGGACCAACTCCGCAAGGATCCGGCCCTCGCGCCATCCTCTTTGAGTTCGGTCGTAGGACCAACCCCGCAAGGATCCGGCCCTCGCGCCATCCTCTTTGAGTTCGGTCGTAGGACCAACTCCGCAAGGATCCGGCCCTCGCGCCATCCTCTTTGTGTTCGGTCGTAGGACCAACTCCGCAAGGATCCGGCCCTCGCGCCATCCTCTTTGGGTTCGGTCGTAGGACCAACTCCGCAAGGATCCGGCCCTCGCGCCATCCTCTTTGGGTTCGGTCGTAGGACCAACTCCGCAAGGATCCGGCCCTCGCGCCATCCTCTTTGAGTTCGGTCGTAGGACCAACTCCGCAAGGATCCGGCCCTCGCGCCATCCTCTTTGAGTTCGGTCTTAGGACCAACTCCGCAAGGCTCCGGCCCTCGCGCCACCCTCCTCGAGTTCGGTTGCAGGGCCAACTGACCAAGAGGCGTCCTCTGCGGCGTCTGACCGCGGAACTCGGCCTACCCTAGGGTCTCACCTAGACCGTGGGAGCACGGCCTCAGCTGAACCCCGGCATGTAAGTCGGGGGCTCGCCACCATTTCACCCTGGGAACCTCCCCCTCAAAGACATGCCATTAAGGCCTAACCCTCGGTCAAACGATAGCATGACTCGCTTACTCGCTGAAATTCAAAAGTAGGAAAGGGACAACCTAGTCTTCCGAGACTGGAAAAGGTCTGCCTGAGGCAGGCCCCTCCTACCGACCTCATCCACTTTGGACATCACCTCACATCAGAGCATCCACAGACCGTTGCAAAAGAAGAAGCAAAGAAGAGAAACAGCAAGATTGAAAAAGAACTTCTTTTCATTAATCAGGAAGTACGATTAGATGATCTCTGTGCACTTAAAGAAGAAAAATTACATTGAAGAATAGAGAAAATTCCTAAAAAAAAGGTCTACTCCTTGGACACCTCCTTATGGGTCTCCGACTCTGGAGGTGCAGAGGAAATGGGGGGATCACAAGCAGATGAAGGAGCTGCAGCAAGAGTCTCGGCCACCGGGACGACGGCAGGAGTCGGAGAAAGAAGAGGAGCGCCTTCAGCTTCAGCCGGGGTCAGAGGAGGAAGAGGAGTGCCTTGGACTTCGGCAGAGGTCGGGGGCGGAGGAGGAGCGATGGGGGCATCGGCCGGAGCCTCGGAAGGGTTGGAGCCTGGCTCTGGCTCTGAACCCACTGCTGCAGGTCGGAACTGAGGAAGATCCGAGAAGATGGGATGGTCCTCAGGGACCCCATATTTGAGCAGGGCAGCCTTGCACCCCATCTCGTACAGCACTGAGCTCAGATTTGTGATCTGAGACGCGTAATCCTCCGAGGCCCAATCCACCCCGTCCTGGTAAGCCTTTGTAGCTGATCTCGCAGGATGGATTCGGCCTCGGATCTCTCCTTCTTGGAGGCCTCAAGCTCAGCCTCTTTCTTGGCCAGCTCGCCTTGCTTCTCGGCAACCTCAGCATCTTTCTTCGCGAGCTCGGCCCCCCTCTCGACGAGCTCAACCTCCAGCCGGGACGCCCTCCTCGCCTTCTCGTCCGCGGCGCTCCTCAGGTTGTTGTTCTCGCCCCGCAACTTAATGATCTCAGCCTTCGCTGCTTGCTGATCCGTTGCGTGTTGGGCGATTTTCTCCCCCACCTTCTTGAGTTCGGCCGCGCTGGCCTCCAGCGCACTCCCCAGCTTCCTCTTCTCCTTCTCTAGCCCATCAATCTGGGCAGCTCTTTCCGCCTCCCTCTCCATCAGTACTTGGAGCCTCTGCGCGTTCTGTGAAAAGAATAGAAACGGTGAGTAGGTTGGATCGGGTGACTAAGAAGTGAAAATTTTAGAAATAGGGGAGAAAAGCTACCTCGAGCGACGCCCTCAAGGTATGATGGATTAAGTTCGGAGACCGGATTTTCCTGTGCTTCTCCATATCCTGGGGGAGGGCGCATCCCCGGGCGAGAGCCATGACCGACTCCCAGCTCGTCCCCAGCTGCACCCCCACCGTCATCGGCTCGTTGGGGTTGAGGTCGAAGTTGGGCCTCCAAGGAGCGGGCGTGGACTGCTGGGACTGCGGTTCCGCCGACGGATGCCTCCCCTCCGCGCTCGACAGACGGGGCCTCTTCTCGGGAGGGGGCCTCTCGCCCTCCTTTCCGGCAGCAGCAGACCGAGGCCGGGCTTCCTTCTGCGGCGGAGGAGGCGGAGTCTCTTTCCCGGGGTCCACCACCCGCGGCCTGCTTTCTCGGAGCGGACGAGGGTCCTTCGTCTGCCGAGCGGCCACGGAAGACTCCCCCGACTTCCCCTTCGAAGGCTTGGCCGAAGAAGCGCCTGCCGCGCCCGACGAGCTAGAAAAGGCGGCGGGGGCGGATCCCTGGGCGGCACCTGCACCGCTGGGGACGTTCTTGAGGGCTTCCGGGGCCATACCTCCAAAAATCAGGGCCCCCAGGTTCTTCAAGGGTGGGCGCGGCCTCTCCATTTCCTCTTCCTCTGCTTCTCCTCGGTCTCGGGGAGGACTGTCGCCGATGACTATCGGGTCCCGAGGATCCGTGGCTTGACCGTCTGTCTCGGCAGGGTCGGGTCCGACTTCCCCCGGTGGAGCAAGAGGAATCTCGGCAGCCTTCCTGGTGTAAGACTGATACCGAGGTTTGTACCCCAGCAAGGAGAAGGCGGCTCGGTCGTAATGACCGTGGTAGTGCTCAATCCTCTCTAGCCACGCGTCGTTGCGCTTCCACTTGTCGAAACCGGCCTCTCTCCTCCTCTTCTGAATGCCTACACGGAAAAATGGGCAAGGACATCAGTTCGGCATAATAGCAGGCAAAGGCAAGATAAGCTTAAACCTAGAAGGGTGGGCATTTACTAGGGGGTGTCCCAGGTTTTCGTGGGACCTGGATCCTCCGGTCCTCCTCGGTCTCGGTCCCCCTGAACTCCCAGTTTCCCGAGATCAAAAAGCGGTCATCTCCGGCGTATTTGGTGGAGTCCTCCAGGGCATTCACCAAGGGACGGCGCCTGGCCTTGACCCGAAGGTAGTAAGCGTCCTCGACCCCCGCGGCCTTGCAGATATCGTAGACATCTTCTAAATCATGTACGCCGAGACCGATGTCCAAGATCCAGTTCAGCTGGGCCACGCCCATTATTATTTTGAAGCCGTTCGGCATTAGCTGGAAGGGGCAGAGGTTCCACGCGTGGAGACAGGACCGGAGGAGTGGGTGGATGGGGAATCTTACCCCCCCTTCGCACACAGCCAGCAAAGGGAAGGGCATCCATTCCTTATAGGTGACGAAACCCTTGACGGAGCCCTGGAAGACAAAGGGTTTCACCAGGACATCCTCTGGGATCCTAAAGTTCTCCCTAAAAGCCTCTAGGGCTGCAGGGCCCTCTACCCAGTGGCTGTATATTCCCATTTTCTTGAAACAGAAGAGAAGGAAGAAATAGAAGAAAGGGAACGAAGGCTGGGAGGGCCTAAGGGATTAGGAATCTCAGAAATCGCAGAAGAAGGAGAAATATAGAGAGGAGATGAAGGCAAGAAGCATAACTCACAGAAAAAGCAAAGAGGACTGCAGAAGACGGAAGGGCAAGGAACGGGAAGCAGAGGGCGAAGAGTCTCCGAGTTCGGCGATCTTCTGGGTTGAACAAAGTTGCAGCAGAGTCTCCTTCAAACTAACAGCTAGGGTAAAAGAGGAAGAAAGAGGAGCGGGCCCCTTTTTATAAAGGAGCGCCCCCTCTTGATTACCGCATGTCGCGTCGCTTCGACTTCGGTGTCCTACCAGACAGAAGGCTCCACGTGGCAGAGACGATAAGTATTCCGCCATGCCTCTGGTACGACATTAATCGCCTCGGGTATGCGAAACGGCGCTCTCCGTATCCGCTGTGGCAGGGCAATCATGACGCCCTATTTATTGCCTAGGGCAGGTGAAGAGGCGCCATAATGAGGATATTCCTAAGGCGGGATACGAAAAGACAGCCCCGTCACATCCAAGTCTTAGCTCCCGACCTCGGAGAAAGCCCGAGGTCAGGGAGCTAGGGGGCAATTGTGTGGGGTCATTCCGTGATCATGGAATTAAACGGGGCCACCACCCAGTCTCGGTAACCCGTGATCTCGGTGCCGCCAAGTTCGGCTGCATCGCCGTCTCGGGCAATTATGGAGAGGGCCCCAGTGATTACGTCACGAGTCCCAACTTCGGTCTCAGCCTCGACCGAGCTCGGCCTCCTTTCATTCAATCATAAATGCCGCCATTAATGCACTGCCAAAACAGGATCGGCGGTCTGACAACAGAATGGGCTCCGGACCTACGCAAGGAGCACGCCATATCTACAGTCATATCCATAGGCGAGGAGGGCTGGTCCGATGGGACGTCCCCTTTTTACCTACCCCCACTCAGGAGATGAGAGTACGCTCAGATGGGACTCCCGTCTCCTCAGGAAGACAGTCCAATGATGACTTCTCCACCTATATATTGCATGAGAGAATCCATGAAAGGTACGCACACGCATAATCTCTCCCTCCCAGAACTCTTTCTCTCCATTCTCTCAGTCCCTGCACTAACTTAACCGTCGGAGGGCCTTCGGCTACCCACAGCCAGGGTCTCTGACCGTTGTTCTTTTCCTTTCAGGTCATTGGAGGCTCGATCCATTCCCCTTACCTCCCTCAAAACCTTGCATCAGGAGCTTAATCCTCCATTAACTAAGTCCGTAATTTTTAGGCACTTACACTAGTCATTCTTGATTTTTTCAATATATCAGCAATATTTGTGACATTGGTGCTTACATGAACAAGCTTGATGGTGGTTGAGGTCTATGGCCTCTGAGCTTGTGGTGGATTTTCCTGTGTGTTGTAGTGAGTAGTGAATTTCATTACACTATGATGTGAAGGCCTCTTCATTTATATTGAAGATATTCTTTAACCAAAATCTTACTGGTTTATGAAAAGATTACTAGTTGTGGGAAGATTTCTTAATTTATCTGTTCAATTTTGTAGCCTTTTGCTCTCCTGACTTCAGTCGGCACTCATGGGTAAGGAGAAGGTTCACATCAACATTGTTGTTATTGGACATGTCGACTCTGGCAAGTCGACCACCACTGGACATCTTATCTACAAGCTTGGAGGCATTGACTAGCGTGTGATTGAGAGGTTTGAGAAGGAGGCTGCTGAGATGAACAAGAGGTCATTCAAGTACGCCTGGGTTCTTGACAAGCTCAAGGCCGAGCGTGAGCGTGGTATCACTATTGATATTGCCTTGTGGAAATTTGAGACCACAAAGTATTACTGCACTGTTATCGATGCCCCTGGCCATCGCGACTTCATCAAGAACATGATCACTGGAACTTCTCAGGCAGATTGTGCTGTCCTTATCATTGATTCCACCACTGGTGGTTTTGAAGCTGGTATCTCCAAGGATGGCCAGACCCGCGAGCATGCCTTGCTCGCCTTCACTCTTGGAGTCAAGCAGATGATCTGTTGCTGCAACAAGGTAACATCTCAAAGTCTTGGATGCGTGCTATTGGGTATCTAATTCTTTTTAGCATATGTTTTCTACACGTGGAATGCAGTTCATCTTTGGCATGACTGATGCACTCTGCTTTTGACTTCTCCTTTTACCTGACATCATCTCATCTTCACTTTATCTGGATGAAAGTGCCTAGAGTTGTGAAGTTAGTCAAATGCATGGAGGGTGGTTCAAAATTTTTGCATTTCAAGGCACCTATAGTTTTATTTATTATATTGGTAAAAGCCAATCCTGTATGGATGATGGGACAAGGGTTTGACATATGGTGACTATATTGGTAAACAATGTCAGGCATGTTCTTGTGAGTTTTGGACAACTTCAGCAAACCTTTTAATCATATCACCACTATTTACTGCATCATACTTGCACGAATTAAGGCATGTAGCCAAGTGTTGCTTGTAGATGCAGGTCATAATCCTATCTCACTATATCTTGTTGTGTTTTTTTATTATTCTTTAATATGCTGTCCACCTGCATAATTGGCCAATTGCAGAAGTTCTACAGATTCCGTTTTCTTCTTAAACAATATTTTGTGCTTTCTTATATTGCATGTGATCTATACCTGCCAAGTTTCTTTCTACTGCATTTGTGATTGATTGGTTTGAATAATTGGTTACTGCTATGTAGATGGATGCTACAACCCCCAAGTATTCCAAGGCAAGGTATGATGAAATTGTAAAGGAGGTGTCATCCTATCTCAAGAAGGTTGGTTACAACCCAGAGAAAATCCCATTTGTCCCCATCTCTGGATTTGAAGGCGATAACATGATTGAGAGGTCCACTAATCTGGACTGGTACAAGGGACCAACCCTCCTTGAGGCTCTTGACATGATTCTGGAGCCCAAGAGGCCCTCAGACAAGCCGCTTCGCCTCCCGCTTCAGGATGTCTACAAGATTGGTGGCATTGGAACTGTCCCCGTCGGGCGTGTTGAGACTGGCGTTCTCGAGCCGGGCATGGTTGTCTCCTTTGGTCCTACCGGCTTGACAACTGAAGTTAAGTCTGTGGAGATGCACCATGAAGCCCTCCAAGAGGCTCTGCCTGGTGATAATGTTGGGTTCAATGTGAAGAACGTTGCTGTCAAGGATCTCCAGCGTGGGTTTGTCGCTTCCAACTCCAAGGACGACCCTGCAAAGGAGGCAAGTTAGGTGCCTCAATCCTAAAAATCTGCAAGTTAGGTTAGGTTTATAGCAGATTTTTGGGTTCTTGTTCTTAGGTCAGTTTTGTTATTCTTCTATTTTAGTTTATGTTTGAACGAATTTGGACAGTTACGGTTTTGTTCTTGTTGAGCCTTTTTTAGGAAACATAGGTATTTTGTTGGCATCTTGTTTTTCCCATTGCATCTCTTTTGAATTTGGTACTTAACCAAAATACTGAACCATGTAAATGTTTTTGAAATTGGCACTGCCGGAAAATATGTTTGAAAGAGAGAGATGATATTGTGATGAAGCAAGGGTATGGTTATGGTTCTGCTTTAGGTTTGCAGTTTTTGAGTGAGTTTGTTTGTTTGTTTTTAGCTATGATATCTTACTGTTTATTGCATTTTTACCTAGTATGTAATTGAAGAGGAAAAAAAAAAGAAAGAAGCATCTATCTAGAAAAGGAAAAGTAGAAAAGTTAGAAAATGGTCATATGCTGCTTATAGGCATTTTATCATTTACTTGAGTGGAAACTCAGAAGATTTGATTTTAGCAGAAAATTCATTGACTTCTTTCATCCTAGAAGATGGAAATGAACAGATATAATTGAAATTCAGTAGAAGTTTTTATCAGAATTCAGAAATTCTTCCTACAAGAGCTAATTGGACAAATAGTTGACCTCAAAACAGTTGGATATAATGCAATCCTATCTGGCTTGGTTCTGAATACTGCAGCCATGAACAGCTCCATGTCCACAGATGTGAATCTTATGGACTAAAAGCCCCAACGTGAAAATAGGAAGATTGCAGCCCATCTTGTATTGGTTCGGCAGTTTTGCCTCCTGTCATGCATTTACCTACAAGTGTGAAGAAGAAAGAACAATGGGAATCACATGTTTTACATCATCATCAAGCTTTAATGGGATTAATGTGATTGGAATGAAGTTTGTCAGATATCAGAAAGTTCTTGGAGATTTGGGTCTGAGTCATCTATCAATCAACCTGAATTAATTGGATCCACCAATCTATATCCCAATCCATGTTGGGCGTCCAAGTTCCACAAACCCACAAATTCATGTTGGGAATCCAAGTTCAAGAGGGTCCTATGGGTCCCAGTGTCGTTCAAAGCATCTTCATTAATGGAGTTCTTCCAAGTATTTCAAGGACCTTAAAAAGTTCTTCAAAGAATTTCCCTAACAATGTTCCAAGAGATTTAAGACTTGATCAATCCACCAAACATATGAAGCTATTACATAAATTACTACTTTCCAAGAGATTTAGGACTCTTACCCATCCATATATCAATCATATGAAGTTGTTGCCTAAACATGATCATTATACACAAATACACAATACTATTTAGAAACTCTTTAGCTCTTATTGACTACTTTCTCTTGTGTGATAGTTGTTCCTACATACATTTATACATACATACATACATACATACATGGATATGTTCATACATTCATATATAATTTTCAAGTTGGAAGATGAAAACAACATTCAAAACGAGAAAGAAAGGAAATCAGTTGCTTTCCATATAGAAAAAGATTAATTTTATTAATAACAGTCACATATACAACCATCAAGATGGAAAAAAAATCCAAACTAGATGATCTTCCCATAACACATACCCCTTTAACCCAGTAAGAAATATTAAGCTGTCACAGATGCTTCAATTGTGACCTTGCTTGAATACCCAACATCATTGGATTTCTCTACATCTTCCCAGATGTTCGACAACGCTTCCTTGATGTTGTGGATGTTTTCTACTGCAAAATCTGCACCTTTGACTCTATGAGATGTGCCAACCTAAACACAATGTAGAGCCATTGGAGGAGTTTATTAGAAATAGTGTCAACACATGCATGTATGTTCAGAATATATACCATTTATGTTCAATTCTTTGAGGACTTACTAGCACGGTTTGGAGACCAATGCGTTTGCCAACCTCAATGTTTCGAATGCTATCATCAAAGAAAATCTAAAGATGAAATATAGAAGTTAGTATGATTCTCTTTGCATTGGATTTACCAAAACGATTCCATTCTTTATATGAGTTTCAATCATCTTACTGTTTTATAAGGGTCAACATTAGCAATTCTAAGAGCTTTTTCCATTGCTTCTTGAGATGGCTTACAAAGAATTGGAGACTTTGGGAAATCTGAAACATCATCTGATCCAGAAACATGCTCAAGAATATCAAAAATTCCGGTGCCGGAAGTTTGCCCCAAATCTTCAACATTGGACTTGCTGTCATACAAAGAAGAACCTTCGGTTGGATTTAATGTCTCGAAACATATAATTCGTTCAAAACAGTCTTCCAAACCAAGCCTGCTAAGAACTTTAGCAGCATGAAGCTCATCTCCATTCGTAAATAGCTGTTGAAAAGAAGAGGTAATGTGGTAGTAAGATAAGAGAAAAGGGCTTTGGAGATATACTAAGTCATTGCTTGTCAATGCTTCAACAATGGGAAACTTACAACTTTCCTAATGGGAACGCTCAGCAATAGGTTCCTTAGAACATGATCTGGCTGTAGCTTTTCATAGGGTAGCCTTCCATGAACAAAGCTGCAGTACAGGAAAGAGAGAGTTTACAATTATTCATACATGAAATATGAATGGCCCCAAGCCATAAAAAAAGGTAGAAAGATAAATGTCACCTATGATAGTCATCGTAATCGAATTCATAGCCTATGGCCTGCAAAACATATGTAAGAAGAATCTATCAGAAAACCCCATCAACTTTTGATGTTTGTAGAATTAAGAGAGTAATTAAATCATACTCTTAGTCCTGCCATTGTTGTCCCATAAATCTTGTATAGTACATCACATATATCAGGAGTCTTGCTTTCATCTATCCCAAGCTTCTCGACCATATAATCTGGAGAAGAAGGCATAAGAGTAAAAATATTACAAATACAAATACTTGAACAGCATCGAAAAGAGCGATAAAAATAGAAAGTTATCTCTTGTACCTTCAATGTTCTTTGTGCATGCTTCTGATAGGCCAGAATTCAGAGGGTAGAGAGTATCATCTAAATCTGAAAAAAAAAAAGAAAAAAGGAAAAAGAGGCATTTAAATTCTATATATTCAATGATCAAATTTAGAAAGAAAGTTTCTGTCTGGTCTAGGAGGATTACCAAAGAGAAGACATTCATATTTAGTACTGTGAGACTGTTGGAATTGACCATCAAATTCCATCTTTTTCTAAAAAGCTTCAAAAGAGAAGGGAAGTTATAATTAGAAAGGATAAACATGAAATCCCCCAAGCTATTAAAAGCCCCCACATTTTTCTTTGGATCTTATCAACCCAAATCAATCAGAGCCTCAAAACTCAACTATTAAAAACAAACTATGAAATTATGAACGTAAAATTAAAGAACTAAAACACAAGAGGGCATATTCGAAAACCTTTTGACCAAACATCAATCATTAATTATAGCCAAAAGACTACAGTTTCATTACAAAGCAATATTCTCTCCCAAGAGGAGATGTTCCCTAAATTTCAACAAGATCCTAACCATAATCTCGAGATCGATCATGAAAATTAGAATGACCAAAACCTAAAACTCAAAAATTATTCGGGAACAATGAAAACAGAAATAATTAAAAAATACCCGAGCTATGAAAAACCAAAGAAACCAACATCTGCAGCTTCAGAAATTATAAAAAGAGAATCACAACCGACATACAAAAGCATAAACTCAAGATCATGAAAACTCTTCACTCAAAGGACTAGAAAAAATTTCAAAAATTACTAAAAATACAGAAGAAAAACTGAATCTACAACTCCATTAATTAATCAAAATCAATGAATGTCAGCAAACATTCAGAGTCACATACTCCAGGTCATGAAACTCTTCAACTTTGAACTACCAAAACCTACAAACTCAAGCATCACTGCAACACAAGAAACATTGGAAAAAATCAACAATCCAAAGCCTTGCATGAATGGCTAGCTTCCTGTGGCACCTGGAGTCTTACATCGATTATAAAGAGGAAAGTGAATGGGATTATATGTAGAGCTTACACCCTTATTTTACATGACCAGAACCAAAATCATAAGGGTCTCACCAGATTCAGATAAACTCTATCCAAGTGTTTATGCAATGGAGAGAAAGAGTGATGGAGGAAGTTTTGTACTTCAGAAAACGGAAATGTAGAAGATGGAAATGAGGTTGGGCGGTGGAGTTGGTTTATGTAGGAAACGGTAGGCACTGCAACACATGATTATAAGGACATGTTAATTAATATTGCTTTGGATTTTTTAGTCAATTAAGAATGTATTAAGTGACACAGGGGGACACTGATCAGGCATGCATGAAAAACGTGAGATTGGAGACAAGGAAAAAAAAAAGAGAAAGAATAAGAAGAAGTGTTGAAGCCTGAAGGTAGATAGATAGATGCAACTAATATTAAGAACGAGACTCTGAATAGGGTGACCATTAAAGGGTGGTGAGTTTTTTATATGATGTGTATAGAAAGGTTGGTGAAAAGGATGCTCCTAATCCTTTCATTGGTAGATTTGCGTAGAGGTAGATCTGTAGAGGTAATCATCTGCTCACCTTGATGGAATACTCTCGATTTGCATGTTGTGAGTCCACTAGTCAGTGGGAATGGGGGATTGAAAGAGTTTGATGGTGATACCTCTATATAAAATTGTAGGCCCATCAATCATCCTAACCTTTGGATCCATGGTGTACAAATTTATTGATTTTATATAAAAAGAATAGAGTGATAGTTGATTGAATGGTCCAGTTCATTTGGATTGGTGCAAACTCACGGTATCCGGTGACATTTAGTAAGTAAGTGGGAAGGGGTGTTGTGTGTGGCCGGTCGATTCAATTGTCTAGTCCATTCGGTTGGTACAAACCCTAGGAATCCTGCAAGATTCAAAGGTGTGTGTGGCCCACTTGAGTTGGTGATCTGGTGAGACTCGAAGAATATTAGAAGATATATCTGAGAGAGAGAGAGAGAGAGAGAGAGAGAGAGAGAGAGAGAGAGAGAGGTGGACCTAAGTACAAGGGTCGGGGCATATTAATATGTTTTTATTTTACATTTGCCTCTTTGCTTAAGATCTTTGTTGCGTAGAGCCCTCGCAAGGAGAATTTCTTGGGTCAGCCCCTGGAAAGAGAGATTCTGGTACATCTAGTTCACATGGGACTCGCGCAATGAGAATCACATGGTGGGGCCCACCTAATCATCAATCCAAATAGATCACCAAATAGGGATCCCTGATAGTTATCTATTTCAGGGCTTGGCGCCATTTTGAATGAACTAGACCATTGATTAAGAGTTAATTTTTACATGGAGCCGTTAAATCTATGGGCCATGGATGAAAGGGCTAGGAGCATGGGATTGAATTCAAGCTTATGTCTAGTAGGGTGATCCCACTTGGATCTTTCCATTCTCCCGATCCCATCGTTAGATGGACCCACAGTGAGCCCTACAACTAGTTTGCATTGGAACACTACCCATGTATATGATCACCTTGATCCAATGATCCAATTCATTTGGATGAGTGTAAAACTATGGAATAGATGACTATCCAGGGGGTGTCAGTTTTTTGACCCCTTGAGTGAATCATAAATGGACCCCATTGGGCCCATGATCAAGTATGCACCGTGTGTACCTGAAATTTTGTCTATGTATATGTGGGGGGTCGTCAGATACGGATGTCTTGCACAAAAGATCGTGCGAGATAGCCCGTGGGGCCTACTTGGGGCCCCACTAATCCTGGCCAAGGCAGGAGATCAAAAGATCCAAGTGGGATCAGCCCGGGTATAAAATTTCAAGTTAATCCCATCATCCGAACCTTTGATTTATGGCCCTCAAATTTTGATAGTGCTAAAATGTGCTTTTTTTTTTAAAATTTCAATTCAATGGGTTATGGATCTATATTCCGATCATGTAAAAACCATACGATTTGTGACATATAAGGTGGATTTAGGATGATGGGCTTGGATTAATCATATGGTGATGTCTCACACTATATATGTTAGACATCCGCACTTGAACACTGGCCTATATAAATTTAGGGACTGGGGATGTCTCCAGGGGTGCTACACACCCCGACTGGGAGCCCGGGCTCCCATGGGGCCATTGGATCACAGGGGAGGCTGGGGATCCAACGGCCCCATGGGAGCCCGGGCCATCTGGGCTCCCAGCGTCGGGGTCTGTAGACTTTTACGGATGTCTCTCATTAGGGACGTTATGTGGGTCTCCCTTTTTTAGGCACTTGGGACCCGCTTTTGACCAATGTAATTATGATCACACTCACTATGCTCCATGAATGGGCACCAACCTGCTGACACTCACAACACATCTAACTGTTGCTCACCATTAGAAAATGTAGAGTAACTCTCTCAAAGGTAGTCTATTGGTGTTGATATTCTGTACACTATTAGGTCTCACTGTGATTTTCGCCCCCACCTCCTCATTTTGGTATGGCCCGAAGTGGCCCCTGAAAACGTACTCTCTCAAAGGTAGTCTCTTAGGAGAGCACAACCCTTGCATATATATATATATATATATATATATATATATATATATATGACAATATTCAAGTGAGGGATTCTCTCACCATGTGTGGTGAGAGACACTCCTTTTTTTTGGAAGGTTTTAAGAACAAAAAGGCTTTTGTACTTAAAGGGAGTACACCCTGTTGTACTTAAAACATTGGTGAGGGAATCCCTCACTTGAATACATATATATATATATATATATATGGGGCATGCTCCTGTGTGGATATTCGCACGCACCTACCATGCGAGATTACTTGTGGGGGCCAATTTGTATAGTTGTGATTTACAGTGAGTTGGTGAAGAGATATGTCCTAGTTCATGATTCTAATGATAGAATGGTTGGGGCTGTATCATGCAACACACATTGGGTGCTTGATTCTATCCTATATATGTGGTCCCATCTTTGAGTTTATAATAGTGGCCTAATCAGAACTAATCCAGTGCTTCTGTATTGCTAAAGCTAACAAATCACATTCCATGACATAATTAGAGAGAATAACAAGGACTCAAGTCAGATCAAGGTGGGCCCCATATTAATTTCCAATCCATGTTGGGCATCCAAGGTCCAGAAACCCAATCCATGTTGGGCATCCAAAGTCTAGAAGCCCGCCAATTTATGTTGGGCTTCCAAGTTCAAGAGGGTCATATGTGGGTCTTTATGTTGGCCAATATTAAGCTCCAAGTATTTCAAAGAGTTTATTAAACAATGGTTTAAGATATTTAGGATTTAACAAATCCACCAATCATTATTGAAGCTATTTCCTGAAAAGGAGAAATACTTCCAAGTTCCAAGAGACATGATTTATATCCATCCACCAATATATGAAGCTATTGCCTAAAAAGGGTGAGAAGAATTTGATCCATATTGCATGGGACGTCCCACCTAGGATTTGCAATTAATCCTAGACTTCTAATGCCAATGATTTTTATCCCTTGTATTTGTATATGTATAGTACATTTAATGTTTTCTAAACTTTTGTAACACACATCATTATACACAGTATATGTAATTCTCAAGTTTGAAGAAGAAAATGATTTTCACAATGCTAAAGAAAGGAAAATCTTTTTTTTTTTTTTTTTTAATATCGGAGGGTGTCCCAACCCTTTTGGCAGGACTCATCCTAAGAAAATCATTTGCAAGATCCATAGAGAAAGAGAGAAGGAAAAAAGAGTAATTTTATTAATAACAAGTACATATATATATATATATATACAAAACAAGAAAATGAAAAAAAATCCTAACCACCATTAAAAATAAAGAACTCGAACCAGATGTCTTCCCACAACACAATTTCCCTTTCAATCCAATAACAAATATTAAGCTGTCACCGATGTCTCAATTGTGACCTTGCTTGAATACCGAATATCATCAGATTTCTCAGCATCTTCCCATAGATTTGGCAGCGCTTCCTTGATGTTGTGGACGTTTTCTAATGCAAAATCTGCACCTTTCACTCTGCGAGATGTGCCCACCTAAACACAATTTTGAGTCATTGGAAGGTTAATTAGAAACAGTGTCTTAACACATTCATAATCTGATCAAAATGCCATTTATGGTCAAGCTATTGATCAGGACTTACCAGCACAGTTTGGAGACCAATGCGTTTGCCAGCCTCGATGTTCCGAATGTTATCATCAAAGAAAATCTGAAGAAGAAATATAGTGTAGTTAGTATGATTTTCTTGGTACATTGGTTTACCAAAACGACTCCGTTCATCATACGAGGTTGAAGGTTCAATTATCTTACTGCTTTATGAGGTTCAACATTGGCAATTTTAAGAGCCATTTCCATGGCTGCTTCAGATGGTTTACAGAGAATTGGCGTCTTTGGGAGATTTGAAACATCATCTAATCGAGAAAAATGCTCAAGAATGTCAAAAACTCCACTGCCAGTAGTAATTTGGCTCAAATCTTCAGCATTGGACTCGCTATCAATAAAAGAAGAACCTTCAGTTGGATTTAATGTCTCAAAGCATATAATTCCTTCGAAACAGTCCTCCAAACCAAGCCTGCTAAGAGCTTTAGCAGCATGAATCCTATCTCCATTCGTAAATAGCTGTCGAAAACAAGAGGTAAAGTGGTACGAGAAGATGAGAGAAAGGGTGATTGATACTAAGTCATTACTTGCCAATGCTTCAACAATGAGAAACTTACAACTTTCCGAATGGGAAGGCTCAACAAGAGGTTCCTTAGAACATGATCTGGCTTTAGATTTTCATAGGGTAGCCTTCCATGAACAAAGCTGCAGTACAGGAAAGAGAGAGGTTACAATTATTCATACATGAAATATGAATGGCCGCAAGCCATAAAACAGGGTAGAAAGATAAATGTCACCTATGATAGTCATCATAGTCGAATTCATAGCCTATGGCCTGCAAAACATAGATAAGAAGAATCTATCAGAAAACCCCATAATTAAAGCTTTGATGTTTGGAGAAAGTAAAGAGAGTGATTAAATCATACTCGAAGTCCCGCCATTGTTGTCCCATAAATCTTGTATAGTATACTAGAAATATCAGGAATCTTGCTTTCATCTATCCCAAGCTTCTCGACCATGTAATCTGGATGAGGGGCATAAGAGCATAAATATTATAAATATGAAGATTTGATCTCAACAACATCAAAAAGAGCAATAGAAGACAAGGGGTTAGTTAAATCGTGTACCTTGAATGTTCTTGGTGCATGCTGTTGACAGGCCAGTACTTAGAGGGTAGAGCGTATCATCTAAATCTGAAAAAGAAAGAACTGCCATTTAAGCTTCTATTCAATGCTCTAACTTAGAAACAAAAGTTTCTGTCTTGTCTAGGAGGATTACCAAAGAGAAGACATTCACATTTCGCACTGGGAGACTGTTGGAATCGATCACCAAACTCCATTTTGATCTAAACAGTATCGAAACGCTTATGCAATAGAGAGAGAGAGAGAGAGAGAGAGAGAGAGAGAGAGAGAGAGTGATGGAGGAAGGTCTTGAAGGTGAAATGTAGGAGATGGAGATGAGGTTGAAATCAGGAAGAGGTGGAGGTTTATGTAGGAATCGGTAGGCACTGCAACACGTGATTAAGACATGTTAATTAATGTTGCTTTGGGTTTTTTTAGTCAATTAAGAATGTATTAAGCGATGGGAAGATGAAGGCGCGTGAAACGCGAGATTCGACTTAGAAGAAGAAACAATGCAAAAATACTAACAAGTACGCGTAGAGGCAAAGAAATAACCACGTTGTGAGTTTTTTTTTATTTTTTTATGTTGTGTGTAAAACGCACGTGTAACAGGTGTTGGAGGGTTGGGTTGGGGAACCCTCCATCTCTTGGCCACGCTGTTAAAAAGTATTTGTTTACGGATGAAATGATCTTTGAAGGATATTAAAAGTGACAGCCTCATGGGGCAATCCACATTTGAACGTGTGTGTGTATGAAAGTCAACAATGTAGGTTGGGTGTTTGGATCTACGCTGAATTGTAGTAAAGTGAGGTGAGCATTAAATCAAGAGAAAATAAAATATAAGAGGTTATGATTGTCTTTTACTTTTAGTGGCTTGATGGAAAAAAAATTTAAACTTTTTTTTGTATAAAAATAAAGGTTTTTTTTTTTTTTTTTAGTGGAGCAGGGAGATTGCTTTTTGACTTAAAAGCCCTTGAGAATGAGAGAATTTTGAATTTATGTAATTTTGATATAACCGCTTGTCTTATGTTGTTTGGGTAAAAAGAGAATGAGAGAATTTTGAATTTATATACTTTTTATATAACCACTTGTCTTATATCGTATGAGTAATAGAGGTTTTACCTCAGTATACTTCAATTGGCTCTCATCTTTTCTCATCTCCTCAATCACAATATCACAAGTGTTGGAAGTTTCTGATTAAGGTCTTCTAGACGATGGTCCAATATAGTAGGGAATCCACTATGGGTTGCAATTTTGGGCCCTTGTCGGCCCAAGTCCAACACCACCTTTAAGGCCAGGATTTGTATGGGTCCCAAGAAAATACCACTCCAATATAAAATAACTAATCAAATACTTCCCTTATTGGCTGCATCTTAAATTAAAAACTATAACATCTCACAATTTTTATTTTATCCAAGATCGCTCTTCAAGAGTAGTTAAGGAGAAACACTTGAATTGAGAAGAAAACCCATGGGAGTACTGTTATATTGTTGAAAATCTCTCATCCATATATATATATATGATAAATATTTAATTGAGGGATTCCCTCACCATGTGTGGTGAGGAACTCCCTTTTTTGGGAAGGTTTCAAGTACAAAAAGCTTTTGTACTTGGAGAGAGTACATCACTTTGTACTTGAAACCTCCCAAAAAAGAGAGTCCCTCACTTGAATACCCTATATATATATATATATATATATATATATATATATTCAATTTAGG
This sequence comes from Cinnamomum chago, assembly GCA_038049695.1. Lineage (NCBI taxonomy): Eukaryota > Viridiplantae > Streptophyta > Magnoliopsida > Laurales > Lauraceae > Cinnamomum > Cinnamomum chago. The sequence continues at coordinate 80,403,914 of CP142452.1, forward strand.
GAAGTCATGTGTTTGGTCCATTTGGATGGACTAAAGGTGGGTCTCACAAGCATGATGGACTAAAGGTTGGTCTCACAAGCATGAGCCTACGAACTTTTTTCCTAAGCTTGAGTTTAGGAGAGCCTTGCTCATATATATATATGCAAGTACTCCACGGTCCTACCCATCTTATATGATGCCATGTTTTGGCTGGACATATTTCTTAGACATGCTGGCTTGGTGATTGTTCTGAAGGAATTATGTTGAGGCCAATATGAAGTGTTGGAGATAAGTGGAATATACATGGCAGAATTCATACGTGTAAAATATGGTATCAAATCTCTAAACTCATCAAAAGAGATGGAACAGTTGACATGAGTCCTATAAATCAAGATGCAACTCAATATGAGATGCTTTTTCCATAGTGGAGAATGCTTCTTTGCTTATTGGCATGCAACCAAGTACTAGAAGAAGGAACCTCTTGACTAAATCATGGGATCTCCTGAAATGGATTTATTGAAGGATAACTTGGCTAAAGCTTATCTTTCTAACCTTGGCTAACTTTATTGTGCATACTTTCCTTCTCTTCACGGGTTTCCTACAATAGGGAATCATCAATATTGTACGCAATCCCTGCGATCAGGGAGTCAATCACTATCCTGTACAGCTATATATACTACCAAAACACTGCAGAGCAAATCATGTTTTCCGTTTGAAATTATGATAATATTTTAAATAGAGTTTCATATATATATGGGAGGGGATCCCATAGGCTGCAGCCTATGGTATCCCAGGCTGCAGCCTGTGTCACACGTGTGGGCGAGAGCCCTGGGCTCTCGCACGTGTGGCTGCAGCCTGGGATACCATAGGCTGCAGCCTGTGGGATCCCACCCCTATATATATATATATATATATATATATATATATATATATATATATATGAGAACTGCTCACACAGGCTGCAGCATTTCTTGATCAATCTCAAAGATATTAAACTACATTAACAAAAGGTTGGCATAACTTTCACCCCACACTCAATTCACTTCTGCTGCTCGTCCTTCCTTAATTCACAAGAGTCTTGATGTGCACCTTGATGTGCACCTTCTCTGCATAAAGTCTTGATCGCACCTTCTCTACATTGCAGTGATTGAGGCAATAGACATTCAACATAAGATAAGATAAGGAGGGAAATGTTTGACAAAAAAAAAAAACTAAAACATTTTGTGGCAGAGGGACTACCCTGTACATAACATGAAATCACTGGAATAAGAAAACTAAGATATATCAAGATGGAATAGAATAAAAAATCCATCCACAGCGAACAGTTTATTCCTTCACTCCCCACCCACCCAAAAACTACAAAACTCTCACAGGTATTTCAACCCACTAAATCCTTGGCCAAGAACCAAATTTTCCTATGACCAGACCCGCATTCCACTAACCCCCAAAACATGTCTCTGCCATCTTCAATCCAATCAACAAAATAGAATTCATCATGTATTCCAAGGCTTGAATATCATAAGCAACCCATATATCGTCCACGCCCAAAACTGATACAAAGATTGGTGATTGACAGCCGGCAGAGAGAAGCTCGACGAGAGAGGGAGACTGCAGCGAAAGAGGCGTCGCACGAAAACAGCAGCCAGAGAAGCGTCCGGGAGAAATATGCCATGCGGAGATTGGAGCGCAGGCTCCGTCGATGGAGATCCGGCAGTCGATTGGAGCGCAGGCTCAATCGAAGTCGATTTCTCTGTTGTGGGAGTCAAGATATGATCCCATCAACTGTTGAAGCCACAAACTCCTTTTGTAAGGTCTGGTGTTAATCTCATTCCCTCCTCATCTACCCATTATATCATTCAAACCACCCAGAAACTCTAACAGATCGGAAAAAAAAACTCAGTCCCATCCGCTGCATCAACTGCAAGAAGGGTAGTCGAGAGGGAGAGAGGTGATGAGACGATGGGTGAGGTTTTTTTTTTTTTTTTTTATCGATTAGGTTAGAAAGAAAGAGGAGGGAAAGGCTTCCAAAATGGGCGGGCTTCCAAAAGATCTTGGGTCCACTCGTTTAAACCACACGGTTGAGGAGAGCGGCTGGTGGTCGTCAATGCCGGTCGTCGTCGTCGAGAGGGAGAGGCGAGTTCACCGTCAGCCGATTCGATGAGAGAAAGGGAGAGAGACGAGAGACCGAGGAGAGGTTTTCAGAAATGGGAAATGACAAATGAGAAATGGGGATAGGCTTTCAGAAAGAGCGGGCCAAAGCAGAATTTCGTTACTGTTGCAATTCAAACTTCGTCAAGCATCACCGTTGGGCCGTTGGGGTCACACACGCTCCAGCTTGCAATAAGAAACGCTGCAGCCTATGTGAGCAATTCTCTATGGGCACGTTTGGTAAACGGTGAAGAATCCTATATTTAGAGGATTCTCTCCATCTCCAAAGAAAGCCACAATCCTCAAGTAGAATTCCCAATGAAAGTTTCATGTTTGGATGGAGGGAGGATTCTTATAAGTTGTAGAATGTATGATCCAATTGATGTTTATACAAATATCTCAAGATAAAGTAAGGATCAACGGTTGAAATTTGGTCACCTTACCGTGTTTGACCGTCCAGAACTAATGACCGGATTTGATCTTGATCGTGGACCCCACATAAACCCATAAATAAGAAAAAACGGACTGTTTTCAATAATAGTTTGCACAGTTTTGCCTTCACTGTCACTTATCGTCAATGACCCTCACGGTTTTGCAAATATCTCAACATCTAAGATGAATCAACGGCTGAAATTTTGGGACATAGCCGTTATGGACCTTCTTAACATAATTAACGGTTCAGATCTTGATTTTGGGGCCCACAGGAACCAGAAAATTGAAAACAAGGGATTGTGTTTAATCCCGTTTTTTAGCCCACTGCATCACAGAATAAGGCATTTTAACGGTTTGGACGATTTTGCAAATATCTCAAGATCTAAAATGAATCAACGGCTGAAATTTTGGGAGATAGCCGTTTTGGACCTTCTTAACAATTTTATCGGTTCAGATCTTGATTGTGGGGCCCAAAAAAACCAAAAAAACGCAAAAACCGGTCTGCCCTCTATTAACGTCCAAAGGTACTGTAGCTCCGCAAATCCTCTCTTCTGCGGATTCCATGAATCCGATGGGGGGGGGGTCCGACTCTACAAATAATCAAAAGGGAGGATTTCTGAAACAAAAAGTCTACTTGGACAAACTTTTTGGCCAGAATTTTGGCCAACCCATATGGTTTCCATTGAATATCATAGTGATATTCAATGGAAACCATATGGGTTGGCCAAAATTCTGGCCAAAAAGTTTGTCCAAGTAGCATTACTCTTTCTGAAATCCATCCTCTTCAAATCCATGCCATTCCAAACATGGAAATCCGCGCGATTGTGGATTTTGGGCGAGGAATCCTTGGCGAAGACCATTGCCAAACATGCCCTATATGTATATCCCACTAAGGTTTATGTGATTTGTAAATAATCCTCTGTGGTTTTAGTATTTGTAAATAGGCCCCTACCTTTTTCATTTTAATACCTGTCATATCACCAAAATCAGTATTTCTAATGAAAATGGATAATGATCATGAGATTTGTGTTGAACTTTTATAAAAATGATAACTTTGCCCTTATATAAATTAAACAAAAATGAATATGTTATTATTTACCAAAACAATATTATTGTATCTCGACTCCCAACCGTCTCTCTCAATAACTTTTTAATGTACATGAAGCCTAATCATGGATTTGATCAATTGTAACTAATTATAAGCACATGTGTTAATTGTCATTATGGTCGATTTGGATTTGATGAAATAGGCCCTCAATTGATAAAAACAGATTTACATATGATTATTATCTCCTACTAAATGTAATTATTAATATTACAAGTTTTAGAGAAAACTAAATCAAACTTTTGAATTTAAACATATAAGGATAAAGAGATGGGCAAATGTGTCATTTCACTTAAAAACTCTTGATGGTTGGTTAGCTACTGATTTTGAGGACATGAAATGTATTAAAATAAGAAGGCAATGGCCTATTTGTAAAAACTAAAACCATAGGAGCCTATTTACAAATCTTAAAAACCTTAGGGTATATGCAAAAATCTCTTTAAAATATTTACCAACTTCTTTGGAATGCGACTAATGCAAAAGAATGAGAATCTTCCAAATATTGCTTCAAATTCTTTGGTATGTTAATTTGCATCCAACCAAATTCTTTGGAATGTCTTCTTGCTTATTGGCTTTCAATCAAGCTCTCTGGAAGCAGATGAAGGTGTAGGATTAATCTACTGTAATTGTCAAGCCCATTCATGTATGACAGCTAAAACCTTCTATAGGAATTGTGCTTCTAAAGCTTACACAACTGAGGTAAGCCTTGGACGTGATCAGGGCACACGAGTGAAGATGCAAAATGGATAAATGACAAAACCATAATTACAGAACCCAACTTTTAATCTGAGTGCACACCAATTACTCCATTAGCAAAATGGAAACCATCATAGTAAGAGTACATGTTTGGATTACCACAACTTTTGTTAATGGGTAGATGACAAAAAATGGTCTAGATGATACGCCCATGGCTTGATAGGTCAAATTAACAGTCCAGACCACATGGCTATGGTTGTGGCCCAATCAACCACCAGATTGACTAATCGACTTCATATTCACCTTCTTTTGTCTTCCTATGTATTTCTTTAGCTAGAGAGCCCAGCCCACCCAACTGTTTTTCCACTTGAGTTGTAGATGTGAACAAGAAAGATGTAAAAAACAAAAAAACAAAAAAAAAAGGGAGAAAGGATTTTTCCAGATTAATCCCTCTTAAACTCAGATTCCACAAGATAATGACAAAAGTCCCCAAAATGTAATGTTAGTAGAGTCTGATGACTTTGGTAATTTTTCTTAATCCCATGATATCATGGGGGCGGCAATGATTTCATCCGTAACAACCCCATCTAAGATTGATTATTGATTATGAACTTACTCATCATCATACTGGTGTACGCAATTCACTGTAAAATCAATCAGATGAGAACTGCCATGTCTTACCGCTGTGGTAAACTAGTAAACAGCGATGTTTAACTAAACCATAGGCCCTAGATAAATAGCATCACTTTTGGACCTGTACTCCGAATTTCATGGACCTTGGAACCCTACCTGCTAAAATAGCACCATCTGTTGGAAAAGTTTAAACTTGCAGAAAAACTTCTTTAACTGAAACAAAAGAGAAGATTCTTATTAACATTATGATGCATCTACAGCTAAAAGAGAATCGAAATAACACATTAAAAATGCTCTGTTACTCCCAATGTGAAGACCACCTTAATCTTTCTCACGGAGAGCTTGAGGCCATGGGATGACTGCATGCTTCTGAGTTGATGATTTCAGCTAATCTATCCTTGCAAACAGCAATGCAGCCGCCGGTTCCGGCCATCTAATGCTCCGCAGCAGACAGCTAGAACACACAAGAAATCGGGGTGGGAAGAACTCTATGGCCCAGTTGAGGGGTGTCTGGCTGAACGAGAAGTACCATTCAGTGAAGGACCAATTAGAGAAGAATATGATTGTTGTCCCTCCCATAAAGTATAATCCATTTTTTTTTTAATCTTGATTGGATTAACATGAATGAATCTAGAAAATATCATCTTCGTCATCATCAGCATCTTACCCTTACACCATCAATCATCATCACCATTCTAAACCTACTGTGACGCTTCTAACTACTTTCTTTTCAGCACATATGGGTCAACCCCTTCTCTTATCCAGTGCATGAGAGAGAGAGAGAGAGAGAGAGAGAGAGAGAGAGAGAGAGAGAGAGAGAGAGAGAGAGAGAGAGAGCTTATGGAGATGCATTTGCTTATGAATTTACAGGGCAGCTACTCTGGACAAAAAAACCAGCTACCAAGAATTTACATTGGTCACCCTGAACCCCACTCTACTTCCAGCACTCAAAAAAGGAAAAATGGAAACCCAAAAAGATGAAAATAAAAAATAATTCAAGTAAAACACAATCATACCTGCCACCTTTTCGTTTAAAGCAGCCCCCTCCCTCCCTTATGGGTTATAAGATGAAAGCCGCATAAATTAGTAGCTTCCGCATGATCAAGGCATGAACCTCCAAAGACTTACAATCTATGACGCATTGCTTCCCTGTAAATGAGCTGCATCTTCATTTCCACCTCCAACACTAGACTTGTCAACCATGCGGACGTTATACTGCTCATACACCCTTGCTCTGTTCTCTGCCCACCACTGTTCTGCTTGTTTCTCGCTGAACCGCTTCCGGCTGCATTCAGATATTGATTGGGTTAAGGAAAATACTTTGCAAAATAAGGCAGCGACAATAGGGTAGGTATTAAAGGGCATTGTGCCTTCAACCATGCAAACAATAGATTAATTAATTGTGAAACTGTCAGATTTCTTGTCAGGCTTCAGGAATCAGGACTCTCTTGGATGCTGACAGGTGCAGAGCATATGGAGAGAAATAGATGGAAGTCATTGTTTAAAACTCGACAAGACTTGACGTTAAAAACAATTGTTTAGCGTGGCCAAAATTACAGTCATGGAGTTATTAAAAAAATTCTAGAAGCCAACACTGCTATTGAAGCTGAAAATAAACAAAATGTTTGCTCGCCTTACATCACCATTTCCCTTTCTAAATACTGATCAACCCTTTTGGCAGCTAAATAGGCAGCTACACAAAAGAACATGGCGTATTCCGGCCTGGCAGGGGTGGAACTCAAATGAAAAATAGGTTAATTTACTCATTACATGGGTCTGAGCATGCGCACTACACACGGGCAACAGAAGTCCATTTCCCCCCTTCCTGTCTAGTTATCTCATTATGCATGTACATCTTATGGTGGACCCACCTAATCTTTTTAGACCAGACCTCGCAGTGGGGCCACCTTTTTTCAGAATGCGAGTGGCACAGCACACATGATGCCATCAGTGGGTAGTCTCCAGCTAAGCATGCATGTGCCCCTTGCAAACTCTACTGATATAAGACGATGAACCAGATAGGCATGAGGAGCTTTAAAATACCTGAAGCGGACTCTCTTGAGATCTTTGACACCCCCAGCTAAAGCTGTAAGTGTGATGTATACTCCTGCCTCATCTTGCTCAACCCATTCAGTCTCATGATTGGGTTCTGCATCTGTCACTCTGGCCCCATTTCTTGTTGCTACTTCTGAATGAACTGGTCTATTATGGCTTGCACTACGGTTTCCATTGGTAGTAGGCCCGTTAGCAACTGGTATGCTGTTCGATCCGTTTGAATCTGGGTCCAAAGAAGTCACTGGACTGCTCAAGCGATCATAAGTTGGAGCAGAAATATCACTAGAAGCAGAACTGGCACTGAAAGATGTCATGGAAGGAGGTTTGTTGTTGCGTGCTGCTCCTACTGGTAGCCTTTCAGCCATGTCCTTCAACTATTTCAAGTAAATATGATAGAATGCAGTGTCAGAAAAAAAAAGGAATGCATTTGAAGAAAAGGCAAGAGGATGCATGCAGCTGAAAAAAAGAAAGAAAAGACACTGCAATTGTGTTTGATGACCGAACGGCACATTAAAGGGAGTTATAAGGCATGTAGCACGAGTGGTCCATTGGCCGCTGACAAATACAAGAGGGGTTTGAGAAATTGGCATCTACCAGAAATTAGCTGACTTATATATGGGAAATATTCATATGCATACAGCCCTGGTAAGGGCAACATAGTGGAGGTGACTTTATGATCCATCCGAACCATCCACAAACACGGGAGTACGGGACCCTTGAATTATACTGGATACATCGTGTTTTCGCCGATCCTATTGGACTTGATTATTGGATCGAGGGCCAATTTTTTTTCTTTAATATAAAGTTATTAAACTTGTGAGCCACGGATGAAGGGGTTAGAGGCATGGGCTTGACCCCAAACTTGATATCCAGGCCCATCCAAGATGTCTCTTTCCATTCCCCCCAGTCTAGTGATCAGTGGGGCCCCATGTGAGCCCCATTGAGCTGTCCCTCAACATGACGTATGCGTATACACACACACTCCCCCCGGTCCCGAGATCAGTGGGTTTGGGATTGACCCAAACCCGAGGGACATGTGAAATTCAAGTGAGCGTGTGTGGGCAACTGGTGATTAACCCTTTCATTCACATGAACTCTTTCTTTTTCTCCTGTCACTCATTCAACTTAACAAGTTAACACAAATCAGATTTATACAGTCCCACTGCTCAAAGAGAAAAAAGAAATAAAATCTGTTTGGCGAGGAATATATTTACAATCTCATCAGTGAAAGAAACTAAGAAAATACATTCCTGTTCAATATAATGCAACCAATGGATGTTATTGCAAAAACTCAATCAACTTAAAAATCCTCAAACCATCTTACTTGTGCAGTGAGTGACTTGATCACTTCTTTTGCTGCTTTGCACTTTGCAGTTTCTTCCCCTGCATATGCCATGGCCTCTTTCAACTGTTTAGTCGTTCTTTCCAACTCAACTTCTTGAAGTTGTGCTTTACGGGTGAGATTTTCCACCTACAAAATAAGGTCATGAGCCCTAAGATACAAAGACTATGGATTCTCATATATGTAGTCAGACTAGGAAAACGAGGGATGAATTTGCTTTTAAATATAAGCCACACTCGTTATAAGAAAAAAAAGAAGCCACAGTTTAGAAATACAATAAACCTTACAGTCTCCAGGATACTTCTAAGAAATACACAAGTGCCCCGTTTTAGATTAAGAAACTAGTCTAATTATCTTGGTCCCGTAAAAGGGCCCCATTCCATAGATATAGTAGGTATGCAATTTCTTTCTACTTCTGAATTGTACGAAAAAAACTCCATTTCAATACAGATGTAGCTATGTTATTAAAGATACCCAAGAAAAAAGGTAAATACAAAAGATTCCATAAACATTTCTTCTTCATTTATAAACTTTGCCAAGAAAGAAGCCACCCCATTAGCACTTCTATATGAACAAAGGTTACTAACATTAATTAACTTCTTAACCTTATGCAATACGACACTAGTCTCCCAGGCATCCCTCTGTCTGTACTTCCATCACACCCTAATAGATAAGGCCTTCAGAAAAACCCAATTCAATAAGATACATTGCTGATGGTTTTGGATCTACATTTCACACCTCACAATTGGGAAATAGATAGAGTCAGTTTTGGATTCATGGAATCATTTAATTATCATGGTCCCTAAGAATGTATAATACTGAAAGGACCAATTTCATATGTAAGTAGGTCAGAGTTTTGCACTGAATCAGCATGTTTATCTCTCCATCACGCATACAGCCTTGACAAATCTCCAACTCAATATGATACCTTACTACCAATTTTGAAATTTTACATTCTACTCCCAGCAAGATGGCATGAAAAATTCATTACTAATGAGGGACAAGCAGGATTAAAAAGGATTTGAAAAGATCACATCAAATGCACTATAGACAAAACAATACCAGATAGAGCCAGATGAAAAATTGCAGCATATTATGGTTTAGTAGAAATGCATATGAAAATCTTACTACAGAAACCAACCAAACGACTGGGACAATGGTAAAGCCATTATCTCATTAGGGGACAGCAACTACTGGTGATGAGATTTTATGCATGTCAGGAGTCGGGACAATACCAAAAACGTGGTCAAGACAATTGAAAGATTTTCAGAAAGGCAGATCATTTTTTTCCTTTTTTAAAAAGAAGTGCAGGTAGAGGACAAACACACAAAAAATAATCTCATGACTAAACTAAAACTGAAACATGGGTATGTTGAAGCCTGAAACATGGGCATGTTGAAGCCAACTTCACTGGTACAAAACTGTGTCTCTAGACACATGGTAACGCAGAATAATAACCAACATAGCATAAAAAAAGGATTGAATCAATAAGATATTATTAATCATAAAAAGTAACTATTCAAAAAATAATAATAATAACCAACATAGCATAAAATCAATAAGGCTTTTGACTTCCCTTGCTTTCCCAAATGATAAACCTGAAAAAGAAGAAAATTTATTGAAATTTACAATCTTCTGGCTTTGACATATATGGGATACTCAGCCAACAAGTGAATTCCTATTCAGATATTGACCCATAAGTCACAACTTCTAACAACATCAAAGATGGCATTCATCACTCGTTTTGTGCTCTCCCAACTTTTTATGATTAATAATAACTAACATTTATTCCTCTGCCATGCGCCATGCCTCAGCATGTGCCACTCCCAAGCCCAAAAAGAAAGGACAGTTGGCTTCAGTCAGGCAGCAGCTTTATAAAACTTGCCAAACCAGATTCAAATCCTACTTTGGGGAAAATGGCACAGAGACAACACTAGTTAGATGGGATACGGTTCAAGGAAATGATTAGTATCCAATACTCGCTGAAATTCATGTTAAAATTACTGGAGATGATATACTCTTAGCAACTTGATAAGAGTTTCGGCTTAGTTGAATGGCTTGATCATATATGCGAAGAACTTGGTGAACACAATATTAGAATCTCCACCTTTTGAAAAAAGACGATCCATCTGCTAAAGCAGGACTCTTCATAAAATTGTTCTTGGTTTTCAGGTTGTATGCCTATCTAATAAACTAATACTGTTACAAATGTACAATGGTAATGTTTACCAGAGGCTTGGCATATCAGATAACTATGGACTTCATGGCCCAAAAGACTAGTCATTAAAAAAGGATGCATGACACTAAATGATTCCAAGCGAGGATGCTAGATAAATAGCACAGTTTACCTGTGCCCTTAATTGAAGAACCTCTTGGCTCAAACTATCATTTGTTCTTTTAGCATCATCAACAACAATTTTGGGAGAAGTAAGCCCTCCAAGAGTTGGTGTTGGAGTTGTAGAACGAGGTGGGCTGGGCCGTCTTGATATCGGTGATGTTGCCCGAGAAACAATTCTTGATCCAGGAACAGAAGCCGAGAAAAATTTCTTTGATGAACCAAATACTGGATTGAAAGACTTTGAAATGTTGAGGGAGCCCCATTGTGAGCTTCCAGTTGGAATAGGTGAAACACGGCTGCTGTTAAATTCCAATTTTTTGTTTCTTTTAGAAGATTTGCTTTCCACCTGCTTGAAGGATTCCAATGAAGAAATTCTAGAGAGTTGCACATGAGATCTAGAACCCAGTTTATCCTCCTTCTCAGTGAGCTCACTGAAACCCTGATTCACACTTCCTCTTCTATTCACTGTAAACTGAGAAGTAGAATCAGTCTCGATGGCTTTCCTTAGTTTATTAAAGCAGTTATCACAGACACGGTAGGGTTTGTTGGGGTTTGGTGCCATAGAAGCCTTGAGAGATTTTTTACTGCTGCATGAATGGCAGAAAACAAGGCCACAGTTATAGCAATTGTGGCGTTTTCTTTTAAAGTTAAATGGCAGGCGGCAGCCAGAGCACATAGATTGATCGACACCAGATACCCACTTGTGTAGACAGATAGCTGCAGTAAAATTAGTACCACAAGCAATACTTTTGACTTGTTTGTCTTTTAAAGCATCAACTAATGTTGGAGAATTTTTATCACCAGTGTCCCCATGACCTAATCGGCCATTTGCTCCCTTTCCCCAAGTGTAAACTTCAGTTCTTGAAGTCAAAACTGCAACATGAGAAGCACCACAGGCTATCTCCTCCACAAAATTCTTCAGGAGTCTTCCTTCAACACGGATGGGAACTTTCCCATCAGCTTGAGGATTTCCAAGCTGACCATAAACAGTACTACCCATTGTATAGACATGGCCTGAGGTTGTTAGTGCAACTGTCATGCTATGCCCACAGGCAACTTGACAAAAGTTGGGCTCAACAAGAGCAGCTACACAAGTAGGCACAAGTTTTGTCTCCTTATCACCATGCCCAAGTCGACCTTTGTCCCCATCTCCCCATGTAAACAGCTTCCCGGAAGAACAGTTGCTCGAGCTTGAAGTTCCGACCATAACTTCTACAACAGCAGCAGTGTGCCAGACACCACAAGCTGCTCTCACTGTACGGAGCCCCTTAAGAGATTCAACTTCCCTAGGTATTGACACACTTCTGCGGTCTCCATGACCAAGGACACCAAATGTTCCATCACCAAAAGTAAACAATTGCCCAGCAGAGGTCACAACAGCTGTATGCCAAGGTCCGCAGGAAATGAATGACACATGTATACCCTCTAAAGGCCCATTTACTCTTTTTGGTACCCAGTGACTCACTTCATTTCCATGTCCAAGGAGCCCAAAATTGTATGCACCATCACCCCATGTGTAAAGATCTCCGGACAATGTTACAGCACATGTATGATACTCCCCACAAGCTACAAGTTCAATATTTGTACTGCCAAGAGCATCAATAAGCTTAGGATGAGACACATCTGAATCTACTCCATGTCCAAGCCTGCCTCCTGCTTCCTCCCCCCAAGAAAAGATCTCTCCTTGTTTTGTGACTAGAGCAGCATGCCTTCCACCACAAGCTATGTTCTGAACATCAAGTACTACTGCAGACTCCAAGGCCTTAGGTAAAACTGAGTCCATCTTAATACCAGATGAACTTCCACTTCTATGAGTGCCACCCCCAAGAATCCCATCCCCAGTACCTTCACCCCAAATGAATACATCCCCCAATGCATCACCATCATCTTGACCAGAACCTTGACTTGATGAGCTAACAGCACTGGATAGGCTTACCCTAAAAGCATCCATTGTCATACCCTTCATATTTCCATTTATGCTATCTGAGCCTGCTGACGACACTGAATGGACTGAGGCACCAGCAGAATCTGATGGGAAGAAACCCTTGGGAGGTACTGCATATACTATCACATCAGAAAATGCTTTATCCATTCCATTCTTTGGGGGGCTTTCATATGGACTATGACCACGGAGTGACTCTCCACCATCCTAAATAAACACAAAGAAGATTCTCATAGTTAAGATGTCTAATTGCCAAATTATGGAAACTAACAATAGAACAAGAATTATGGCATACCTTTGGCATGCTATCAACACTTCCAAATGGAGAACTCAAAGGTGAACTCCTTCGAGTGTATGTTCTAGGACTATTTGATTCAGAGGAAACTCCTTCACTTCTCGATTCAGTCCTCCATTTACGGGGATGGCCACGTGAAATCAATGCCTTCAGGCCTACGAACCAGACTTCAGCTTCATCTTTATCCTTGCAAATCTGGAAAAGGAGAAAGTCAGTTCACCAGATTATAAAAAGTACTCAAATCTACAGGGCCCAAAGTGACACATTGAAGAAGAAATTCTTAATAGGAAATGACACCTCCAAATATCAAACTGAAGAAGGAAGGAACTAAAGAAAATGAAAGAAGAACGATCCTGACATAGTGCTGCTCACCAGATCCAATGACCTATCATTATATATTAGAGAAAACGACTGGTACTCCTTCTCGGGACGTGGATATCTCTGAAATATTGCCTAGAAAGATAATTTGGCATCTTTGATCAGTCTATAGAGCACATCTAAGAGTAAATAAAAGAAAATTGAGTCTTTTCATAAAAAATAAAAAAAAAATTGGAAGAGGGAAGAGCAATATACGTAAAAATGCTTATACAAATCATCAAATGATGTTAAATGAGAACTATTTATTACACAGCAGCCCATATACAAAACCAACCAAGATGAATTACCAATATATAATAATGCTCATAGAAGACATTATTGTCACATCTGTCAATCCAAGCCCAATCTCAGCAGGCCCATTTAGGCCCATTCATTGTATTGTACTTTGTAAAAGCCCATTTATTGTATTATACTTAGTCAAAGGATAATACTTAGTTGTTGCTATAGTTTAGGATTTGAGATCTTAACTGATTGTAATTAGGGCAATGAGCCCCTACATATATGAAGAATAGTCGACCCTCAAAGGGCACTGTATTGAACCAACGAATGTGTGATATCTTCCCTCTCAAAATAACATGGTATCAGAGCCAGTACTCGGTACTCCAGTTATTTTTCTTCTTCAAGATCCAAAGATTTTTTTATCATCCTAGTTCATCTTCCAAGATCTGGAAGCCATTCAGAACCTATTTCTGCCACTTGATCGTCTGTGATCATCCCTGATCATCTCAGATCAGACGTGGCCCACCTGCGATCATCATCACCATATCAGCCGAAGCAGCCCATCTTGGTCGCCTGGTTCTCTTCTTATTTATGACGAATTTTTCAAGATTTATGGATCATCGGAGGTAGGCCTTCTACTATTTTTTGTGGAAATTCAGTTTCATCCACTTGTTTTCATCTCTGCCGTCCAGAATTTTGGATTCTGATTGGTTCTCCCTGGGACCACTTCCATTACGTGCGGAAATACTCCACCCTTCCATCCCCACCCTTTGATCTGGCCATTGATCATCTGCTGGGGCCCACGTGGGAATTCATCCACTGCACGACAGGGACGATTTCTGCACTGTTTCTGCACTGTGTTTGTGCATTTTGGTTTCCGGCTGTTTTCTGCTACAGTATTATTTCTGTTTGATTTCTGCACTGTGTTTGTGCATTGTTTGGTCTCTTGCTGCCTGGATACAATTGCTGTTTTCTGGATACAGCAACCTGTTGTTGCTGTTCAGTGTTCTGGCTGTTGATCATTCTGCTCATAACTGTACTTCATCGTCAAATTTCTGCTGTTGATCTAGTTCTTGCTGTCTGGGTTGCTTGCTTGTTCTGGGTACTGGTACTGCTTCTGGTTATAGTTCCTGCTAGTTACTGGTCTTTCTTCCTTGCTCTTATTACTCCGGTGTGACATTTTTATTTGTCTGCTCATCATGGACAAATCTGAAATTAAAATGGTTCAGTTTGATGGGAAAAATTATACCTCCTGGGCCTTCCAATTTCAAATTTACTTAGAAGGAAAGGAACTCTGGGCACACATTGATGGATCTGACCCTCAACCAGAGGAAGATGATAAGAAGATTTTAGCTTGGAAGACTAAGGCTGCTAAAATCAAAACCTGGTTGCTGGGCTCGGTTGACCCACATTTTATCCTCAACCTCAGACCTTGCAAAACTGCCCGGGAAATATGGGACTATCTTAAAAAGATCTATCAACAAGGCAATGCTGCTCGCCAATTTCAATTGGAACTCGATATTTCTCAATTTACTCAAGGCACCCAGTCTATTCAAGAGTATTACAATGGCTTTCGCAGACTGTGGTCAGAATATGATGAGATTAAGTTTGCCACGGTGTCTGAAGCCCTCCTACCTGAACTACTTCCCTTACAGCAAAGTAGCCATCGGGATCAGTTTCTCATGAAACTTCGTCTGGAGTTTGAGACAGTTAGATCTAACTTGATGAGCAGGGCTTCTCTTCCCAGCTTGGATGACTGTCTTCAGGAGCTTCTGCGGGAAGAACAACGTCTGATCACTAAAACTACTCTAGAACAACAGGGATCTACTGAGGCTCCGCTTGCCTATGTTGCTACCACCAGACCACCTCCCCGGGACATCAGTAAACTTCAGTGCCATAACTGCAAGAAATATGGTCACTATGCAAATCAATGCAAGGCAAAAATCTGCAGATATTGTAAGGCCACTGGTCATGTTATTGAAGAATGTCGGAAGAGGGGTCGAAATTCTACTTCCCGCAACTATGTGTCGTCAGCCCCTGGTACATACACAGTGCCGTCTACTCCTAGTGCTTACACAGTGACCACTCCACCATATGCATCGTCTGGCTTCAGTGGTTCTCTGCAGTATGATTCTTCCTCACAACCTGGTTCCTCCACACAATCTGCGTCCCCAGCTCCTCTCACCCCTGAGATGGTAAACCAAATGATTATCAATGCCTTAGCATCCATGAACATCGCAGGTACTGATTCATCTCTTTCCAATACATGGTACTTAGATTCTGGTGCAAGTAACCATATGACCTCTTCACCCATAAAATTACAAAATGTCGTTCCTTACACTGGTCGTCTTACTGTTCAAGCTGCCAACGGAGATCATCTTCCCATCACCTCTGTTGGTGATACCCCTGGCCCCTTACCCTTAACCAATGTTTTAGTTTCTCCTCATCTTGCTACCAATTTGGTTTCTGTGGGACAACTTGTTGAAAATAATTACAATGCCTCATTTTCTTCTACTGGTTGTGTTGTGC
This sequence comes from Cinnamomum chago, assembly GCA_038049695.1. NCBI lineage: Eukaryota > Viridiplantae > Streptophyta > Magnoliopsida > Laurales > Lauraceae > Cinnamomum > Cinnamomum chago. Next base: position 80,420,005 of record CP142452.1, read on the forward strand.
AGGACCAGGAGTCGGGGGAAGTGATCGCGAGGGGGCCTAAGCGTGGAAGACTTTTTTCCTTACCAGTGTCTTCATTTATTCAAGATAAAACCTTACATCAGTTATTTTTTTTTTTTATTCAGAATAATTCTCGGTTGTGGCATAATAGACTTGGTCATCCGAATGCCTCTACAATGTCTACTTTATTTCGATCTGGATTATTAAATAAACCTATTGACTCTGCTTCTTTTGAATGTGATGCTTGTAAATTAGGAAAGAGTAAAACTTTACCTTTTCCACACTCTAAAACACGGAGCACTGCATGTTTTGACTTAATTCACAGTGATGTTTGGGGCATTGCTCCGACACTTTCACATAGTCATTTCAAGTACTTTGTAACCTTCATTGATGACTACAACAGATTTACTTGGATTTATTTATTGCATTCGAAGTCTGATACTCTTAATGCATTTAAATTTTTTGTTAGCTATGTTGAAACTCAATTCTCCAAATGCATTAAAACTTTGCGCTCAGACTCAGGGGGGGAGTATGTTTCCAATGATTTTCAATCTTTTCTACACAATAAAGGAATCATTCCTCAACGTACCTGTCCGTATACTCCACAACAAAATGGAGTTGCGGAACGGAAAAACAGACATCTCCTTGATGTAACTAGAACACTTCTGATTGAATCATCCGTTCCCCCTCGTTTTTGGACTGAAGCTCTCACTACAGCGGTCTATCTCATAAACCGCCTTCCATCTCCTACCATTGATCATTCCACACCTTATTTGAAACTGTTTGGTCATCATCCTGTGTTTAATCACCTACATACCTTTGGATGTGTTTGCTTCGTTCATCTCCCTCCCACAGAAAGAACGAAACTAACCGCACAATCTCGTAGGTGTGCCTTTCTGGGTTATGCCACTAATCAAAAAGGTTTTGTTTGTTATGATCCCATAGGACGTCGTATCAGGATTTCTCGAAATGTTATTTTCTTTGAAAATCAGTATTTCTTCCAAACTCACATGGACTGTCCTCAACCATCTTCACCAGCTCTCTTACCTGGTTTCTCGGATCAGACAACTATTACTAGGTTTAATCCTGATTTTGTGTATCACCGACGGGAAAAACCTACCACTGCAGATGGTCGTCCTCCTGATCCTCCACCGACAAATGGTTCCGCGCCTACTCAAGCCTTGCGTCGCTCCTCCAGAAATTCTAGACCGCCTGAGAGGTATGGATTTACCCATTCTTCTTTGATGACAACCCTATCTTCTGTCCCTATCCCAAGTTCTTATTTGCAGGCTGTACAAACAGATTGTTGGAACCAGGCCATGAAGGAGGAATTGGATGCATTGGATCAGAATCACACCTGGGATATTGTGGAGTGTCCTTCAACAGTTAAACCCATTGGTTGCAAATGGATCTACTCGATCAAACTTAAATCCGATGGGTCCTTGGATAGACACAAAGCTAGACTTGTGGTACTCGGCAACAGACAGGAGCATGGCATTGATTATGAGGAAACGTTTGCCCCTGTGGCAAAAATGACATCTGTTCGGTTACTTCTCGCCATTGCTGCCTCTAAATCCTGGCCATTATACCAAATGGATGTCAAAAATGCTTTTCTCCATGGGGATCTGAAAGAAGAAGTATATATGCGGATCCCACAAGGCGTCCCCTCTCCCTCAAAGAGGTCTGTCTGTCGCCTGCGAAAATCACTTTATGGTCTAAAGCAAGCTCCTCGGGCATGGTTTGAAACCTTCAAGGGTCGCTTATGCAAGGCTGGCTTTACTCAGAGTCCTTATGATCCATCTCTCTTTCTATGCCACACATCTACTAGTATTACGGTGCTTCTTGTGTATGTTGACGATATCATTATCACGGGCACGGATGATGGTATCATCAAATCTCTCCAAGCTTCTCTCAAGGAATCCTTCCATATGAAGGATTTGGGCCCATTACATTATTTTTTGGGCTTAGAGGTGCATCAATCTCCCAAAGGTCTATTTGTTAATCAACACAAATACACATCAGATCTTATCGAGTTGGCTGACCTCCATGATTCTTCGCCTGTTGATACGCCTGTAGAGGTAAATCTCAAGTTGAGTAAAGATGACGGCGATCTTCTTCCTGATCCTCATATCTACCGGCGCCTGGTGGGAAGTCTTGTCTATCTCACCATCACTCGACCTGACATATCCTATGTTGTTAATCTTGTGAGTTAGTTCATGACAGCTCCTCGACACCTTCATTTGACAGCTGTGAAGCGCATTATCCGCTATCTGCTGAGAACTGTCACTCGTGGATTATTTTATCCAAAGGATAATCCTCTTCATCTGACTGCTTATGCAGATGCTGACTGGGCAGGCTGTCAAGACACACGCCGTTCTACTACTGGTTGGTGCATGTACCTTGGAAATTCTCTCATTTCTTGGAAATGCAAGAAACAAGAACGGGTGTCCAAATCTTCCACGGAAGCTGAATATAGGGCCATGTCTTCGGCTTGTTCTGAGATCTTATGGCTACGGGGACTCCTTTCGGAACTCGGGTTCACTCAAACCTCTCCTACTTCATTGCATGCCGACAATACTGGCGCTATCCGCATCACTGAAAATCCCGTCTTCCATGAACGTACCAAACATATCGAAGTTGACTGCCACTTTATTCGAGATGAATATAAGCGTGATGTCATTCGTCTACCTCATGTCCCTACAGAGTTTCAGTTAGCAGATATCTTCACGAAGGGACTTCCTCGGCCTCGTCATCAATTTCTTGTCTCCAAATTGCTGCTTTATGACTCCCCAGCATCAATTTGAGGGGGGGTGTCAATCCAAGCCCAATCTCAGCAGGCCCATTTAGGCCCATTCATTGTATTGTACTTTGTAAAAGCCCATTTATTGTATTATACTTAGTCAAAGGATAATACTTAGTTGTTGCTATAGTTTAGGATCTGAGATCTTAACTGATTGTAATTAGGGCAATGAGCCCCTACATATATGAAGAATAGTCGACCCTCAAAGGGCACTGTATTGAACCAACGAATGTGTGATATCTTCCCTCTCTCAAAATAACAACATCTCCCCCAAGGGACAATCTGTAGCCAAGTATGGTTATAGGAGATGGTGCCAAAAGGACTGGGTATGGTGAGGCATCTGAATCTCAAATTATCAGGATATGGGTAGGATTGGGTATAACTCTCAAGTATAATCATGTAAAGAGATTTCTCTTAATAATATCACAAGATACAATTCTAGTGAAAATGATATTGCCCACATAAGGGGGTATTTGGAAACAATATACTTGTAAAGATTTGCTATATTATTTTGTAGACTATGAGCTACTCCGGCCAACCTAAGGAAACAGGTGTTTGGCTAACATAAGATATAGCATACAATATGCCAATTTCTTTTAGAAACCTTTATATTACATTTTTCAAGGATATAAATAAGGCAGAAATAATCTTTTATATATACATTTCCAACCACATTTTTGTGGTATTTCCTAATAAAGCAAAAAGAAGAAGAAGAATAAAAGAAAAGAAAATAAATTAAACAACCTCGGAAAGCAGCATGGGCAACCAGATGCAATGATCATAGAAATTTCTAAGTGAAGAAAACAAAACCATCTTATTCCACTTTTTGTGTAAAGGTTCATAAAGCCAATATATCAATGGAAAATGTTCATCTGTGACCTGTGTGCAGGCACACATTCAATCCGGAACATCCCAAATGTGGGCCTACGTTTGAATTTCCAGCATCACAGATCACACGCGATCCGGATTAAATGTGCGCCTGCGCACAGTTCACAGGTGAATATATTCCTATATCAATATTCTTTTGTACAGTTACTATATGTCAATCATGAAAACCAGGTCTGCTTTTAACTCAAACAAATTCTGACCAACAAAATCATGCCTGGTTTGACTATGATTCTACAAACCATGACATATCTGAATCTAAAGACCCAGTCACCCGGTAATGAGTAGTGACCACATATAAAATCAATCATTTTCAATTTCCATATCATGGCATAAACCATTGTCCTAATCATTAAAGAAACTGAAATTGTAGTCCTTCCAGTAGGGCATGAGTGTTCCCATTGATTTATGAAGATATTTAGCATCTCTGACCCATGAAAGAGCTACAACATGCTACGACTTGATCCCTTCAACTTCTCAAAGTTCCCATAGCATCATTTATGCAACTACGAGACATAAAAATGGAACTTACAGTGCGCTGTCCAGGTATAATCCTGGAAACATGGCTTAGTTTAAGGTGCTTCTCTTCCTTGCCAGAGAACCATATCAAAATGGACTCATCCTGAAAGGAGAAACATGTCACTCGAGAAAATTTACAATGGAAAAGGTAACAAATAAAAGAACATGCTTGTCAGGGGAAAAAAATCATACAGGAAAAGCAACAATTGCGCAGATGACACTGCAATAATCATCAGAAAAGCTAATTTGCCCAAGTTGTAGTCCTTAAACAGCAAGCATAATTACATTGCAACGACATACATATGTCCAGCTTGCTACAAGCTATCTAGTAAAAAAGTTTTAGCTTCATTTGGTCATTCCCCTACAGCAGAAACTTTTATTGTGATTAAAAAGGAAGCTAATATAGTATGGGGATAGCTGACATCAACAGTATCGATTGCTGATGTTGGCGCCGCTATGGACAGGTTCTTGAGGTGTATGGGGGGATATCTATATGTACTGAGCCCTTGTGATTCATAATAGCTATGGACATTTTTCCATAATTTAAAGAGTATTAATAGGCTTTATATCGATTCCTCCTCAAAGTTACAGGAAAAATCTGATTAAAGAGGTTGGATTGGTATATTACAAACAGAAAGAAAGATTGAAGGTGGTCAAGAGAATGGATTAGAAATCTCTGACCCTCACATAAACTAGCATGCTTGATGCAAATCCTAGGGTTTAGGATTTGGATCAAAGGTGCCGCATCACAATGACGGGTTTCCACAGAAGCAATCACAATGAAGATGTCTCTCCAATGATAAGACCCCAAAGGGAATTTCTATTAAACTTCAAACTCTGTCTGTCCTCTAATACAATGCTCATATAAATACGGAAAATAAATCTTAGGGATTAAGAATCCTAAACAAACTAGGAAACTAATATTATTGGAAACTACTCTAATAAAACTCATTAAATAAACTAACAACAATTAAAAAGAAAGCCCTAAACTTCCTTGGGTCCCACATGCGGACCACAAGCCTTGTTCCAATGACATTGCAGTGCTGCTGCATCAATGCTATAACTTCTCTTAATATGAATAAATAAATAAGGTAGTCTTCATGAGACACAGTCATTTTGGCCATCCTTATGTTAGAAGAATTTAAGTCATTGATTCCCACTAAATTTAATCAGTCAGATCAGAGTCACATCCAGTGTGAAATATGTCCATTCTCAAAGAAACTGTCGGACGCATCCCAAAAGTGTTAGTAAAACCAACAATTATGTTTTTGATAATTCACTCGGATGTTTCCTTTTGTTTATTAATGATATGAATTGAATGACTTAGATGTATCTTATGAACCATAAAGATGAAATTAATAGTCATTTCAAAGTGTTTTATAATTGGTACTAAATTAGTTTTGAACATAAAACTTAACTTTGAGAAGTGATAATCTGTCTTGAGATTTTCTTATCTATTTTCAAAAAAAAAAAACCTCAAAGTAGATCCTAAAATGCCAAAAAAAAAAAAAAAAGAAGGATGATCTGAAAGGAAAAATTGTCATTTAATGGAAATAACAGTCTATTCTGAATGAAATGAAGGCATCAAAATCTTATTACCAGAAGCTTGCAACAAGTTATCTGGTTAATTGTTTGCCTACTCCAGTTTTTGAATGTCAATCTCCCATTATGTTCTTTCGGTCATGTTGTTCTGTTTGTGGTATTTCCTTGTGCATGTTTGGATGTGTATGCTTCATACATAATCTTGATAGACAGAAAAAGTATGTTGTCAAAATTCATCCATCAAGTGTATGTTCATGGGATATTCTGTCACTCACTGGCCACAGGCATATTGATCTAATTACAGAACAGAGGTGTTTATATGGATATCACCTTCAAGGATGTACCCACCCTTTTTTACTGAAAAAAAAAAAACCCCCGTCCATGGAAATTGACTTAATCTTTGAGTCAATCGTCCATGGAAATTGGTTGTGAAAGAAAATAGATAAAGCAGTTTTTTCCTTTAATCTTCTAGCTATTGTTAGTAGTGAGGGGGAGAAAAATCAAGCCACATCTTCAATTCCAAGAATTTTTATTCGTTGCTCCTCATGCACCAGAATCAATTCAGGCAGAGGATGAAAAAAAATAAAATTCTTGGTTTATTATGCAGAAAGGTATATGTATTCACAGCCAATCTTCATGCCCACCAACCAGGAATCCTTAGACATCTCAGGTACTATTACTTCTCCTGCTTCTCTTCTGATTTTGATCTGAGCATTGCTTTAAGGAACTCGTACCTTTATTACTCATCCTATTAATCATTTGTTCTGGTCATTCTCTCACAGGTATCAGTCTTGTATTGCAGCCCTGTAAATCCCATTTCTCATCCTCCAATTATTTAAGGATTCTGCCAACATTGCCGGTCAACTAGGATCGTCATACACCAGTTGGACGTAACAAAAAATAATTAAAAAAAGAATCTTTTTCCATGGAGGTTTAGTGGAAGCACATACATGTCATTGCCACTGGCCTTTGAATTAGATTCTCATTGCCATTTGACTTGGAAGAAACCAATACCTTCTGATTGGCCAACCTCATCTGATAATGCAATTTATAAGAAAATTAGGGTTAGCGGACCTAACACAAATACTAGTTTGCAATTTGCAAGATGATGAAGGTTATCTCTCTCGCCTTCCCTCCCTCCTTTTTTAATTCATATTCCCTGCACATTCTCATTTCACTTAACTTCAATAATGTAAGTCTTATGCTTAGCTTTGGGAAAGAAGTTGATGCTATGGAGATAAGGACATCTAAGAAAAAAAAAATTATTAACCACTTGTGCATAACTTCAAAATTCCTCTAACTCAGTCTTCCACAAAAGAACCAAGACAAGTTGATTGCCACTTTCTTTGGGAGGAGATAGCCATTGAAGAGATGAAATCCTATGGAACATCAGAAGACCAAGTTACAATCCAGTGCATTAAAACCTCTCAGGAGTGGAAACTTGACATTCTTAGAAAGAATTGTGAGGTTGAAGTTCATCTAGTGTTAGATATATGACCCTTGTTCTATCATTACATTTATCTTTTTATGTTATCAAAAGACCAAGTCTTTTGGTTTAAATTTTTACCTTGATGTAAGCAATGGAATTCTTACAACTGTTGGTTCCTTTCAAAAAGAGTCATTCAACTACCTTATAAGAATTTAATGACAAAGAAGCTGAAAAGTTGTCTTTGAGAATGGGTCTTGACGAAGCTCTTCATCTAAATCTGTGGCAATTAATGTGGAGGGTGATTCTCTCTGCATGATCAAATGGAAGTCAGGAAGATGATGCAAGCCTCCATGGAGACTGACGAACATTGAAGAAGAGATCTTGGACTGGACTAAGTAAGGGTTCTTGGTGATTCTTTCTTGCAGAAGAGAAGCACATACTCAATTACTAATTCATTAGCTAAAGAGGGCATTTGGGGGCAGGTTTTATTGATCTCTTAAGTCAGGGATGTTCTTCTTTCATCAGCTATTCTCCTTGTATTTCCAGGCTGGTTTCTTTTTTGGTGGCATGTTGTAACCGTATATCTCTCCTATACTGTTTCTTCATTAATAAAGTTACTATGTATATATATATTTCCCTATATATATATATATATATAAGACTTTTACCTAAGCTCTCTTCTTTGTTCTTTCCTCTACAGTGTTTTAAACCAAACCCGCATATTGATGTATGATAAACAGTCAACACTTGTTGCAGTATGGTAAGTTAACCAAAATCTACTTGTGACAGAATGGTAAGTCACTATATTGGCATACTTCCTTTTCATTTCCAATCCGTGGCTATACTCAGCATCATGGTTCAAAATAGCGGCCGGTACATAGTGTAGCGGCCGCATTATTGGCTGTAGCGTTCGAGGCCACTACGTTATCTTGAAAATAGCAGCGCTACGGTCTAAAACCTAATAGAGTCAAACAGTTTTAATTTTAAATATTGTTTTTCCTATTTCTTCTCCTCAATAGCCTTAACTAAAGTTGTCTCTAGCCTTAACTAAAGTCTCTACTCTTATATGGTTTCAAATCACTCAAAAAACATAAGATTGCTCGTTATACAATATTCAATTTGTTTTACCACTTAAAAAATTCACCGCTACGTGTCACCGCAACCGCTACATAGTGTTTGGACCACTGGCCACTATGCCCGTCCAACCGCTATTTTGATCCTTGCTCAGCATACCCTTTTCTTTTATATAGAAGCAACCATACTAGAAAACTAGTCTACACTGTTGAGCTCACTTCTAATGAAGGTAACCTCTGAATCTAACCCACTTGCAATGGTTGGTGAAAAGACCAGAGATGATGCACATCAGGTTGTCGAAACTCGGCTGAGTCTGAGTCAACTCGGACTTGGTCAATGCCAACTCGCCAGGTTAGACTCGGCTGAGTCCTATTCAAGTAATACTCTTTTTCTTACACTCATTTCTTCTGATGTGTAGAGAGAGAGAGGAGTCGAAGTTCAGACAAGAGATGGAGAAGGAGCTGAGGAAAGGCCAAAGCTTGGATCTTGATCTTGCTCCTCCACAAATAGCTCTCCTCCATCAAAACCCTTCTGCCTTTCTCGAAGAAATCAAAGTCAAACCCCACAAGCTCTCTTCAAAACCCAGATCCTCAATCAAACCCCTTTCTTCAAGAAATACAGAGAGGGTTTGGGTGTGAATACCAAATGGGTAAATCCACATACAAGCATCTGGAAGAACTCAAACTCCCATCAAAGCCCTTCTGCCACTCTCGAAGAAATCAAACCCCACAAGATCTCTTCAAAACTCAGATCCACAATCAAACCCCTCTATTTTGAAAAAAAAGCAGAGGGTCTAAACCTTTAGGTAAGAAATTCAGACAGGCCAATCCTCCTACAAAGATCTGGATTTTGAGAGCTGGGTTTGATGATTTGCCCTTTTGTATTCAGGAGGAAAGAGAGTGAAAGATAGGGTATGAAAGGATCCTCACGCAAATGTCGGTGATTTCCTCTAAACTAAGTGAGAGAGGGGAAGTGACACACAGACACAAGAAGAAGAAGAAAAGGTTCTGCACATCAACCAAGTCAACTCGGAATCAGACTCAGACCAGATCAGTCCGAGTCCGAGTTTTCACACCCTGATGCACATCACACAATGACTTGGGGTTGGCTTGATTCAGATCAGTGCCATGAGCCAATCCAATAGAGAACTGCCATTGGGCATGATTCACATCACACAATGACTTGGGGTTGGCTTGATTCAGATCAGTGCTATGAGCCAATCCAATAGAGAACTGCCATTGGGCATGATTAAAGATGGGCAGGGTTTAATCCAAGGGTTTACTATGGATGAGAAGTGGGTTTCATAGCTGGGAAATTCCACAGTATATTGTAAGCTACCATGCTGAAACCAGTGTTTTAACTCATCTCTTTCAAATATAACATAATTGAACCTAATACAATGAATGTTTATCCTGAAAAAAAAAAAAAAAGGACAAAGAAATGGAATCGGAGCAGGTTTTTCACTATCAAATATATTACACTTGGTTTAAACTATATTTCCCTCTGTCCAATTAATATCCCTCCGTTTTAATTATGCTACCCAACCATTATTTAAATAAATAGATACATGATGCCTTTTAGGGCCATGATGTGACTAGTCTCACATTTGTTTCCACTTATAGGGGATGATATGAAAACAAAAGAACAAAAGGTAAATTAAGACTTCCACCATGATAAATGCATAACATGTGTTTTACAATAATTCTAACCCAGCTGTCGTACTGGCAATTTTTATTTTTTATTTTTGGAAAATAGAGCATCCTTAATATATAGGTAGTTCAGGCCAATTATTAATCAACTATTAATTCCAACCTAGTTCTCTGAAATCTTCTGCCAACTGGCACATTCTAAATTTGTTACAGTATAAGATTATGGAAATAGATCGATATCCATCCACCATAAAGGAAGAAAAAAAATTAGTGAATGATAACATATAAGACAGTCTCAATAAAGTTTCAAAATATATAAAGTAAAATTTAAACCCAAAGAATGCCATATGAGATTATACCAACTAATACAACTTACATTTGCAAGTCTGAAAGGACAAAACTTAGGTTTCCCTCTTCGCCCATACTTAAGCAAATACGCTCCCTTCTTCAAAGCAGTAATGGCCTGCAGCAGAGATCATTGCCATGAACCTAAGTCAGCTTCTTTTATATGCCCCTCTCAATGAATAAGGATACGTAAAACCATAATACAGCAATTGGGAGTGATCCAAGCATGAATATGTTGAGTACAAGCATATGTCGGTGCAAATTCATGCAACTTGAGAGGATGTGATGAACAAGTAAAACAACAAAAGTATAAAATAAAGCACAAATTTGTTAGCAGCAATAACTGTATAGGAATAGAATATATGAAGAAAACTCTGAAGCATTCAAAGAGCCGAAAGTAGTTGCAGGTAAACATTAGATATAATGAAAAAGAAAAACTAAGCTAAATGGTAAGAAACTAAATAGATAAGAAAGATTCTTCAACCCAAGTTTAAGTATAGATACGTAAAGCAAAAATATTGTTAACAAAAAGTTGTTAATAAGACGACCACAACAATGCAATTTGATTGTAGAAAATTCAACAGTGGACATGTTATTTGTAATGCAAGAGTCAAGACTACAATCATACAATATATTAAACAAGGACCGAAACACCAACACCATCTTATAGTTTCCGAGTCATAGTCTAGCTAGAAAATAGTTCCAGCTAGTGATCTAAAACTGGGTCTCAGCCCCGACTTGGCAGGGGATGGTTTGAGTCGAGTCTTTTTTTTTCTTAATCTCATTTTGTAGAAAGGAATGGCGGAAAGGGAAGCTTGAAGGACGAGAAATGGAGTTTGAATGAGGGGGAAATGGGTTTATATTATTGAGGTTTTTATACAAATTAGCTGGGAGATGGGATTTTAAGCTCGCAAGAGAGATATTTTCAGGACCTATATAATAAGGTGGGATTAAGAGAAGTAAAGAAAGATAATTTCAAGCTCACAAGAATGAGGGAAAGAAAATCAAGGGACTTAGATCATGTTAGAGATGTATAAAGAGTGAACACTAAAAGTTTTTCAGTTAAGGACAATGATAATTAAAGAAAGATGGAAAAAGTATTTTAACAAACCTTAAAATGAACATTCTATAAGATACTTAGGAAAGAAGTTGTGGTACTTTCATACAAGAACAAAGGAGATATATAAGGTTACACTAATTAGTGTGGGATTAAACGTATGAGTCGTACTATAAAACTATGAGAGAGTATAATGGAGCAAAGACTAAGACAAAAGACCAATATATTTGAAAATCAATTAGTTTCATGCCGGGTAGGTTAATTATGGGAGCTATCTTCTCACATGGACAATTAATAGAGAATTACCGAGAAGAGAAAAAAAATCTTATCTAGATAAAGCTTACGACATGGTACCTAGAGATTAAGATAAAAAGAATATCCCAAGAGGTTATATTGACATCATTAAAGACATGAGGGAGCGGTAGAAAGTGTGAGAACCACCCATGGAGAAACTGGTGAGTTTCCAATAAATATAGGTTTGCATCAGGGATCAACCTTAAGCCCTTATCTCTTTGCACTGATTATGGACAAGTTAATTGCTCATATTCAAATTCAAGATAAGGTACCTTGGTGTCTGTTTTTTGCAAATGATATAGTAGTGGTTGATGAATTGAGACATGGTGTAAATGCAAAACTTGAGACGTGGTGGACGGCTTTAGAATTCAAGAGCTTTAATAAAAATCATACAAAGATGGAATATATCTTCAATGGAGACATGCAAAGAGATGTAACTCCTGTGACAGTTGAAGCTCAAGAAATACCACAAAAGAGCGCTTCTAATACCTTGGCTCTATAATTAGTAACAATGGGGAGATTGAGGAGGATGTTGAACACAACTAGGATAGGAGTTGGATGGTTGAAGTGCATACTTGCTTTTGGAGTACTTTGATCAACGCATACCAACAAGTTCGAAGAATTTTTTTTTTACAGGACAACGACTAGAGTATGATATAAGGAGTAGAATGTTGGCCAAGTAGTAACAACTAGACCATTATGATCTAAGGAGTAGAATGTTAGCCAAATAGGAAAGAACATAAGCTAAAAATGCATGGTTTAAAATATCGGCTGATATGTAATGGTATCCGCCATGACCGAACCGATTTTTTTACAGTGTATCGGTCACGGTTTCAGAATAGTAAAAAACGTGGTCATATTGATGAATATCGGCTGATATTTTTAAATATCGGATAGATATAGATCTTGGGATCCTTTCCCTGAAGGGACGTTGGCGTGATAAAGTAGTGCGAAAAGTTCTTTGGTTGAGCCCCGTTGCTGGTGTCCCTAAGCTAAATTTTGATGGTAGTTATTTTCATGATATCCGAAAAGGCGAAATCGGTGGAATAATTTGAGACTGTGAGGGCAAGGTGATTAGAAACTATTCTGGGCCTGTGGACTCTATGAATGCTAATGCAGCTGAAGTCTATGCTATGTTGATTGGTTGTCGTGAGTTGCTCAGCTTGGGTAGTTACAACGCAATTATTGAAGGTGATTCTTATTCAGCTATTCAGTGGGGTTCTGGAAAGGCCTCTCATCCTTGGAGATTGACAAATTTGGTAGAGGAAGTGCAGGATATTGCTAAACAGCTTGGAGCCTCATTTCATCATGTTCATAAGGAGGCAAATGTCATGGTAGATGCTCTTCCTAAAGAGGGAGTGTTATGCTCTTCTACTCTATTTGATGTCTAGTGTTTTTCTTTTTCTTCGTTTTCTTTTTAAGTTTGCGTTTTGGCTTCCTTGCTTGTATTCTTTGTTTTTTTTGTGAAAATAAAATTTACTGTTATAAAATAAAAAAAAAAGATATTGGTATCGGCCGGTACAAACATGTAATGGTTCTTAGGGTTTAAAAAAAAAAAAAAAAAAAGGCAGATAAAGAGGGGAGAGAGATTGGCATGTTGAAGCCAAAAATAAAAGGGGGAGGGGAGGGGAGAGATTGGCATGTTGAAGCCAAAAATAAAAGGGGGAGGGGAGAGATTGGCATGTTGAAGCCAAAAATAAAAGGGGGAGGGGAGAGATTGAGATTGGCCTCCTTTCCCTCTCCCTTGCTTTTTTCTTTCCCCTTTCAGCCTTTCCAATTCCTCCTTTGGCACTCGGAATAGAGAAAGGGAAGTGCCGGAAGTATTAACAAATGCCCTAGCGGACCCCACATTCTTAAATTAGTTGGCTCATGGGTCCATAATGGGCGGCACATTCTAAAGAACTATGATGGACACATTTTAATATAAAAATACAATTTTTAATTAAATGCACTTAGCCAATTGGCCCACATAGGAACAATATATACCACTCAAAATAAATGCACCATCTTCAACGGTCCTTTAACAAATTTTACTCAAATAAAAATTGGGCTTATGTAAGACTAACCACTTGTAAAACATGGAAATAAAATATAATAAAAAAAATTCAAGTGTCTTGTAGTGGTCAATTTTGTGGTGGGTCCAAGTCCTCAGAGAATCTAAATTTTGACTTGTACCATTCTCATATATAAATATAAATCACTCAAAAATAAATGCCACCTTAGAGGGCCCTTAATAGAGTTTACCCAAATATAAATCATGCTAGCATCATATTAATAATTTATAATACATGTGAATAAAATATTACAAACTTAGGTTTAAAATAGTGGGCAATCCAACAGGTAAAGAAAAAAAAACTAATACTTGTAGGGCCAAGTGTAAACACTAAAAAATACCACAGCTAATGAATAAACAACGATACAGGATATTATGACTTAGGGGACCGATATTTTGATTTATGATTACTACTAATGGAAAAAAATATTGCTTTTCAGCATTTTATAATATTTTAAATTTTTTGGATATTTTTTAAAATTTTCTTGCGGTCGAAAAACAAATTCACGTAGCAACGACCGCGACCGATACCGTATCGGTTTTTGGGTCAACTGATACCGCGATTTCAATCCATGTAAAAATGAGTGTAGCAAAGATGAGAATGCTGAAATGGATGCTTGGTAACTAGGAAAGATAGAATAAAAAACGAGCACATTCAGGGATATTAAAAGTAGCATCAGTTGGTGATAAATCAAGAGAGACTCATTCAGGGATCATCTTCGCAAAAATCTTTTTTTTTTTTTTTGCTAAAGGTAAATTGAATATTAAGAAAAGAAAGAAGAATTTCATGGGAAAATGCCCCCAAAATAAAGGCATTAGCCCTAGAGGCCTTGGCCCAAAACAAAAAAAAAAAGGACGATGGCCCCCTCTAGCAAAAAGGCTAGATTATAGCACAAAAGGGAGCAAAACCAGAAAACAGACACTATACATGGGGGAATCTCATCTCAAAAAATTCAGATCTGGATTGTTAAGTTTCCTTCGAACTTGATCAAAATAAGCATTATACATGTTTGAGAGATAATCTGCGAAAAGGGCTTTTCCTCTTGCCACTGTTGGCCTACAGTTGTTGAATTTGGAGTCATTTCTAATTTCCCAAAGAGTAAAGATGAGGTGGAGAGAGATAGCAGCAGCTTGTTTTCTTCCAAAATCATCTCTACCGAAAGAGAGAGCATTCCAGATAGAGCTTAGAAGGAAGGAGGCTGGGCGCCAAGATGCCGAGATTGGTGAGAGAAGCCACGTCCAAACCTTCTTTGCAAAGGATCACTCGAAGAAAACGTGGATGTAAGATTCTTCCTGCAAAAAACAATTTGGACACCTTGAAGCTAAAAGCACACCTCTAGATTTTGCCCCAGTGATTTTTTGGGGTCTTCTTGTGCATCAAGTGCCAGATCATGCAAGATATTCTGGGCTGACCCAAAACACACCAAACCAACTGAGACCAGGAAGTAGGGAGTGCTTGAGATCGAACTAACTGCCAGGCTTTGAATAAGGAGAAATTGCCACTGAGCCAGCTGAGATGATCCACCAAGTTTGCAAGAACCGGGATGGAGTGGACTTTCTGCAGGAACTGATAGAGTTCATGAGGTAAATTGGTAGGGATACTCCAGTACCGTTAGCAGTAATGGCAGAGATAGTCTCTAATGAAGAGAGACTGAGATGAGAAAACGGAAGTGGCTTATGAGGTCATGATCTAACCATCTGTCATATCAAAAACTAATCAGGGTGCCGTTGCCAACTGTCCATTTTCTTTCATTTTTAAGGAACAGGGAGAGGGCTCTAATCCTCTTCCAAATACAGGAGCCGGTAGAAGTTGTACTCGGGCTTTAGATGGAAGAATTCCTGGAATACCTCTGCATAAACCAAGTGGCCCAAAGGGAAGATGTAGAAGCTGCCCACACCAACTTTAGCACCCAAGCATCGTTGGCCTCTTTCACACGCCTTATTCCAAGACCTCTTTTTTTCTTTTGGGAGGCAAACCAGATCCCAGCGAACATAATTAGTTCTAGTGCTATTTTCCTCCACCAACCATAAAAAACCTCCACATCAGTTTTTCATTAAGGATTAAGGAGGCACGTTTTCTTAGGAATTGGAATGGAGAGGGATATGTGAATTGGGACAGTGGGCAGCACATGCTTGCCTAGTATCAGTCTTCCAGCAAAGGAGAGACTTCATCTTCCAACCAGAAAGCTTAACTCGTAAATGGTCCAATAACTTAGAGAAATGGACATTATTGGAGCTTCCAAAAAATAGAGGGTGCCCTATATAAGATGAGGGAAGGGAAGCTTGAGGGATGTCAAGAAGAGCTGATATGGAATGATGTCTTCGAGTGCTACACTTACCCACAAAAAGTTGGTTCTTCTGCAGGTTGAAACATTGCGCTGAAACTGCCTGATATCTTGCAAGAAGGCTTTTCATCTTCGTAGTTGACAACACATTATCATGAACAAATGCCCTTTATGCCCCAGTAATACAAAAGGTATGGATTATTGTTTTTCTACATTGTGATTTTGCTAATAGGGTATGTTCTTACATTTCTTTCATATGTCATGGGATATGGCCGATTATTTGCATCAAATGATTTTGTCTCGGTGCATGGGGATATGTTCAATCGGGGGATTAATTCAACAACGTCTAACATTGGTAGTGGTTCTTTATGCTCTATGGAGAGGGAGAGGGAGAGGGAGAGGGAATCATATTTTTCAAAACAAAGTAGAGTCCTTTTTTTTTTTTTCCGAATGTTAAGTTGTTTAACATTCATTAAAGAAGTAAATAAAGCAGAGTCAATTGAGAGAATGATTATGAAGGTTTGCCGGATTGTCATTCAGTGGGTAAGGAATTCTAAAGAATTAAGGGTATTTATGCATCGAACTTGTGAACTTCTTGGGAGGAATATGCTATCTGTGCAGGTTGTGAACTGATCTCATCCTCAAACTGAAGCTTCTAAAGCATAATTTGATGGGAGTGAGAATATGGGGTCGGTTAGAGCTGGCCTTGGAGGCATTATTCTAGATTAGCACAGTATGGTATCAAAAAAAAAAAAATTAGGACCTCTGCAGAATAAGAACCTTAAAGAGGCAAAAGGTCTTTTGTTTACTCATTGGGTGTAGGGTTCTAGACAGATGTGTACCCGCGAAGGTGGAAGGAGAAGTGGGTTCCGGTGTTCCTCATTATCAATGTGCTATTTGATGTTTGTCATGTTTTCTAAGCTGAATTCTCAGTTTTTGCCATACTTTTTCTTCAATTAATTATACTATAACCACTCCAAGAAAAAGAAAAAAAAAAGTTACACCCACTAACACAAGAAAGGTCTGATGCATCTCACATAATCTGTGTTATCAAATTCTCAACCCTTGCTAAGAGAAAAGAAGTACTAGATTCTAAGCCAATTCTATTCACAGTATGGATCATATGGAAATGCAAAAAGACTAAAGCATCCCCTTAATCAAACTCTAAGTCTACAACACTTCTGTTGAGTGTTGAGTAAAGGGAAGATGATAAAACTGTGATGATAATAATATCTAGCATCCATAACAAAGACATAGTACACTTGAAAGTAATGCAACCACAATTTTGAGCCCACTCTTTCAAAATCAAATTACCAAATTCTAAGGGAAATGTATTACAATTCGATATCTTTCCACTTTCTTCAACAAACCATTCACATTCAAATCAACAATGCATCAAAACAGATAAAAATAAATAAATCTCAAATGCAATTTCTTGAGCAGCAAAGCCAATTACCTGTTCCACGTCCCTCTCCACGGGGGCGGCCCTGCTGAGATCTGCTGCCATCTTATCCGTCCGCGACATCACGAACCAATTTCCCCACAAACAAACAGCCTCCCCAACGCATCACCCATTCTCAAAATAGAATCCTTTCATTCATCCGCGGCCACAAAATAAGAATAAAAAACAAATCCACCCAAACCCCCAAAACCCACCAGAATTCACCACATAAACAGTACTAATTAACCCCAAAAACCCACACTGACATTGCAATCCACCAAGATCTCACTCCAATTCCTCCTGTCACGATTCCACTCAACTTTCCCTCAGCAGCAAGAGAAACCCCAAATCCCTCAAATCCCCCAAATCCCCCAATCCTTGATTTGGACACTCAGATTCCTTGAGATTTCCAAAGATGAAAAAATGAGATTTTTTTTGGATTTTTGGAAATATCAGTTGAATGAGGCCCAAAGACTCCACCTTTTTCGGAGATTCTGCGATCTTTCAGCTCGAGATATCGGAATGAGATTACAGAAGAAGAAAAGATTAGGGTTTGAAGAAATCGAAGCGTAGAAGATCAGTTGCAGAAGCTGTGAACGAGAGAAAGAGAGAACTCTCCAACTCCGAGGGAGAAAAGACCAGATGAGAAAAGAGAAGGAAAAAAAATTAGAAAAGAGAGTAAAGGTCGAAGTGATGATGGCCCACGATCTTTGATTGCTATTACGAAATCAACACCGTTGGTGTTGGGCTTCGTCTACGTCGTCATTTTATACTGATGATGATTTGTCTGGTAGTAGTTAAATGAGGATGAGCTGGAATCTGTACGAGTCCAATGTGCGTCTTCCATAAGATTAATATCGTTGACAACTGACAAATGACAAGATGGTGTGGGATGTGCTTTGCATAAAGTTAAAACATGCGATTCCTTTCAGGCCGCACTGCGGAAATGATTCCATCTTCTCTCGTACCCACCGTGATAGCTATGCTGCCCCCAGACATGTTTTTTTCTTTGCTGTGGCTCTTGAATTCGACTGATTTAGGGACCAGAACTTTGCAGATGGTTGACATTTTTGGTTTTTGTTTTTCACCTCACACACCCATATGCATAGACTCACCAAGACCCAAGTCCATCACTTTTTCAGATGTGGGTGACTTGTTTTTCCTTCTTTATAATATTCGTACTCTCGTTTAAGTTCTGATGACATCAATGCTATGATCTCTGGTTGTTTACTTGTTTACGGAAGGGGGATAAATCCCTCATCATCCAATGATCCATCCTAAACTTGGATGCGCCTTGCACGTTGGGCCTAATTGAGCTCTCATGAATTGGAGGGGGAGAGACCCAAGAGATGGGTCCGGATACCTGGCGATAATGGTAACTTTACTAATAGAGTCAAGTGAAGTAAAATTAATTTTAAAGAAGAAATAAAATATAAGTGGGTTATGATGATATTTTATTTTTAGTTGTTTGTTATAAAATCTTTTTTATTTTTTGTATAGGAAAGTGAAGATTTTTTATATTTTAGTGAATAAAGGTGGTTGCTTATTTATTTATTTAAGATGGAGGGAGTTTTGAATTAAAGTGTTTTTGATGTAATATTTTGTCTGAAAAAATGAAGGTTTTACTTTACTTTTACTATGCTAATAAAGTGTCAATTCGTAGAAAAAAAGAGATATTGTTTTCATCAAATCCGCATTTGCCAACTGTGTAAAATAAAACCTTATGCCGGCTAATGAACCATCTCAAGAATGAAAAAAAAATCAAGAAAAAGATTTTGCACAGTTGGCAAATGCGGATTGAAGTATCTCCCTATTTCGTAGAAACGGGGGATCCGAACTCCAAAAGAGTTATATAATATATGTGGAATTTCTTTAAAGGGTCCCGACCTTTATCTCTCATAGTAAGGTGAGGGATGCTCTCATGAGAGCATCTCCCGAAAAACCTAGAATTTTGGTGCCTCTTGAGTTTTCAAGGGGTAGTCTCTAATCAATTTGAATCTTTTCATGCATACGAGCCCTCATTGAGTCAGCATCCTTCTAAATTTTGTCTTGTTTCGACATTATTCACTGTTGACATTTATCATAAAATGTGCATTGTGTATACCCATTAATGTGTGAGTACTTAAAACTAGGAAGTTAAAATTATGATCGGCTTGATAATCATGTCTTTTTTATTTAGGTCAAATTATTTTCTCGTCGTACCTTTTTTTATTATGTTATGCATCCAAATGAGTCCCACAAGGAGAGATTTGTATTTCTATTACTTTGAATAAAAAATGATTGGGCACCCCGCAACATAGTCTTGGACAGCTCCCAAAATCATTTTACCCCAAGACCATAAGCAGCATAGCCCTATAATATATTTCATTTGTAGTATGTACATATACATATAGTGCAGATTTGGGGGAAAACTTAAGGAATATTCTCTTCCTCATGGAGTAAATAATGCCCACCTTAGCCACCTATTACAGATTCCAACTATTCACAGGCACTGCCCCCACAGGAATTGGTATTGAGTCACTACCATCAAAGATCAAGAATCTCTTCATTTCAGGACCTAAAAATAGAAAGAAAGAACAGTAATCAGTTGGTACCCTTTTTCTTTCTTCTCACAAAGAAGAAAGAGGGGGGTCCACAAAGAGGATAGTGGGATGGAAAAGGATATGCCATGAATAGACTGTAATTCAACAATTAAGTCAGTTTCAAAGTGGTTTAAGTCACAATCTTAAAATGATTAGAACTAGGTTAAATTTGACACACTCTTTTGTCTTCAAGGCCCCATGCACTTCTTCTATTCCAATTCAATACAAACAGAACTCACTGGAAAACTGAATGACTGAAAAATAAGTTGGTTTCTTTTACACAAAGGGCTCCATATTTTTGTACAATCTCAAAAAGACCTCATCTATAATGTTTTGCCATTTATTGAAGCCTCCCTTCGCAAATAGTCAAACTTGGAAAAAGGTAATCTCCCCGGGTTGCTACTTGCTACTCTCCAACACTTTTTTTTAACGAACTCATTCCAACCCTTTTGGGGAAAAGATTAAGAGACATAAGGGAAAGAAAAACACAAAAAATAAATTTCTTTTTTTGAGACATATTTCTCTTCCATCATCAAGACATAAATTTATTTTTTTGTGACATATTTCTCTTCTATCATCAAGACATTCTATGCATGACATGGTTGGCATTTGCTTTTCCAAGTGACTCTAAGCTCTTTTTGGACACTAATCAAAGCACTCCACCCTTTTCTCGGATAAAATTGAAGCATTTCACCCTTCCCCTAAGCAGATAACGCTTCTTGGCCTATAGGATCACTTGATCTGATCTTGCCCCAATGGAGTGCTCTCAGGCTGGAGTCTCACATCATTTTATCAAAAGAGTCGACCAATAAAAAGCTATTAAACTTTGACGACCTAAAATTTAGAACTCTGATAATTTCTTTACTTGATATTACTCATTTTCCTAATGCACATGGAGGCCTTTCCATTTTTGTGCATGCCTCTCCTAGAAAAAGTGAGTGTTCTTTAATACAAGAACCGCTGAGTGTTTTCGGCATTTTCTAGCATCCATGTTTATAAATAGAAAAGATATGTTTCAAACACTATAAATCTACATAATGTATAATAATAGCTACTTTAAGATTTGTGACTCAGAAGATTCTCTCTAACAAATATACTATTAACATAACGATTGAAATATAGATAAACAATTTGTTAAAAATGCTACCCTGAATGGTTGAAAAGTAAAAGACCAAAAACGAAACACTTAAATTATTAATATCTAATATAAATTAAACAAATGCTCAGGAGAGAAGGCTATTAATATCTTATATAAAAAATCTATTAATACTAATATCTAAAATAAATGAAACACATAATCTTTTGCCTTTTGGATTTCCAAACTAGTATTGGTTACTTTTTCCAAGTTTAACCGATAATTAAGTGAGGTTTTAGTAAAAATGAGAAGTAAAAAGTTTTTTTTTTAATTTTGCAACTGGTGTCATTTTGTAAAAAAAAATAAAACTCATATAAGTATTCAAGTCTTATCTTCATAGGTGGGGTCTAATTTGCATTCATGTAATTAGATACCCAGTGCCACCCAGCTGTTGCATTTTGACAATTTGACATGGTTGCAGAAGGAGATGCTTGTCATTTTCCCATATATGAAAAGCTGGAAATAGAAACAAACAAGAAATACAACTTCTTTGTTGATTTCATTGCGTGCAAGTTCAGGTGTGCACAATACAAGAATGTAATCGCTGTGTAATGCCCGAAGACGATATGATAAAAGGATCACCACCAATACACAACTGGTAAATGGATAAAATCATGGATAGAATCTCCATCATGTAAGTTTTTTTTTTGCTAACAAAGGGTTCACAGCAGGCCAGAGAGAAGCCAGGTAAAACCCCTTATAGCCCCTAAGTGTAGCACAAGTAGACTCAACCTTTAGTTCTTGAAGAGAGGGGAATCGGAGTTCGATCGATATCAAGATCTCCAGCTCCAGAAGAGGAAGGACCGTGGTCCTAACCACTTGGCCAACCCCTTGGGGTGTTTTAAATTCTAGTTGAAACTTATTCATTTCTTTGAAGAAAAATAATAACCCTATACATAGTATCGTTGTCATGATAATTTGTTTTGCTTTTTTATTATGCCAACATGATTGATTTGCACATATGCCATGCCATGATGCAGCTAATTCAAGTTATTAGATATTTTGACAGACTGGTATAATATTATTGCATGCCCACAGAGTGTGTGGAGCCATTTTTGCCCATTTCTTAATTTTGAATTTTAGATGTAAGTAAAGTTGCTTAAATTACTATACACTGATAGATATTATTATCATTTATTTGTGTTTCATGTGTTTGGGATTGATTCAGTTGAGGACAGTATCGGTCCAAATTATGATTTGGAAACTGGACTGGTTAATTATCCATTTTATGGACTCTCAACTGGTGATTAGGATTGTTTGATCATATTTTTGAAGTACTTAAATTTTACTACTTAAATAATATGAGAGAATGCAAAAGGATTGCAAGCTTTTCAGAGGCTAATAAAGGGACGAATCATCAAGGTTATGATCAACATCACTATTAGGAAATACAAATTAGGTGTCTTTCCTTTTATTTATGATGACCAACCTTTTAGTAATATTGTCCTGAAACAATGAGGGTCCATGATTGGATTGAATGAAGAAGATTAGGTTGAATTTATGCAGCGCATCAATTGAATGAAGAAGATTAGCTTGAATTTATGCAGAGCATCAATTCTTGACTTTAATCACCAACCAAACTTTAACCCAATTGGCGATTCACATTTCCAACCTGATTAATAAATGGGATAGCTTCGCTACTAGAGTCTTAGTAGCTATTTTAGACCCTACCCCAATGCAATTTTACCAGCCAATAGAACTTGAACCGACCTGCCGACAGAACTTGAGCCCAGCCTGGTGATTTGGGTTGGGCTTGACGTGTTGGATAATCAAATTCTATAAATACATGTTACCCCACAAAACTCAATCCAACTTGTACCTGATCTGACCCGACTTACTTCCATCCTATGTATACACTGACTGCCCTGTATAATCTAGTGATGAATTGCCTCAAATATGAAGGGGGGAAAATGAGTCTCTGCTTTTAAACATGATTAGGGCCAAACTGGCTTTCATAAAGTACTGAAGAATGATGTTATTTGTTGTATGATGATGCATCCCTTCTAACCTCCTTTTGATACATGACTATCCTGATCCAAAACTGTTTATATGGTGGTGGCCCAATTGATTCAAGTGTCGGTGAACTTTTCAGGATTTGAATGTATCCATAGAGTCATTGCTAACCTTACACGCATGCAAGAAGAGGGGTGTGACCACTCGGACTTTATCTGGCTAGTAATGGAGACCAAACCGAGTGGGAAAAGCAAGCTATAGCACTTGGAATTGTGGGCTCACTACTCATGTGAGCCAATCTAAGTGCATGTGGATGTGGTACCTCTCTTTGCATGTGCCATTAATTGAAACATATGTCCAGATTAGAGATGCTTGTTTTGTTAAGTGATTGGGCTTGGTAGAATCAGGCAGTTCAGTGTTCTGTCCATGCCTTTGTTGGACCCTTCAAATGAGCATTCTGGAATGTGGTTAACTCGGTTAGGTCTTTCCTGGCCCCATCTGCTGATCTGACTCAAGTCCATTGAGGTGTGATTCACATGTCTGAACCCAGTTAAATGCCGGTTGAGTTCAAGTCGGATTGCCGGTTGAGTCTACCCTGAGTCCCTGACCCACAAACTGGAGTGTTCATCCCATTCTGTAACCAAGTCAAGTACCCTTCAGGCACATAATTATTACCCTTTGTTACGACAATTCATTACTTTGCCTGCCAACCCACCCAAATCCAGTCTGGTAATTCAGGGTTGGGTTGACATTTTAAACCCGGTTAGTAAATGGGTTGGGTTTGAGTTGGTTCTATTATTTGCTATTTAAATTAAAGTCAATTCAACTACTTGTACAATGACCCAACATCCCAATCTGTCTCTTTTTTTGTTTCCTTTCACGTTAGCTCAGGTTTACATTTCTGACCTGATCAATGAATGGGTCAGTTGTAGGTTGAGCCTATAACTTTACCACAATGTTCAACCTTGTTTTGCTGATCACACCCACTTTCCAAATAATACCGAAAATTCCCTCCTCTCCTCTCCTCTCCCTTTCTCCCACTGCCACACACTTGAGCTTAGGAGAGTTTTATGGGCCAACTCTCCTAAGCTCAAGCTTAGGATAAGGTAAGCTCAAGTGTGTGGTGGGGCTCATCTGGAGACCCACATGGGGATGATGAGGATTCCAAAGACTCCCTGAGATATTTCTCTCTGTAAAAAATTAGCCCCAACCGTAATTTCTATCATCTCCATATAGGCCCAAAAGTTTAATGGTCCATAGTTCATTCGGATCGATACATAGTCGATCCAACGTCTGGTAAATTCTGATCTGACCAAAAGTTGGTGGACATGTGTAATTTAGAGAGGTCATGTGTTTGGTTCATTTAGATGGACCAAAGGTTGGCCCTACAAACATGAGCTTATGGAAATTCTACCCTAAGTTTGAGCTTAAGAGAGCATTGCTCTCTCTCTATGTATAAGGGGAAAAAGGGGCGTTTACACTCCTCTAAAACATCCAATAAGAATCATTTATGTATTGTTGAATATGATCTTTGATTGAATGCCTAGTTAAATTAGGAGAAACAAAGAGAAAAACAAGGAGTCATTTAGCGTCACTTGTGCAAGTTTTTAAGGACTCATTTATTTGTAACTTTCCCCCATGGGGTCCAAATCGATGAAAATAAATGGCTAGATTTTTATGAACCCCCATTTACACAAATAAGTGTTTGGCCCACTGTTAGATTTTGAGATTTTAAGTTTTCTATAATAAGCATTCTAATGGTAGGCCAATCCTATTTGGGAAAAAATTATGCGGACCCATGAAAGATGAGGGAATTCATTTTGATTGAATAAGATTTTTTATAAGTGGACCGTAACAATTTGTACAAATCACCACCAGTTTTGATCATTAAGTTTTTTATAAGTGGGTTCGTATCAACTCGTGAAAATCACCATTTGCTTTGATCATTTGTCATTTTTATAAGTGGCCCGCACTGAAAAAATGACTTACACACACGATGGATGGGTGTTGCTTCTACCTGTTTTGGTAACTTGAAACAAATCAGGTTACTTGAAACATATTTTTAGTCATTAAAGATCTACAAGTATTTAAATTTAAACAGCCTCCTAAGATAGAATTCATCATTATCTCCAATTTACCAAATTTTTAGGCATTCCAAATATGAAAGCATTTTGAAGTTGTAAAGTCAATAAAAGAGGAAGAAAAAGTAGCACATAACTCCATCTCATTCGTTAAACATGGGGCGATTTTGCTTCACAAAACACTCAGGGCGTTTTGGATCTCTACGCTATGAGGAATATTCATGTGCATCCATCACTTACTATAGAGTGAGGGACACATACATAATTGAAAAAAATTGTATACAAAAGACGAAAATCCATATATTGTCATTCATAGAAAATGAATGTTCATGTTCAAAGAAGGAAAGTCATATAAGCGTCCCTCACCGTATACCTTCTAGTGAGAACTGTTCTCAAAGAGTCATCATAATTAGAACTTTCTATGGGGTCAATTTGTAGAGATGGGATCCGATGGGATTGAAAGATCTATCTGAGACCACCCCAACTATCATGGTTGACCCCAATCCTATGCCACTAACCCCTTCATCTATAGCCCACAAATTTAATGGCTTCATATTAAAAAAATAAATAAAAATCAAACCACCATTCTAGTCTATTGTCACTTGAATATTCTCCATATATATATATATATATATATATATATATATATATCCCCACTTTAGAAACGCCCATTTTCCCCCTATCATGGGCTCATTTTGAGTCAATCTAATCTTTTCACACACACTACGCCCCAATAAATAGTCACAAGTCTAAGTTTGACACTCATCCAACTTTCCCTCACCGTTGGATTGAAATCATGATAAAATAATACCTCTAAATTATATTTAAATCTTATGGCCATGTATCAAAAGGTTAGGAAGATCTTATGGACTTACAATTTTGCATATAAGTATGTCTTATATGGATATTTCCATCCATTGGATTTTCATAGTCATCATGCATCATAACGGGCCCAATTAGAAGGGACATTTTTTTTTGGAAAAACACTAGGGCATTGTGTAGTATTCCCCTATATGTGTATATATATATATATATATAACAAACATATAACGGTCTCCTTTTGTTGAGAGTCTTCTCGCCGTGGCAAGTTATAGTTTTGCACTACGTGATGCTAACCTATCATCGTAGAAACCATTAAAATTTATGATTATGATAATCTGACTGAGGTGAAACAAGGCTCTCTTCCACTTAAGCCCGACCCATATATTAAATGGGGCCAGATCTTACATCCAGGACTGGCCCATTCAGGCTGGGCCTGGGCTGGACCCAGTCCATGACCACGCCTAGTTATTAGGGGTGTTCCGGCTTCTAACCGGTATGTCCAAGCCCAGACCCGTCTCGAATCGAGCTATAGAAGGAGCTGGCCCAAGCCCAGCCCGCCTGGAAACTTGTAAGCCCCATCCCAGCCCGAGATTGATATATAGTTTAAAAAGAAAGTTAAATTTAAAAGTAATGAGTGTAGTTCAATTGGTTTGCTCCTGACCATTTCTAAGAAAGGACCACTTTTAGACTCCCCTTCCACTACATTTTCATCTAATCTTGGAACATGAGGGTCACCTTCAGTTATTTTTACCTAAAGTGCGAAGATTCAGCAATTCTTTGGAAGGGCTCAATTTTATCCATCCCGATCAGGGAGTTAGAATGGGATTGCAAGCTTTAAATATGAACAAGATATGGGACAACTACCTTACCAACATCATGTCCTTCCACTTGGTGGGGGTAATGGAAGACGCCTTTATTCCTTTTCAGTTCGACCCACTTTGGGCCCATAATGCTGCCCGTGAGATATGACAAGGCCTATAAACTATGGGGGGGTTTCGCTCTTATTTTATGATTTAAAACTTATTTACGTATTACGAAGTTCAGTAAACCTCTAATTTTATTTTATATTTTATAGGTTATTTATGAGTTACAGCTTTTGTCAAAAAAAAAAAACAAAAAAGAAGCGAAGGGATCTCCTCTTTTTTTTCATCTTTTAAGGTGAAATGCAACATCTACCGTTGTTTTGAGTGAGAATGACCCCATAAAATTCTCAAAATGACGCAAATGGCGGGTTCTACATTATAATTCTTAAAAAATAAGTCCAATTTCATAAAGGTAAGCACCGATTACCTCATGAAATAAGAGGTTCTTTTAAAATAGTTTTACCAAATAGACTGATTGTAATATAAAACTCAATTAATCTTTTAGAAATGAACCCCCCAAAGAATTTTTATTTTTATTTTTTACACAGTAGGTCCCATGGAAAGATTTCGTCCACTCCTTGTCCATGTTATTGGTACCGCCAAAGGGGATGGGCACCAAAGAGAAAGCCTACACGCACATGAAAGACAACTCACTCAAGCAGGAACAGAGTCTGCACAAAAGGGATGCCGCACACAGGAAGAGGTGATGTACCCAAGATTCAAATATTGAGTGTGAGAACTGTCACTCCTTACCACTCAGGTAAAGAGTCATTCTCATCCGCCCCTTTTCCATTGGTTTGGTTGGCATTCTTGACACTAAGAAATCATTAAAAAAAAATTAACGACGATTCGTAGTATTTACAAAGCCATCCCAATGACGGGTTCCCATGACTACAAAAGAGCATAATCAATAAGCCGAGACGAAGACGAAGATACGCAGAGACAAAGATGAAGATTTGCCAATGAAGGTTTTGATTATCCTTCTTTTGTCAGTCTCTCGCTGAAATTTGAAAATCAACAATATACGTCTCACCTTTATTTGCAAGTTTAGTTATTATGCTAGCTCACTATTTAGGGTCAATACAAAAAAAAAAAAAAAAACAGATATATACACCTTTCATATATCGTACTTTTATTGAAGTCCAAGCCATGTGGGCAGTAATCATTGACGGCTGTGTAAGCAATTAGCCAATTATTCAGCCTGCTATAAGTTACTATCTTTCAGCAGACATGAACTTTTGATAAAGGTGGCGTGGCCAGGGAAGGTTCCAACATTTTCCTTCCTTGGGTGACATTCGTTTAAGTATGAAATTCCTTGTAAATTCAATTTCCATGTACTCTGTGCAAACAAATGTGCCCTAAGCATTTCAATATTTAACTATTTTTTAGTATTATATATTGAAGACTTTGAATTGACCTAATTAGGGCCCATTGTTTATTAATCCAACGCAATCATATGACAGCCAACCTATATATTTTCATTGTGCCAAATTTCGGCAAAGTGATACATACATATATACCCTTGGATTATTTCAACAAAGGTAACTTCTCATATAACCATGTAGTTAGTTAGTACTAATTACTGTCAAAGGGATTAAATAAAGATGTGGAAGAAGATTACTTGATTTGAGTTATATGGACCCAATTTAGCTGGATATATTTATCAGTCCAAATTTTGTTAGTGATACAAACTGTTTTATTGATGATGCATCCGTGGATTTTTGTAGGGCCCATCTTTGCTTCATCAAGTCCTTATCATCTGACGCATGTCCCTCCCTTTAGATGATTTTCTCTTCAATTATAAAATCATTGAGAAAATACAAATAGTAAGCTTAAATACAATTGATTTATTTTTATTTATCTTGTATTAAATATTAAAAATATTATACCTCCTGTTTTTAACTAATGAAATCACCTATCCAAAGGGACTTTAGATTAGAAAATCCTTGTATCCAGATTGTTCACTAATAAATACTTGAACTCTACTCATAATATATAAGTCGCCAATCTTGGCACAAGCCCAATTTCCATTCAAGCTAAATTTGCCAAAAGCCCATAAAAGTGAATGTCATTTATTTTGATTTGTTTAGATGTTTTATGAGCGGGCCCTACTATATATGAGGCCTCTGAGTCTGAACCATGGAAGATTCTGATTCAAGGAGGCAAAAAAGAAAAAAAAACACCTAATTTCGGTTGTGTTAAGGTGGGCCCTATCGATCATCATTCCTTGTCTCTTCTCCTGGCTTATTGGCCTTGGACTTGTAACTATGTGCTTGGAACAGCGTTGGACTGTCGGTGCGACTGCAGAGCCAAACAAGTACCTATTTAGCAAAGTATAAATGCAAATCAGGGAAAGGATGCAGAGAGAGAGAGAGAGAGAGAGAGAGATGATTCGAAAAGTGAAGACCAAGCAGTACCATATTTGATATTCCCGTGCAGCATCAAGAAAAGCGAAAGACAAAAAATGATGTTGATTCTATATATCGACAGAGAGAAAGAGCACCCTTTATGTGTCCAAAAAAAAAAAAAAAAAAAAAAAGAAGGAAAAAACCAATGCAATCTTCGTTCTCCCACCTCTGAATTGAACGAGCGACTGTTGTTCCATTGTTAAGACGGAAAATAAGAGATGTCTTCCGAGGCTGTGGTTTCCTTTGTTGTAGGAAAACTCGGTGATCTTCTCATTGAAGAAGCACGGCTACTCTATGATGTGAGTGATCAATTTGAATGGATTGTAGGAGAATTGAGGCGTATGCAATGCTTTCTGAAAGATGCCGATGCAAAAAAGAAGGGAGATGAGAGAGTCAGGAATTGGGTGGCAGAAATAAGAGACGTTTCTTATGACGCCGAAGATGTTATCGACACCTTCATCCTCACTCAAACTGCTCAAGCTTCCCGGAGGACGAGACGAAGGCCTTTTCTCTGTGTTAAAAGGTACATTTGCATTGGCAGTGAGCTGACAACTCGCCACAGAGTCGCCACGAAGATTCAACACATTAAGATGAAGATCGGCGACATCTCAAGCAGTTTGCAGACTTAAGGCATAAGAGATATCAACGATGGAGGGCAAGAGACACGTTTGAACATCCGTAGGGGGTCTTCTGCCCTGTATGAGGAACCAGATCTTACTGGTATGCAAGAAAGCATGAAAACGCTCAAGGGGCAGGGAGGCAAGACGCTGCGTGATTTCTATAGTCAGAATGGGCAGGTAAGATGTTACACCCCGACCCAAACTAATCACGATTAAGGCTAATTAATCGTGATTAATGCTAATTAAGCATGAATAATTGTGTTAATAAAGATTAATGACCAAAGAGGGACAAATTAGTCTCAAACGATGCATTAAGCATAATGAAATGAAATTGAGTTGGTTAGCATGGGTTTAGACTCAAACAAAGTAGATTAAGGGCTCCTACGTAAATACGAATTTTCACGTATTTCGTCAAATACGGAAACCCTTGATACCAATGTGTGTATCTCGGGTAGTACGTCAACTTTCATAATAGACGCGACTCCATTTGACATCAAATGGACTAAATGAGACTTCATTTGACCCAAAATGTAATAAAACTTAATAAAATGGGGTTTTGGTGTAGGAAGGCTTATATTAGAATGAAATGAGCCTTTGCATTCATTTCACCTTAGAGCAAACCCTAGAGTCACTTCCTCTTCTCCTTGCTCTTCCATATTTTCCCCTTCAAGAGTGAGATTAAGGGTGATTCAAGTAGACTTTGAGGATTGTAATATCAACTTCATCTTCTTCTCCAAGCATTTCCCACCATTGTTAAAGAGAAAAGCTTGTAAGAGACCTCAAGATCTCTTTGTTGGAACCACAAGTGAGTAGTTACCTCCTTTTAAGATTCTCCAAGTTCTATGGGTTATTTGAGTTGATTTCTAGAACAAATGACTCATAGGAGTTCATTTACATGTTTTCATGAAATTAGGGTTTGAGATTGGGGGTTTTCATCTCAAGGCCAAGCCAAGGAAAGAGGACTTTTGCTATTAAACTTCATAAGAGGCAAGTATAAACTCTTACTTGTGATTAGTGTTAGACATTGAGGAAATTCATTGAGTTTTACATAGATTTGGAATTTATGCATTTTCCATCAAGTTTGGAAACTTGTTTTTAGATTGATTAGAATGGTTAAGGAATGGTGTATGAAAGGGGAATATGAAGTTCCATGTTCTTGTAGGATTTGAAAGTGATTGAATGTGTAAAAAGAGAAGAGATGAAAAAGGAGAAAAATCAGTTTTCTCCCGGACCTGCAACACGCCCAGGTCCGATCGATCGGACCTGAAGACCGATCGATCGGACTGTCTTTTATCTGGGACGTTTTTCTGGCCGATCGATCGGACAGTCATCCGATCGATCGGACAGGCTCGTAACTGGGAGCTGTTTCGAGCCGATCGATCGGACCTGACGGTCCGACAGTGGAATTTGAGAAATTTTGGAAACCAGATTTGTTTTCTATGATTAGTAGGGGTCTATAAATTAGTGTTGGAACTAATATTGCCCTAATCTAAGATTATTGAAATTAAAGAAATTAAGAGAAAATAATAGTGACAATTAAGTACTCAAATGGTTGTCTAAACCTTCCTGAGTGTTAGCTTAGGTTATTTGAATGTACAAACTACTATCCAAAAATGATGTTCATCAAGAATAACACGTACATTAAATAACAAGCATTTCACCCATTCGTTTGGTTTAGAATTTGATTGTGAACTTGGATAGAATTTGATAGATGTGATGTAATCCCTGACCATGGTACTACTTGTAATGCCTTAAGCTCGTTACGGAGCTGAATTGAATAATACAGTAAATGAATGAATAAATGAATGAACAGTTACTAAATGTAACAATGTAATGAATAATCCTGCTGCAGCAGATGGATTTGGGGGCGTTCCGGAGCTCCGTGGTGATGCTAGTTGTCCCTGGCCCGGACACTAGTAAGTCCCACATATTCCGATCGTATCTATAGATATCGATTGATGCATTCCATTTGGAAGATGAATCCTTCCTTTGAGGGAAGATGGTAAATGAAAGAAAATGGAATGGAATGAACGGAATGGTAATGAAACGAAATGAATTGAAATGAAATGAATGGAAGCTATGATAGCGATTGACTATTGATAAACTCTTGTGTTACCTATTGTTATTGTAGAATTTTCTAGATTTGTCTAGAATGGTAATTGTTACCCAATGAATTAAATGACTTCATTATATGTACTAACATGAGTTATCATGAGGATTGTTTATACATATTAAACCGTCGTGTTCATTAGTGTTATTGATGATATCAGGCCCAATTGCCCATGTCGGTCCTACAGCGCCCGCAGCGCCAGCGGAGGAGACCGCTCGGGTTCCTCCAGGAGGTCTAAACGAGTGGAATGGCCGGAATACCGTTTGATGGGTATTCGAGTGCGAGGGGGGGGTTGTAACATTTTGTGAAACGTTTTGAATAGTCATTTTGTACATTCATTCTTGGAATGTAATTAATTATTACTGTGGTGTTTTTGGTATACACTGATTATCCAGAGACGATGAGAATGATACATGTATAAAGACCTTATTCTTTTGTATACATGTAAATCGAAGTTTGATATTGTCAATATATATGTTTCCGCAAAAATTTATGTGTGTTTGACAGGTTATTGAGATTAATATCCCTTGTGGATTCCATTTTAACTTCGGTTAATTCGTGGTTTACGGGAGTAAGTATGAGCCCACGGCTCGGGGTTACCGTGATTCGGGCCCGGGTCGTGACATAAGACCACTATCGCCAAAAAAGTTTATCGATCGTGATGTCAAAGATAATTTTGATTGTCATGCTCTCATTTACCTATCTCAACAATATGGAATTAGAGATGTCTTGATACGCATTATAGATTGCGTGATGGGCCTCTCCCTCTCGAGAGAGGAGAAGGAGAATTCAAATGAGGTAGACTTGAGGAATTCGTGATCACTTGAATTGCAAGAGATATCTGGTAGTTATTGATGATATATGGACCATGCAAGCATGGGATGAACTAAAGCTCTTTCTACCAGATGGACTGAGCAAAAGTAGAGTAATGCTTACCACTCGCAATAAAGAGGTAGCTTTACACGCTGACAATATGATCAATCACCATTATATTTGATTTCTTAATGAGGATGAAAGTTGGGAATTGTTCCACAAGAAGATCTTTCCGAAAGGAGTTGTTTGCCCTCCGAAGTTAATGAAAACAGGTAAAAAGATCTTTGCAAAATGTGGTGGCTTACCGTTAGCTATTATTGTTTTAGGAGGTCTCTTATTAAAAAGAGACCAGACATTTAGTGCATGGTCTAAAGTTCTTGATAGTGTAACTTGACATCTCGCTGAAGACTCAAATCAGTGCATGGAAATATTAGCTTTAAGTTACTATGATTTGCCTCATTATTTAAAACCATGGTTTCTATATCTTTGCCTCATTATCTTCTCTATATATCTTTGCCTCAACTTTAGTTCTTAGATCTCGGCATGCATTTTGTAGATGTCCAAACATTATATTCTCAATAAAAAGCATATTGTGAGCAATTATTTATCAGAAAAGAAACATAAAACTTGCAATATAGACTTTCAAATCAAGTGAGCACACCGCAACAATTATGAGCAAATGGATTCATCATCCTGATCAGTGAAAAATTTGCTTCGAAACAATACAAGTGGGGAGACAATATGAGTGTAATTAGGCACCCACCAAGGGAAGATAAGCATGTACTTGGAAACAAAAGAAATAGAAATGAATTTAACGCTTTAAATTGGGGAACACATGTTGTGATGAAAGACTAAAGGAGGGCCATCTCAATTGATTAATTCCCTGAGATTCAAGGATGGGATCATAGAGGATAGAAAGATCTACATGAGACCACCCCAAGTATCTAAGTTGACCCCAATCCCATGCTTCTAACTCCTTCATTTATAACCCACGAATTTGATGGCTTCATTTAAAAAAAAAAAAAAATCAAACATGCTCCATCCAACATTCCGGTCCATTGTCACTTGAATATTCCCCATATATATCGCCCCACTTTAAAAACACCCCTTTCCCCTCCTTTTAATCATGGGCACATGTTAAGTCAATCTGATCTTTCCACACACATTACGCCCCAATAAATAGTCACAAGTACAAGTTTGACACTCATCCAACTTTTCCTCACCGTTGGATTGAAATTATGATAAAATAATGATTCTAAATCATATTTAAATCTTATGGCTATGGATCAAAAGGTTAGGATGATTTAATGGACTTACAATTTTGCATATGATATAATTATGTCTCATATGGATATTTCCATCCATTGGACTTCCATAGTCATCATGCATTCTCGCGGGCCCAATAAGAAGGGGGAATTTTTTTTCTAAATAACACTTGGGGGGTGTGTACCGCTCCCCTATATGTATATATAACAAACATATACTGTCTCCTTTTGTTGAGAGTCTTCTCGCCGTGACAAGTCATAGTTTTGCACTACGTGATGCTAACCTATCATTGTTGAAACCATTAAAAGTTAAGCCCTTAAATTTATAATTATGATGATCTGACTGAGATGATACAAGGCTCTCTTCCACTTAAGCCCGACCCATATGTTAAATGGGGCCAGATCTTACATCCAGGACTGGCCCATTAAGGCTGGGCCTGGGCAGTCCATGACCACCCCTAGCCCGGCTTCTAAACGGTATGTCCAAG
This sequence comes from Cinnamomum chago, assembly GCA_038049695.1. Taxonomy (NCBI): domain Eukaryota; kingdom Viridiplantae; phylum Streptophyta; class Magnoliopsida; order Laurales; family Lauraceae; genus Cinnamomum; species Cinnamomum chago. The sequence goes on from CP142452.1 coordinate 80,454,515, forward strand.
CCTGGACCAGTCCCGAATCGAGATATAAGGAGCTGGCCCAAGCCAGGCCCGCCTGGAAACCTGGAAGCCCAGCCCAGCCCGAGGTTGATGTATAGTCTAAAAAGAAAGTTAAATTTAAAAGTGTTGAGTGTGGTTCAATGGGTTTGCTCTTCCATTTCTGAGAAAGGACCACTGTTAGATTCCCCTTCCACTACATTTCATATTACCAATATTTTTTATCGGGCTGGACTGGGCTTTGGGCTCTCTACAATAGAGTCCAAGCCCGACACATCTATTAACCGGGCCGAAATAAAAAGCTCAAGCCCGACTGAGCACTAGAGCAAAAGGCCCAAGCCCAGACCAAATCGGTCTCGGCCCAGGCCAGGCTAGCCTGGTCCATAGGCATGTCAATGAGATGTGTTGAAACAGGTAGAAAGCTCGGCCCGGCCCAGCCCAAGCTCGAAAATACAGGGCTTTTAAAAAAAAATTGAACCTAGTGGGCTGAGCTTGGACAATACATTTTAAAGCACGGCCAAAATGGGACTGAGACTGGGTAGAAACAACCCAGCCCGTTCAGGCCTGGCCCGGCTGGCTACAAAGTCATTTAATAATAATTATTTATATATTACTGAAAACTGCCTTTCACTAACAACAAAAAACGGCTAATTAAGTTTTAATCGATCTTAAATTACTTTAACTTGACTCATATAAGATACTCATTCTCATTCATTTTTATTGATTTTCTGATTTTCTACTTTCACCGGCAAAAAAAAAAAAAAAAAAAAAGTTTTTAACTGTTCCTACATTACTTGACCCATATAGCCTATAGGATATTTATTCATTTCTATTGATTTTCTATTGTCACTAGTAGAAAAAAGTTTTTAAAACCGTCATGTTGCTTATTGCATTGCATTGCAGGTCCCAAGCTTTGATAAAAGGAGGGTTTAAAGTCCGGTTCACACCAGGTGTCTGGTGACATTAGGAATAATTAGAGAATGTTTTGCATATATCCAGGATCGGGCTAAGCCCAGGCCCGGCACTATCCCAGCCTGGGCCATACGAGACGGGATTTAATGTAAGCCCGTTCAATTTAGGGTCGGGATTGGACAACAGCCGGTGGGCCCGTCCTATTTTCCGGACGGGATTGGATAACTCAAGCCCAGGCCCGGCCCATCCCATTGACATGCCTACTAGTCCATGAGCACCTCTATTACTTCAATGTCCTATATAGATAGCATCATATAATTTGCTGTTTCACATTAAAGATGGTTATATTAATTGTATAGTAACTAGTTATACTTTAGCCATTACACTCATGGTTGAGTTGTGTTGACATGTTAGTTTCACACACAAGCCCAGGGATCCATCGTCCTCAACTTAAAGTATCACTCTTGGATTAGTAGGCCAACCAGAAAAAAAAAAAAAGGGAAACAAGAGAAAAAAAGAAGCTAGCTATACATCATATTTCGTCCAAACATTTATCATTTAAGCAATATTTTGACACTTGTATAAGTTAATATAAAGAATCCACACTGGTGCAACGACCCATTTCGCCTGTTTTCTTAATTTCGTGTTGCTGTAAAAAAAAATTGGGAATACAAATAATTTTGAAGATCCCCATTATCATGGGTATTTATTCTTTGATCAGATGTAGTAAACAAGAATGCTTAAATTGCCATATACTGGTATAGTAGCTGTAATCATAGTTGTTGTTATTATTATTATCGTCGTCGTCGTCGTGGTGTCGTCGTATTTCAGGGCTTGATACATTTGAGATTGTTGTTGGTCGAGATTATAATCTGAAAACTGACTACTTAATCTCCCATTTCATAGGCTTTCAACTTGGTGATTAGGATTGTCGTCATCATCATTAATTTTTTATGATGAACTTAAATATTAAGAACCAAAGAATGAGCAAAAAGGAAATTAATGGAGTCCATAATTTACAGAAGCAAAAGGGGAGGTCATCTCTGGCAATCCTCAGGTTATGATCAAATTTCTATTAAAATGATCATGATTTTCCTGAAACAGTTCGGGTCCATGATTGGCTTGATCGTGAATGGTGTAATTAGTTTCAATTTTTGCAACATACATGTACGATTGGCGCATCATCTCTTGACTTTACCCATTATCAACCCAATCCAAATCCAAATATATGGGTTGACATTTCCAACCCGATTAAATAAATCGGGATAGAAAAGAGCGGAAACGAAGGAAATCCAAGCGTTGGATTGAGACGCATCCACAATGAAAAATGCATAAAATGATGAATTAATCTACCCAATGCACTTAAAATTAAAGTATTTTAATAATTACAAAAAATTACTCATAATTCTAAAAAATTACGAACAAAAATAACAAAAACCTTGCAACCACTAACCTAACCCCTAAACAAATTCCGAGTTCGAATCCCCTATTCAGATCCTCTATTTCGTTGAAACAGAAAGATACTATTTCATCCAATCATGATTTGCCAATACCATAAAAACTTATCTTTTCAAGCATGTATTCTATTGTACAGTGATACCCAAATGGACTGAGATTTGAAGAGGATGGATGTCTCTTGTGATTTCTTGTAATCGCTGCGACGTGGATCCGGCCCCTTCCTCCCGATTGATTAGGCGCAGTTACTTCCACATGGAATGTAGTTTGTTGGATTGCCTGCACGCCCTGTGGTGAAAATTGGAGGCCTGCTAGTTGTCACCTCTGCAATAATAAGTCTTCACCGACATTTTTCCTAGGCAAGAACTTGACCTAATAGCAAACACCTGGATCCGGACCAAACAGGATATCCGTTCGGACCGTTCCCAAACACCTAGTAGTGTGGCCATCAAAACCTACTTCTAATTGACAGATTGATGGGAAACAGATAGTACCGCCAGTGTGTAATAAGGATTTCATCATCATCATCATCATCATCATCATCATCATCATGTTTTCACCGAAGGTTTTGGTTCTCAACTGATGGGGTTTTACCTCCCCTATTATAGTGGTAAAAAGCGCTATTTCTTACCCGCAATTTACCCGCCGGATCTTTTCTGCTGCCTGTTCTACATTCGAATCCGGACAAACACCTTTCATCTCCTGAGACCATGATACCTCACTAAAAATCTATTTCCCTCACTAGAAGCCCCCGCCCCCACCTCACCTGAGGTTTTTTCGGCCCCTCTCCAGAGGGCTAGGGGCCCCTCATAAACTTAAAAAAAAAAAACAACAGAAAAAACTGAAGAGATTTTATAAAAGGTCTGCAAAACTATTTATGCAGTACAGATCGCTGCAATAATACAATCTAAGATGTGGCATAGGATATCACACAAAAATCTAATTTCTCAGCTATTTTTTAATTAAACCGTTGTGCCTGTTTGGTAATTTACTATTAAAGTAAAGTTAAAGTAAAGCTTATATTTAAAAGATATGAAAAGACTAGGGGTTATATTAAAATTACAAAAATTCAAAATTACCATTTTTTTTTATAAAAAAAGTCAGAAAGCAAGATCTTCAATTCACTAAATAACAAAAAAAAAAAAATCCACTTCTTACATAAAAAGTAAAAAAAAATTTCCTTATCAAGCAACTAAAGACAAATTAAGTACTATCGTATTATGATGAATCTCTCTTATATTTTACTCTCTTGATTTGAGTTATACGGCTACCCTTTTTTTATTGTTATTATTCTAATTTTTAACCTTGTCATCTAATATGGACTAGATAATAGGATATACTATTTTAAGAGCTCCATATTAGGGTTTCTACAACAAGCAAGCATAATGCTAAAAAAAAAAAAGACTTTCTAGATTTGGGGAGGAAAAGGTGAATATGGCAGGAGGTAAATATGTGTACGTAATATCCTACAATTGTTAGCTATTGCACACTTTGAGGACAAAATTATAATTTTCGCAAAGTCATCCCATGCTGTTAAAGGTGGGGAGATTTTGTTATCTCGAAACTTTTGGGCTGCTTGGCTCTCTTCTTTGAGTTGAACCATTATTAAAATGAGTCCCAACCTACTTTCGGCTTGCACCAGCTATTAAACGAATATTACAACTTCTAAAGGGCATGCAACGTACAACTCTTCATTTTAGGTTAAGCCCACCTTGTCTCTAGCATGCATGGCTGCATAAATCCCATGGTTGTGCATGCTCCTTCGAGATCTTCGAGTTTGCATGAGAAATATCCCCCTGATTCGGTGTTACAATGTTTGTGTGATATTTGTTTCCAACCCCACCTTTCACTTGCGAACCAAGCACATTGAGATAGTTGAATGTTTATTTCGTAACAAGCTAATATAAGATTGAAGACATCTTCACCAAAGGCCTCTCTTCATGTAGTTTTCACTTACGTGTTTGGCAATTAACTAGTTAAGTTAAAGTAAACTGAATACTGATAAGAAATGACAAGAGTTCCTATCAAAAGTACATAATTTTAAAATTTCCTCTGAAAATTTTTCAAAAATAGTGAAAAAAACAACATTTTTTCTCCACTAAAAAAGAAAAAAAAAACTCTATTTTTCTATACAAAGAGTTAAAAAGAAAACACCTATCATAACACTTTATGTTTTATTCTCTCTTGATTTGATAAATCACCTCACCATACATCAATTCGCTATACATCCAAACAAAAAGTTAAGCTTTTTGTCAGTGAGGGGATGATTGATCGCTTATTTAGTTCCTGGTCTCCAACATCTCATATCATTTTCAGCTTTTATTAACAAAATTTACTTGCACTCTTGTTTTACTGGAGGAAACATTTTAATACCATATGCAGGAACCGGTGCTTTGGCCTCGAAAGAACAATGGTGACATGAAAGCCGTTTCTATTTCTTTTTCACAATACTCTTGTTTCACAAGTTATTTGTAAAAATATGTGAAATTTGTCATCGTGTGATTCTAGAATTGCTTTGTACTGTTCAACCATCAACTGATTGATATGTATATTGGCCATGTTCCTTGCTTGGTTTCATCTATACCGTGTGTATTGGCTTATTTATGTACTCTATTCTAGCTAAAACAAACTAATAATAAAGGTTTTAGAACTAGCTTCTGGGACACTATATCTAAAGCCAAAACCTTTGTAGTGTGAGTCATTATATCGATTGTGATAATATCTTATGTTGTTTCAGCCGTGTTCTTTGTTTCTAACAAAAAAAAAAAAAAAACAGTTTTTTCATATAATTTTATACAAAAATGAATTTTGATTTTTTATTGCCTTTATTGGTGACATGAATTCATGAGTTCTAGACTTCCAGTACATTTTAGGTTTTAGACTATTCACAAATGTTTGGTGGTCTAATTGAATCTCTTATGTATATTTTGGGCCTGATACAATATGTTTTTTTAGTATAATGCAGTGGGAGTCCAGTAACACATAAACCTCAGAATCAGCCTTCGCCATGTCCCAAAATTTTGAAGCTCAAAGATCCAGAAAATTATATGTGTGCATAGTGTTCTCCTTGGAAAGCGAAATGGCCTCTAAAAATATTTAAAGGAAAGTGAGCTTTCTTAAAATGGTAGTTAGAGCATGCCAAATTGTAGAAATTTCATGGGTAATCCTCCTAGGAACTTGTCATCCACCATCATCCTAAAACACATAAAAGACCAATACTTATAAAATATAAATATTTATTTATTTATATGCATTCATGATAATCAATTCAAATTAATAAATTCATTTATACAAGAAAATATTATAATAAAAAATAAAAGAAAGAAATATTAGCATATTACATAATGTTTTAGTTCAAATACCGAATGTAAAAGACTAAAAATAAGTTTCAAGTTATATTGAAATAATCATTTTTATCATTCTTAGCTCTAAACCTCGAACATAGTTACTTAAAAATAAACACAAACTATTTAGAGTTAGATCTAGCTATCAAATAATTAAGAATAAAAATAATTTATTAAAATAAGGTGACTTAGCAGAGTCTCCTACATATTTGGCTCGATCCTTTGCCCCCAACGAGATTACTCCCAAAAATACTCAAGAGTCTAACTCAACGAGTTTTTTCTATCCATGTCTGGTTTGTGGGCGCCATCTTTCCACTTCTATCAGCTCCCATTCTCTTTGCGTGAGTGGGTATTGTTGGGTTTAGAGTTTAGATTGGATGCCAAAATGAAAAACTCTTTTAATATTCCACAAACCTCCTTGATCGTATTTTGCACCCAGTTCGATTCTATGGCTATCAAAGAAAAGTAGCAGAATTGGTTGGTAGTCCGTCTTATCTGAGTGGGACCCGGTATTTTGGGAGACTACTTGTCTTCTACCAGGACCTTTCTCTTGTGACCGGTTTCCACTTCCCGGTCATGTCTCTCATATTGTTCTAGTCTGTGTCCACTGTAAGGCCCACATAATAATGATATGAACTGTTAAAAGATGAATGTACATGACAAATAATGTGATTGGCACAATCTATCAATAATATCTTAATTCCATTATCAGTTCCAATCTTAAGTATGGTCAATAATGTCTTAATTCCGTGATCAGTCGATCTTGTGCCTAGGGTTAGGTAGGACCAACTCTATTCAAGTGCAATTAGAGAATATGTTACTCGATAGATGCCATTCATTTTGAGCAATTTAAATTTTATTATAGAAGTCCATGATGGTGACATCACAGTTGTTGTGCAGGGGACAATACATCCCACTCAGAGGAAACGTGTAAGAGACGCCAAATGGAGGAAATTCAGACTAGATGATGAAGATGGGATTCAAGACTTGGCATTCATGGTACGTGGTTCCTATTGTTGATAAGATTGAGTCTTCTAGACTAGCACCTTAGCAGGTCTTCTAGTTTGTGTGGACTAGCTTCGTTTGGGCTTGGAATATGGCAAACTAGGGGTACACAAAAAATCCATTGATCCGTAAAATCGATCTGATCCGATCTAATCCGTGGATTTTTAACCGAACCAAAGGTAAACGAATTGGCGACGGATTGAAAATCTTGTAATTCGTTAGCAACGAATCGGTGAAATCCCGGTGATGGATTCAATACGATCCGTTCCATTGACATTAAATATAAATAAATTAATAAAAACGTAAGGGGTCTACATATAAGTTAAGAGATCTAAATTTAAGGGGTCTAAATATAACTTATGGGGTCTAATTATATTTTTAATTTGTAATTTATTTTATTTTTTTGTAGATTGTTAGATCTCTTTCTTTAACATTAGATTTAACGGATTGAACGGATTAAACCGTTGGATCGGATCGGTTTTTAATAGCCACGGATTGGTGACGGATTCTTAAACCATCAATCCGTAGGTAATGGATTAGTGTCGGATTTGGCCTAATCCACACCAATCCGACCCGTGTACACCCTTATGACAAAGTCAAAGTTCATATCTAGCTGTGATTTCAAGGAGAAAAGGTTGGATATTTTCCAATAAATTTTCAAACTGTAATTGTAGATTTAGTTCATAACAACTACATTTATAGTTTTCTGTTTTCCAAATGAAAAGATCTAGTTGTCACCATGTACCTCTATTCCAAATCCTCGAGTCCCTTGTATGTTGTAACTTGTAGCTTCTTTGTCCGCGTGTAGGATTTTTCCATCTCATGGTTGGCCCGATTTGTGGGACATATATACATATTTATTATTGTAACGGAGGATGTCTTAGCCATTTGGGCCTAACTAATCCCTAAGGGCTAAGGGGAGCCGGATAAATCCCTTGTGGTCCTAGTGTGGTAATGCAGTTTCGAACCCTCGATCTCCGGAGCAAACCGTGGTCTTATGACAACTTTGCTACTGTTAGTATTTTTTTTTTTTTGTTGGCTAATTCATGGGTTAGACAAAACTTTGGATCGAGTTGTAATTTTCTATTTATTTTAAAGTGAACTATGGTTGTGTCGCCGGAAAAGCTAAAGTGAAGAAAGAAAAGAAAATGAAGAAAACTAGGCGAACCCACGAGGAACGATCGATCGGAGGCCTGACGTGCCTCAGTTATTTGGTGGTCCAATCGATCGGAGCCATTGTGTGATCGATCGTATGGGGCGATAAAAATGGGAAAGTCTCCTAAACTGCTGCGAATTTATTTCCCTTTGAGACTTTGTTTTCCACTTTAAGTCCTATTTGTGTTCTAACATCAAGACACGAATTTGGGGCTATATATAAGGGTTTGCTCTCAACCCTAAACACACATCAGTTAATTCTCTCTCATTGATCTGAGGTGAGAATGCCCTAAGAGAGATTCTTTGATTCCCTAAAGCTATTGAGAGGTTGTGCTGAAGAGAAAGCAGTAGAAGGTTTATTACTTCTACTCTCTTGTAGAAGACAGTTTATCTTAATTGATAAGGTGCGACAAGATCAAATAAGGAGAACACTGCACTTGGGGAAGTCGTAGGAGCGAAAAGTTATACAAGAACAACTGTAGTCCTTAGGTCGAGGTACTGACTGGAAAAGAGCCTATGAGTGTATCTTTGGATTGTTCATTAGTTATTGATTTCTAAATTGTGGTTTCTCTCTGGAAAAGATTTCCATTACCACATGTAGCAACCGCTCCTTTGGCCTCGAAAGAACAATGGTGACATGAAATCTGTTTCTATTTCTTTTTCTTCGTGCTCTTGTTTTGTGAATATATATATATATATATGTAGAGGAGAGCTCACACAAGCTGCAGCTAAGCTTATTACAAGCTGGAGCGTATGAGGCCCAGGTGAGACCCAATGGTGCTTATGAGGCTCCAGCTTATAATAAGCTGGACTGCAGCTTATGTGAGCTCTCCTCATATATATATATATATAAAAGAAAAGTGTCATCGTATGTGATCCAAGAATTGGTTGGTACTACTGTAAAACTATCAACTGATTGATGTGTATATTGGATATGTTCCTTGCTTAATTTCATCTATATATACAGTGTGTAATATTGGCTTATTTATGTACTCCATTGTAGCTAAAACAAACTAATAAAGGTTTTGGAACTAGCTTTTGGGACCATGGTTTAAAATCTCGGCCGAGACCGGGCCGATATCTCACTGAGATATCGGTCTCAGCCCATTTTCACCAAAATCTCGGCCATCTCGGCCATCTCGGTATTTTCAATATCTCGGCCGATATATCGGCCGAGATGTATAAAAAGCATACAAATCCTAATTTTTTTTATTCTTCTTCCATCTTCATCTTCTTCTCTTCTCTTCTCAAGGCCCCTACTAGCCATAGCAACAACCACCTTCTCTCTTCCATATTTTCAAATCTCACTTCTATTTTTTGAAGAAAATATTATCTAAGGTAAGAGGAAATCAACTTAAAGCATATTATGTGTTTTTTTTTTTTTTTTTATAGATGAAGCATAGAGGTTTGTCACTTACTCACTTGTGTAATTGTGTTGTTTTCTTCATTTAGAAGTTAGATCTATATACTTTCATGCTAGATCTACTCATACACATGATTTTGAACTTTTTTTTCAATTTTTTTTATTTTCGGATTTTTTAATATTTGAATTATAATATATCATTTTTTGGGGATTTCATCATAAATATGTTGTTTTAATAATTCATGATCATTGTATGGTGTGTAAATGATAGATCTACATACTTTTATGTTAGATCTATATATTTAGGATTTTAAAAATGATTTTATTAAATTTTGTTTTTCAAAAAATAATTTTTGTTACTTGTTAGGATATTTGTGATACCAAAGGCTTATTAATAGTGTGTAGATGATAGATCTACATCTACTCATAGTCATAAACATGATTTAGATTTTTATTTTAATTATTTTATTTTTGAATTTTTTAATATTTTAATTATCTGTCATACACTCATACTCATTAGTCTCTCTCTAGTCTCTACTAGTACTCTCCACTAGTCTCCTCTAATTTCAGGTAAACCATGAACATTTTGATGCCCAAGTGCTTTATGATTTATCTATCTCAGTCACTAACTCACTATCTCATTCACTAATCTTTAGGGTCTTGAATTTCACAACTTTATTTGATGATTAAGTTAGTATTAAATGATGATTGATATGTTATCTTTATCTTCTTATATTTGACACTAATAAATTGATCATGAGCAGAGCATCAATAATGTTTGCATTATATGAAATACTGGAAAAAAGACAGTGAACTGCGAGTCTGCGACACAGACAGGACTCATAACTTAAGGTGACCGAGATTTTGATTTATTGTTGTTACTAATGGAAACAAATATAGTTTTCCAGCCTTTTATAATATTCTGGATTTTTTGGATATTTTTGAGAATTTTTTTGGATTAAAAAAAAAATTCACACCGCGATGATCGCGACGGGACCGATATCCGCGACCGATACCGATATCATATCGATTTTTCGGCCCGGCCGATACCGCGACCGAGACCGAGATTTTAAACCATGTTTGGGACATAGTATCTAAAGCCAAAACCCTTTAGTGTGAGTCTTTATATCGACTCTGAACAAATATCTTATGTTGTTTCAGCCGTGTTCTTTGTTTCTTAAAAAAAAAAAATTTGTATAATATTTTTAGATAAATGAATTTTAATTTTTTATTGCCTTTATTGGTGACATGAATTGAGTTCCAGTACAATTTGGGTTTTAGACTATTGACAAATGTTTGGTGGTCTAATTGAATCTTTAATGTATATATTGGGCCTGATACAACATGTTTTTTAGTAGATAGTGGGAGACTGGGAGTCCAGTAACCCACAAACCTCACAATCAGCATTCGCCGTGTCCTAGAATTTTGAAGCTTAAAGATCCTGACAATTATATGCGGAATTGGTCTCTCAAGAAAGTGTGCTTTCTTAAAATGATTGTTAGAGGCTTAGAGCATGCCAAATTGTCGAAATTGCATGGGTAATCTTCCTAAGAAGTTGTCATCCACCATCATCCTAAAATATATAAAAGACCAGTACCAATAAAATATAAATATTTTTTTATTTATATACATTCATAATAATCAATTAAAATTAATATCATTTATACAAGAAAACATTATAATAAAAAAAAAGAAAAAATCTTGCATGTTAATTAAATTTTAGTTCACATATCAAATGTAAAAGATTAAAAATAAGTTTCAAATTACATTCAAATAATCATTTTTAAATTGCTAGCTCCAAACCTCGAATATAATTACTTAAAAATAAACGCTAACTATTTAGAATTAGATCTAGCTATCAAATAATTAAGTATAAAATAAGTTATTAAAATGCGGTGATTTGGTCGAATCTCTCATTTATTTGACTCGGTCATTTGTCAATACGAGATGACTCAAGGAGAGTCAAGTATCTACTCATCATGTTTTCCTATCCATGCCATGGTTAGGTGTGCAACTGGATAAGGTGATGGAAAGGCCAGTAAATGGTAATTTTATTGTCATGGTGGGTGTTTCAAAGTCAAGGTATTCTACAAAGGGGATTACTTGGTTTGTAGGCAACTCTGCATGCCACCTTGGGTACGCTAATCTTCCCACTCTTTGGCTTTTCTCTTTCACTTATATGGGCTCTTCGTCCCATTGTGTGGGCTCCGTTGGATTTAAAACTTACGATGGATATCAAAATTAAAAAGTTAGGATATCCCTCTCTTTTAATATTGCCCACACACCTCGATCATAGGATGGTAACGTCTTGCACGCGGTTTGATTTAAATTGATTAGCGGAATTGGCTGGTAGCAGTCTTATCTGAGTGGGAGTGGGACCACTACTTTGGTAGTCTAACTCTTCTGAAAGACTTCGTATCCGGATCCCATGATTCCTCCAAACAGGGGAATGTGTGTAGGTCCCCGGTCTTGTCTGTCACTTCTTCTCGTCTGTGTCCACAATGAGGCCCACATAATAATGATATGGACTGTTTAAGATGAATGTACGTATACCTTCTTATTTTCTTGAGTTTCACTTCGATGGAAGGTGCTCTGAAGTCACGACGTGACTGATAATGTGATCAGGACAATCTCATGTATGATTAATAATATCTTAATTTCATCATTAGTCATGTGTTCAATCTCTATTTAAGTGCAATTAGAGAATAGTCACTGGACAGTTGTCATTCATTTTTGAACGGCTTAGATTGTATGATAGGGATCCCACGGTGGCGACATCCAACCCACAGGAAGCGTGTAAGAAACGCTAAATGGGGGAATCAGACTAGATGATGAAGATGGGATTAGAGACTTGGCCGTCATGGTACGTGGTCCCTATTGTTGACAAGATTTAGTCTTCTCCACCACACCTTCGCAGGTCTACCAGTTTGTGTGGACTAGCTTCGCTTGGGCTTGGAATATAGCAAAGTCAAGTCCAAATCTATCTGTGATTTTTGGAGAAAAAGTTGGATATTTTCCAATGAATTTTCAAATTTTAATTGTTGATCTTTTCTACCGCTAACAAGAAATGGCTCGTTCCTTGTACTTCTGTAATGGGATTTTACCTTTTTTTTTTTTTTTTTAATTATAAACTTGCTTACTTACTTGAAAAAACTCATATATGGTCCACTAGCTCGGAATCCAGATCTTTTGTTGAAGCTATTAGAGAACTTCATCCTAGAGCCCAAATATATATAATATGGACCATTCAAGATGAATCTCACACACTACATTGATATATCCTCAAGTTACAATTCAAAAAGAGCAGGTCTCACTGCCTTATTGAGCACGAAAGACCAAAACATGACATGGCATCCCAGTTGATGTGGGGGTGAATCACGTCTTAGTCATGGTGCTCAATTGGACCACTCCTTTTAAGCAGAAACTTCAAAACATATCACTGGTAGGTAAGAAATTTATCTTGAACGCTCCCAATTATATATATCCTATGTGGCCCCGACATGGAGTTCCAGGGAAGTGCTACAGAAACTGTATAATTGTGATGATTGGTCAGTTTGGAGTTTGGCTTGTCCGCATATTTTTACGAAAGCCAAACTCCTCAAACAGACGAAACGACCCACACGCTGGAAGAGGACTTGAGGAGACTTATCCACGTACAACCTCGATCTTTAAAAAGGCAACCGATCCCAAAGTCCCAACGCATGAATTCAAGCTTCAAGGGCTATAGCTTGATAACCATTGTTTTAGCAAGAAGAGAGAGAGGAGAGTATGGCTTGTATATTGCTGCTTCCGCTCACACCGCTTATCTGGCTAGCATTAGCGGCTGCAGCTGCAGCTGCTTCCGGTGCCAAGTCGGATTGCCCAGAAAAGTGCGGTAACGTTAGCATCCCATTTCCCTTTGGCATTGGTGATGGGTGTAACATAGGAAAGCCTTGGTTCAATCTATCTTGTCACGGCTCACCTAAAAGTGCAAGGCCATATTGGGGTCATCTTGAGGTTTTAAACATATCGTTACAAGGCCAATTAACGTTCAGCTCCCCTGTTGCTGAAGACTGTTACAACCGGTCAGGGTGGAGACAGACTAATAACTCCGTGCATATCCGACTATACGATGATGGCCCGTTCACACTCTCAAGCACCCGCACCATATTCGTGGCAATCGGTTGCGATACTGAGGCATTCATACACCCCTTTAACAGCACGAATGATACCACTGGGTGCCTATCGATTTGTGAAGGCAAGGGGAAGGTGGTAAACAACTCATGCTCCGGGATTGGCTGTTGCCAAGCCTCCATTCCCTCGGGTGTCAAGAAATTGCGGACGGTGGTGCATAGCTTCCACAACCATAGTCGCGTGCTGGGATTTAATCCTTGCAGCTACGCATTTCTAATAGATAAAGATCATTTCGAGTTCAGCGACAAGGATCTCTTGGTTAACAATAAATATGAAAGAGACATCCCAGTTCCAGTGGTGGTTGACTGGAAAATTGCCAACGAGACGTGCGAAACAGCACGAAGAGATGAGAAAACTTTGGCTTGCAAGAGCGAGAACAGCGTCTGCAATAATACTGACGATGGTCCTGGATACCGTTGCTATTGCGAACAAGGATACAGAGGAAATCCTTACCTTACTGAAGTAGACGGCTGCGTAGGTATGTTTTTTTTTTTTTCTTTGCTATTGTTTCTCCATGTGAGTGAGTCGGAATCCAGTGTCGTAGCTATTATATCTCAATTGAGTTGGATTTGTTATTTGCAGTGAGCCAGACCAGGTGCCCAGTCCAATCCATAAAAGTTTCACAGATGGGGATGGGATTAGTTTGGTATTAGAATTTTATATTTGAAATATCATAATGAGAAGAAAACAGAATTTACATATATATACAAAATCTCTTGAAAGCAGGAGAATTTGAACCATCAACCTCTCATGTGATGTCCTATAGTGCTGCACAAAAAATCTGGTATCACCGCAAAATCGAACCGAACCGACCGAACCGGACTGTTCGGATCGGTTTATGGTAGATCGGTTCGGTTAACGATTTGAAAATCATAAAAACTGCTTACATTAGTCGGTTATTGGTTTAAGCCCACGATTAACCGCTTAAACCGAACCGACCGTATATAGTAACTTAAGTATTGCTTTTTTTTATTATTTTAGCCTTAGAGTTTCGTTTTTTACTACTTTCAAAGTTAAATTCCACAATTTCATTCTCACATGAATTCTACCGTCAACACTGGCTCAGTGCATCTCCTCTAATCTCTCAAATGCCTTTTGATACTTCATTGCAGATGGGGGGATTACTATACATGGTGTTTTCCTTCCATCATAATTCCTACCTCATTTCAATAAAGTTTTTATCAGAAGGCTGCACTCTTGAGAATGCTAGAAAAGCCAGTAGAGCGTAGCCTTTTGATGGTTGATTTTGGATTGACCTAACCAATGGATTAAGAAGCCTTCATTTTTGAAAAATACAGTGGATTCTGATACTGATTCCATTTGTATGTGACTTTTCTTAACATGAACTATTATTATACTGTAATTCCAAATGGTATCATGTGAAATAAATGTTTCACTGCAAGCTGGTTATTGTTTATTGTTTTTTTTTTGTACGCTTGCATTTAATCCAAACTCTCTTTTTGGAGTATAATTATTTTTTATATGCGTTTACTCCAGTCTAGAATGTTGGATTTTTATGTGTGCACTAAACATTGAAATAAATGCAAAGGACGAGGTATCATCATTTTGAAAATTTCAATGTTTGATTTTCAAAAAAATAAAATAAAAAACAACGGTTTAACCGACCGAACCGAACTGAACCATTCGGTTCGGTTCAGTTTGGTTTAAGCCCTCTCCATCGGTCGGATCGGATCAGTTAATTAAAAAACCAACAGGTTCAGTTTGGTTGTTGGTTTTAGTGTTAAACCGATCCGAACCGCTCATGTGCAACCCTAATGTCCTATACAATACAATATATGAAGTGATTGTAAAAGGAGTGAGAAAGCCAAAAGCCGAACCCACTTTGAAGTCAACCAAGGTCAAAAGTTACAAACCATACTCGTCCCAAAGTCGGAAAAAAAGGCCATTACTAAGCCCACATCTAACGGACGACAGCTGGATAGGGTTGTCAATCCGACACTTTGACGAGGGGGCGGAGCCGGCTAAGCACTCAAAAGCCGCAAAGTGAAGGCTTTTCATTTTATCCTAATGTCCAGGATAGGTCCAATTTTAAAAAGCCTATAACCTTGAGGGCCGAGGTAGAGCTTGCCTTAGCTGGTTGGCCCGAGGCCCGAGGGGCCCGGCCGGGCCTTTTGTCTATTAATATTTAAAATAAATAATATGTATAATATATATGGACTTTTACCAAAAAATTATAAAGAACTCCTCTAATTAGTAATTAATGATAGAATCTTAATATTTTGTCAAATAATAATAACCAAACCTTACTAAATTTTTTTTGAAGGATATCCTCATAGATCCTAATATTACCACCTATATTTGATTTCTTCAATGAAAAGGGAATCATTTATTAGACTGATTTTGACCATTAATGTAAACTACTGTTGTTTGAGAGTTTGAATGAATGGCCATCAATATCATCACTGATTGGGCTTGAGCTTTAGCCACTAGCCACTAATTGATGCCAATTGTTTTCTATCATCTTACTTCCATGATTATTGTTTCATTCAAGTGGAACCCATAAATGAAGTTATAGTTTGTAACTCTGACCCATGCTCAGATGCATCTATCATTCATCTTAGGTGGTCAACGTTTATTTTTTATTTTTTTTATAAAATCTAGTGATGATGTTGTGAAGAATTACAAGGGTTAATTTTAGTTTAAAAGTAGCATAATGTCTATTTGAACAACACATACTATATAATTTATTTAGAAAAATTCTAATGCTTTTTTCAATAAATAAATCTAATTGAATCATGTGAGACTTATCAATCAGGCTCTGATGGCCCATATTATTGCTTTATTACAAAAAATGTAGGATATGAACTAGTAAAAAAGACTACAACTAGCTGAACTTTAATTGCAACAGTCTCACTAAGAGCCTGAGAACAAACAAAATTAGGCACATTACTTAAACTATGTAATAACTACGGCTAGTGTACTTAGGTCTTTAATGATGTCATCTAAATCCTAATTTCATGTCACAATAACATCAAATTAGCTCATTTCATATAACCCAAAATAATATTTTTATATGAGGATAAAAGTAACTTATTTTGTGCATTGTTTTAGAAATAACATAGAAAGACCGACTTTTGCATTGCATGTGTCCTTAGCTCAAATAAAGAAGGGCTAGCATAGTATGGAAAGATTATTATATATAATAATATTTGAAAAAATCATTTCTTTCAGCCCTGGCTCGGCCTTGGCCCTGGAGGGTAGGGTAAGGACTTCAATATTGTAGGCCTCTCAGGGGTCCCAAGGGCTTCTAACTCCACCTAGGCTCGGCCTATATATATGAGCTCGTCCTTGGCCCTCAAGGGTGGCCTTGGCCCTCAAGGGTAGGGTAAGAGCTTCAATATTGTAGGCCAACCAAGGGTCCCAAGGGCTTCTGACTCCACCTAGGCCGGCCCGACCCGCATATATGAGGGTGGGATAAGGCCTTACCCCAGCCGGCCCTTTGACAGCCCCACAATTGGGGTAGGTCACTCATTTAACCCCACCATAGCCATCCCTGTCTTTAAAACGAGTTCTCAACCTCTTTGATGATGCCCACTTACCAAGAAATCTAGACTGAACAATAAATTCTCCCTCTGCTAGGTAGACAAACTCATGGGGACCGAACTGTGGCCCGGTCCCCATGAGTTTGTCCAAGTGGACTTTCACTCTCTAAAATTGCACTCCAGTGGGAGTTGGGTCAATCATTTAATTGACCACATATAAGACAAGTAAATTGTGTTGATTATTATATTTAAATGTTTATACGTACATGATCGATCTAAGAATAGACTCAATTTCTTTTAATGTCAAATTTATTCACAGCCCATGTATAAGGGGTTTTTCCAGCTTACATTTTTTATGGGTGGCTGATTCTTTTTATCGTCGTGTAGATATCGACGAATGCAATGAAAATCTCCACAATTGCAGAGAACAAATATGTAAAAACATAAAGGGAGGTTATTACTGCAAGCGCCGCTTTGACAAACTTGTGGCACTTATGATCCTTTTGGGTAAACCACTCAATTTTCAATTTTTCATACAAGTCACTCTCATAAATAAAAGGGTCCTTCATATTTTCCTGATAAATACACATATACATGAGCACACACAAGCTGACCAAATCCAAACCATTTTTTAAGAACAAAAAAGAATCACAAACAAGAAAGGCTTTGACAAACTTGTGGGACTTATAGCATGGGCACAAATGAATTATTTCATCATACTTGTCGAGCTCAAACTATGAATCAAATTAATTGAGAAGTGAATCAAAGTTCATCGTTCTTGTGGAGCTCAAACTCAGAATCAAATGAATTGAGAAGTCAATCAAATGTACCTACTCCAACAAATTTTCTAATTGAGCTAAGTTATGAACTACAAATTGCAAACTGAACGCAAATTAATCGAACCCCGAACTAGGTAACTATGCTCCAATGTGTCAAATAAGGTCTTTCAATCATTTGTTCATATATACATCCTTAGGGTGAACTACAAATAGTTGCCATTATCTACTTAAATACAAGATTAAAAAAAAAAGAAAATAGAAACCATAAATTAAATTAAAAAAAAAAAAAACTGTTCTACTTACCCCTCCCATTCATTTAAGATGAAGCCCACTTTGTAAATCGAAACCCTCACACAAGAATTGGCAAACTCAATCTAAGCGCATCACCAATATTTTGTTCACGTTCATTTTGCATCTTTCAACTTATCCAAGCATGCGCACATTTAATTTTTTTTTCCATCTTTAAACTCTTTCGACTTAACTATGCAGGCATTGGCATAAGCCTCTTGTTTATACTCGTTATCTCTTGGATATATTGGGGACTCAAGAGAAGAAAGATCATCAAACTCAGGGATGAATTCTTCCGGAAAAATGGAGGCTTGTTGCTGCAACAACAAATTGCTTCACAAGGTGTTACTGTGGCAACCAAGATATTTAGTGCCGAAGAGCTAGAAAGGGCTACAAACAAGTATGATGAGACACAAATCATTGGCAGAGGAGGTTATGGAACAGTCTATAAAGGAATTTTACCTAACCATGAAACGGTTGCAATCAAGAAGTCCAAAATAGTTGATGAGAGCCAAATAGAGCAATTCATAAATGAGGTTTTTATCCTGTCACAAATCAACCATAGAAATGTAGTGAAGCTTTTGGGATGTTGTTTGGAAACTGAAGTTCCATTACTAGTGTATGAATTCATCTCCAATGGGACCCTTTCCAATCACATCCATGATGAAGCACATCCATCAACCTTATCTTTAGAGGATCGCTTAAGGATTGCTTCAGAGACTGCAGGAGCACTTGCTTACTTGCATTTTGCAGCTTCAATACCAATATTTCACAGAGATGTAAAATCTACCAACATCCTTTTGGATAATGATTTGACAGCCAAAGTATCTGATTTTGGGGCATCCAGATTAATTCCACTGGATCAAACTCAAATAAGTACAATTGTTCAAGGGACCCTAGGATACTTGGACCCGGAATACCTTCAAACAGGGCAATTGACAGAGAAGAGTGATGTTTATAGCTTTGGTGTTGTTCTTGTTGAGCTCTTAACGGGAGAAAAGCCAACTTCCTGCACTAGGGGTCCAGAAGAGAGAAACCTGTCAATGTATTTCCTTTTATCAATGAAAGAGAATTCTCTCTTTAATGTGCTACATCAACAAGTGGTGGATGAGGGTGGAGTAGAGCAGTTGGTGGCAGTTTCTCAGCTTGCAAAGAGATGCTTGAGTCTTAATGGAGATGAGAGGCCTACAATGAAGGAAGTTGCAATAGAACTAGAAGAGTTGAAAAGGTCTTTTGTACGACCTAGGGCTCAAGGTAAATATGAAGGCACTAAGGTTGAACTGTGTGAACCATCAGAAGCCTACAGAGGCAATGACATTGTTGCTGGGCAAGATAGTTTGGGCAACCACAGCATATCGCTATTTGAGATGGCAAGGTGACGGCGTTGTGTCGTTATTTTAGATCATTAACAATATAATAGCCAATGCCTAAAGCACAAAAGTCTAGATATTGATCAGCTATAAAAAAAAAAAAATCTGATCTAGACTGTCTACAAAGCATAATAAATTGTTGTGATACAGCGTGATATATAGTTTTTGCTACCTTTCTAGTTGCTTTTAGTAGTTTGTAGTAGTTGTCACTTTGTTATGTGTTTCCTATCTTTCTCGTATGCTTGTTGTGTATGCTTCTAGCTAATGAAGGTCTTATTAATAAAAAAGAAAAAAGATTTATGCAAAATTGCAACAAGTAGACTGGCAAGTCTCTTTGTTATGTGTTTCCTTTCTCTTTTGTATGCTTGTTGTGTATGTTTCTAGCTAATGAAGGTCTCATTAGTAGAAAAGGAAAAAAGATTTATGGAAAATTGCAACGAGTAGACAGGCAACATCAAGGTAGTGGTTTTAGCACCTATATACCATATGGGTATCAGTATTATCTAATCAAAGACAGTTTAAGAGAAAAAAGTAGAAGTATAACCCTATATTTGCAACAACATTGTTAGAGACCAAATGAATCCCCTTGATTCGAGTACTGGTAGCACTCATCTACCCCTCATGCAATAGTGTGTTAGCCTTCTCTAATGGCAATTTAACCCTTAAAAGAAGAATTAGGACCTTAAGGCTTTCGTAACAGAGTTATCCAAAAAAAAAAAAAAGCCTTTTGTAACAGACACCACGCCAGCTGAGAACACTTTTAGAGAATGAGAAGTTGCAGAGCCTCCTCAATGTTCCTTAAATATTGCTTGTTACAATGAATGAGAACATCCTATTAATAAACCTACTCTATACAATCAATGGCCAAGATAATCAATTATTAATATTAATCCACCTGTCACTTGTCCATTAGATTGAACCTTCTAGACCCTACTCTAAGAAACTTCTCCACAACTCTATTCCTATCTAAGATACTCCCCAATTATTCTAACCTAGATATTAGGGTTGTAAATGCGTTGAGTTCAATTCTCACCACTTACTTCTACTCAAATTATGTCATCTTAATGTACCATATATGTTATACACACGCATGCAGGCATGCAATTATGCAAACAAACACAAGATTGCAACCTGCTCATTTTAAACTGAAGGAGTGGTATTTTTACGAGAAATCTCTATCTAGCTTTCCTTGTAGAGATCTTACTTTTCTTTTAGACAAAGTATGTTGGTGCCAGATAGAAATGGAACTCCAACAATTTCTTTTTCTTTCATGCATGTATATAAATCAGATGTAGAAGATAATCAGGCCCCCATAGCCCTCTACCTAACAACATTACATGATAAGTTACAGACATACCCACAGAAAGAAAGAGCTTTATTTCAGTGAAAACTGGGAAAAAGGCTTATAAAAGGATCTTAATCAGACCTAGAGGTGTGCAAAATATTGCCCCCTTTAGATCATCCTAAAATTTGTGTTTGTGGCAATTTACAAGTGTTGTTTGTGAGGGAGTATTATGTTGCTCATCTATAAGCCGGTGGCCCCCAAGAATCAAAATAAGCTAAAGTGTACGGTTCTTATGTGTACCGAGGGATAATGGAGACTGGTGTGATCTAATAGGAGTTGTCATGAATGGATCACGGGTGAGAGCCGTGTAGGGCCCACCTGTGGGACTAACACCACTATCAATCAAATGGTGTGGGTTTAAGTAAGGGGATGATTTTTGAGATTCGATAGATTTATCATGATTGAGAGATGGGCTGTGTAAAATCTACAGTTTGAAACCCCTTGATCACAGAACCAATGTTGGAGACGGTCGAAATATCAATAAAATGGGTTCTACTTGTGACTATGCAACAAATCATGACCTTTTATACTTCCACCTTTATGGATAAAGAAGTGACGTGGAGAAGTATAGCACATGATGTTACATTTTTTAGAAAAACCTTTGTGGCCCCACTACTGGTCCCCTTGTGATGTACCCATGTGTACTTCCCAACATATTTGTGCACATGTGTGGATTAATTAAGATGAGGTGGATGTCACGTAGTGAAAAAGGTTATAGTGAGGTAAGGTGACAATGAAAGTAGCTAGAGATTTGGTAAAATGTGAGTATATAGTTGAGAGAGTGCGTGTTGATTAAAAAAACACTTTTTGTCGTAAAGTAATTTACTTCACCAACTTCACTCTTTGGTAAAAACAAAGAGGCCTGGTGAGGAATTAAGGTATATGGTGTCACATCATAAGTTTACTTCTCCAGTTCATTTTTTTCACTTAAATCGTGGTGAAGTATAAAAGTCACATCTCATACCAACTTTAATTTCACCTGTACTATTTATGTTAAAAAAACATGATTAAATAATCAATGCAAAAAGGTCTCTTCTTTATTGTCAAAGCCTACATAATCAGAATCATTCTTATATCAAAATTAGAATTCAGCGAGTGTCACCAAACATCAAGGAGTGATCCACAAAAAGAAATTGAGAAACTGGATCTGTTTGCCTCTCTCAGATAGAAAGAAGCATTTGTTATTTAGCTAGATCATATGTTTTGGATAGATCATATGTATTATTTTAGAGAGTTTTGTTCATGAATTGTCAAATGAAGAGATTGTTAGTATTTTTATGTAGGTTAATTCAGAGGTTAGATAAAATTCTGGGTCCATCGAGTTGTAATTTTTTTATTTATTTTAGAATTGACTGTGGTTGTGTCACCAATATAAGTGGAGGAAATTTATTTTGAACCATTTTGACTTCAATAGGTTAGCACCTTTATGGAGTTCCACTGCTTTAACTCGAGATTTTCTTATGTTAAGAGGCTGGCTTGTCTGAGTTACTTGGAGCCATATGTAATGGAACACAATGTCATTTAGCCTCCTCCTCTCAGATGCTTCCATAAAAATAATTTGGCCTCCTCCTCTCAGATGCTTCCATAAAAATAAAAATAAAAAAGGACAGGGGCTGTTCACAAATGTGAAAACCCTGTCAAAAGTTTGTATTTATTTATTTACGTGTGCTCTTCCTCTTCCCAGTGTGGGTTCTCTCGAGTCTTAGCCTCGTGATCCTCCACAACTAGGCAGGTAGGGTAGGCAACAAAGAGTTTTGAGTTTTGATACAGGTCGACTAGAGCCCAACCCACCCTAACTAACACCAAGCCTACCAAAAGCATGAATTGGGACGGATATGTTATTTGCAATGCCAAGCCCAACCCACAATGGGTGCAGATGGGATGAGTAGGATATCAGAATTTTTTATTTTAAAACAGTAATGAAAAATATAATTTTTTTTTCCTATTGGAAACAGGAGATTTTGAACAACCAGCCTCTCACTTAAACTCTTTATGGTGTTCTTTATAATTTAATGCGTAAGTAATTATTAAAGACACAACAAGGTCAGGCAGCCAAAATTCGAACCCATTTTATATTCTATTCGGTTCAAAATTCATAAGCCATACTCGTCATAAATTATACTCGTTCCTGTTTGATCCTTTCTGTGTTGAATGAAATATTCCTTCTATGGGAAAAAAAAAAAAAAACGGAAGGAAGTTTGGCTTTAACTAGTGAAAGCGGGTTGGAGCAGGTAAGTTTAACTCAACCCATTATCATCATTCCTACAAATTAACTACAAAGCTATCTTAATCTCTTAAATGTGTCCAGATCCTCCTAAAGCTCGGATTGATGATAAATTGGTGAGGCTTATTGATGACGCCTACTTATCAAATGTCTAAACGGAACCTTAAATTCTCCCTCCTGTATAGGTTCTAATTAAATTTAACTTCACTAAGAGCTGAGAGTGTTAGAGTTTTTGTTTTGTTGCAATTTGATAGGATGTATTCATTTTCACATCTTAACCTCTCATTCTCTCTTGAAGTTCTTAAATCAGATTTTTAAGTCTCAAATAGTTTTATCTTTGAAAATCTTTTCAAGCTTTCCAAATGTTCTCACTTTAAATTCATACTTTGTTTTGAATGTTTCATGTCATTAAAATTCATTTTTTCATTCTCTTTAAAATCATGATTCAAGTTTGATCAATGTGCCTCAAGTCCCCTGGAAAGATGCCCTCTTAGTTCCAAGTTTCTAAAATTTCAGAATTTATGGGCAGTCTCTAGGTCGACCTGCCTGTGTGGCCGGTCGACCGGGCACACTGCGGGTTGATGGAGAAATTGGGCCGTTAGCCTCTCCAACGGGCATTTTTAGAGTCGTTGTGCATACCCGATCAACCCGGCCCTGTACCAGGTCGACCGGGCACTAGTTATTGAAACTTTTTCTTTATAAAAAGTGGTTTTTGTTTGAAAAAAGTTGCTGAACTTTGGAGGACTTTTGAGGCCAAGGACTTACAACTTTTCAAGAACATTATTGAAGGGATTATGAAGTCATTCCATTGATTCAATATTTGATCTTCTAATGAGTGTGCTTTCTTTATCCTAAGTTCTAAAATCATGCTTTGTTTCTAAATCTTTATTTTCTTTAATGCATGATTAATTAGATGCCCATCTTTTGAACTATTGCTTTTCATAACATGCTTAGAACTTTAAAATCACATAACTTTATGAATCCAACATATAGTTTGTATTTCACATGAAATTGTTTTCTTATTTCAAAATTAACTTGTTAGATTTAAGTTTATCTTCTTTAAATCAAGTTAGTCCACTTTGAAAAACTCATGTGTTTGTCATAAAATCTTTTGCTCATATAAATGATTAACATCTTTGCATCATTTAGAATTTCTTCTTTCTAAATGGAGATAGAAAAGTTTCTAGCATATGCATGAACCATAAACTTTTACCATTCATATGCATGTGTCTAGAGAGTGAGATTTCATTTTAAATTCAGCCTATTTAGATGCACTAAATTACACCTATATTGTTCTCTTAATCCATGCATTCATAGGCATTTTATTTAAGAGAAAATCTTCTTGTTGTTAAGGTTGGTGCTTAGCCTTGGAAAACATACATAGTATTGTAAAGGTTTATGCTTAGCTTTGAAAATTATAGTGATGTATTTGTTAGGTTAAAGGTGAACCTAAACCTTAATTTGAGTTAGTGGAAATTCGGTAGGGACACCGAGAGTGGATGTAGGTATGTTGGCCGAACTACTATAAATGCTTGTGCTATGGTGATTGACTTTTTGCTTACTTTTCATGGATGTTGTTCTCTAGTTTGATTCTATTATTAATCTTCTTCAAAACATAAGAGACTTAAAAGGAAAAAGAATTAAAATTGGTCTAGTTATTTGACCCCCCCCCCCCCCCCCGCGGATTCAATCTTGGACTTTCATAGAGGTGGCTCCACCATCTAATTGACCACTTGTAAAAATAAGTAAATTTTGTTAAAAATTATAGTCACATGTTCCATGGGTAATCAGTGTAACAACAGATAATTAACTATAAAATTTTTAATTGCAACCCTTCATTCCATTTTGTGTTTCTTTAGATCTACAATTCATTTGTCAGGATTTCTTAACAAAGGTGGCAAATTATTAAGAGTATTGCGTCTAGATGATGCTAGCCTTCCAGATATACTCCCTGATGAAATTGGAGAAGAAGTCCATTTAAGGTATTTGAGTTTGAGACATATTGAATTCCAGAGTCTTCGGCACCGTTTGGAACTAACATTTGTAAATCAGCATTAATGCTGATTTTCAAATGCTAGCATTAATGTTAATGTTAATGCTGATCAAAAAATGCTAATGCTGTTTGGTTACAATGTAGTTTATGCTAGCATTAATGCTGATTTTTGGCAGCTTATGGGCAAAAAATTTAAAATACTACAAAAATGCTCCTTTTTTTAGCATTAGCATTAGCATTTTGCAAAAAAATGCTACTAAAATGCTAATGCTGATGCTGATTTTTATAGGGACCGTTTGGCTACAAAGTAGCATTAATGCTACTAATAATGCCAGTTCCAAACGGTTGCATGGATGCTATTAATAATGCTACTAATAATGCATCTCAGTTACATGGTCGATATCCATTACTATCACCAAAGCTGGGATGCAGGGAAAAATGTCTTTCAGTTATATAGTCGGTATCGACTATTTTTGTTAACAAGAACCTTAGTTAACTCTGAATCTGGTGTAATATTTGTGACACATGCTGGTCTGCCCTTTCATGTAAATTTGCATGTAATCTAGATCAAAAGAACCTAGGTGAAACCATCATTTACGTTAACATTTTACAGATATTCTTAAGAATAAATCATGAGTAACAAGAGTTGTAAAAACCACCATCTCAGTGCCACTACAGTAGATCCACATCCAAACCAAATGGAACTATTACAGGACGACCATACAAAATGCTGTGCTATATTATATTTCTAATATTTCCAAGATCCATTTACATAACAGGACGAACATACAAAATGCCCATACAAAGATTTTCACTTACAATAGGACTATATGCATTATCTAATAACCTAAAAAATTCCCCCACAACTGTTCTTACTTAGAGTTGTTTTCACTTACAATGGAACTATATGCATCATGCAAGAGCCCGCAAAAAAATCCCTACCCTTCGATTCTTACTTCCATCTTTTCTTAGTTACAATTGAGCTATATGCAAGTTTTGAACAACCCAAAAAAGTCCTAGACTGAATGTTCTTACTTACAGTTGTTCTTACTTATAATGGGACTATATACATCATCGTAGTCCACCCAAAAAATACCACCCCAAAAATTTCCACCTACATCCATCAACTACTCACTAGAGGATTGCGACACCCTCCACGGTTATGCCCTCTCCCTTTGCAATTTGAACATGTTATGACCATTCTCTAGTGACCACGATTTTCGGTACGGATCCTATTCTTCTTTGGACAACCGGGTTGTTTAGTGACTCTTGGTGGAAGAACCCCGACGTCACAAGTGTGCTCCCATTGCTTGATGTCGCTAGTAGCTTGTCGGACTTCACTGTATGACGTATGATACTTACTTGACAAATACCAATGCTTGCAAAATGCGTATGGATCATAATTTCTAACTTTCATTGAAGTCAATGCGTGACAACACGAGATGCCCAATAACTGCCATTTCCCACATATGCAGGTTTTTCGATCAAGGTCAATAACGTCCACGTACTCTGCAGATTGAACCTGAAATTCAACGAGCCCAACTACTTTAGTCATGTTGGTCTTCAAGGGTCTAAGAGTGAATTTTCCATAAATTGCGAACTTAGCCAAAGTATTCCGGAACGTTTGTCGATCTTGGAATTCACGGCCGATCCACATTTCCCGTGCTAAGTTGTTGCCAACATCTGTGTTTATGTCATCGGACTCCATTTTATCCTTAAGATCAATAGCTGGAGTTTCATTACAATGAAATGCCTCATTGATTGGGTTGGCTCCTGCAACTTCATCCGGAGTTTCATTACAACGAAATGCCTCATTAATTGGATTGGCTCCTTCAACTTCACTTTCGGCCTTCACCATTGGAATCAAATGGATTCCGCTTAAGGAGGGAGGCACATCAAGATGGATATCATCACCACGATCTGTCCCAAATACCAACTTTGTAAGATCAATTCTAAACAAAACCAATATGCAGATTCACTTTCACTCACAACATCTTATCAAATTGAATAAACATATTGATGGTTTTCTTCTAAAAGTGACAAACACATGAAAAAAGGGACAAAGAAAAAAAAACAATTCATGACCAAATAGTTCTCCCACTGTCGGATTTAATCATAATGCATTATTTATAATTACAATGGACACACATACAGTCACAAAACAAACCCTTCAAACCCCATAAGCCGCAGCTGCTTGAGGCATAGAAAGAAGACTTTCCACGGTTTCTAGGGTTTCCAACAATTAAATATTGAAGAAGATTCTAGGTGATGGTGTTTTACGGTACATAAAGCAGTCTAAGGTGGTAGATAATGTGTGTACATTTATCTTAATGGAGTGCAACCACCATGGAGATGGCTTTTATGGTGATTTATAGAAGAGAAAAGCTCCAAAGCAATGTTGAAGGTGATCCAAATAGAAAAATACGAAAAGTGGAATTGGGGCGAGAAAACACATACAAGAATCCCTCTCATGTCGAATATGAAACTAGAACCTATTGGGATGTATGCCGTCCTAAAGGAGTTTTACCTGTGAATTCCTCTTTAAATAAATCAAGTGCAACAGTGGGGTCAAAAAAGTAATAATACTTTTACCGTGATCAAAATATCGCGCCCTGGGACCATGGGGTCCTGGAGCATAATTATTTTAAGGGTGTTAAGTTTTGCACCCACCCTATACCCTATATGGCTATGCCTAAGTCCCTTGATCATTTAAGATGTTGATGTCACAGACTCACAGGTGGGCCATGGGACCTGAAG
Organism: Cinnamomum chago; assembly: GCA_038049695.1. Classification (NCBI taxonomy): domain Eukaryota; kingdom Viridiplantae; phylum Streptophyta; class Magnoliopsida; order Laurales; family Lauraceae; genus Cinnamomum; species Cinnamomum chago. Next base: position 80,482,175 of record CP142452.1, read on the forward strand.
AGTTAGAGCATCTCCAAGAGCTACTTTATTTCTCCATATGCCTTTTTCAAAAATAAAGGCTTATGTGGCAAAAAAAGGCATATGTAAATTTGGCATCTCACTTGGGCAACTCCAAGAGAGATGTCAAATTATTATTTTATTCTTTTTTCATTTAAACTTCATTTGCTTTATTACATATATCTTACTTATATTTAATGGGATTTGGTGCGATTTAAATGTTATTAAAGTAATAAATTATTAAAAAATAAAAATTGCACAAATTGTACTTGAAATTCATTTTTCATTGAAATGGTAAAATCAAATTACATTATATTATAGTCAATCACAACCTTCTTCATATTGACCTTGGAAATGCCACAAGTGCTCCACCAGATCGGCTTGGAGTTGAGAATGTGTACTCTTGTCACGAATACGCAAGTGGTTTTGAATGAAATCCTGAAATTCCGTAGTGTGGTCACGTGACACAGGAAGGTCACTGCATTCACCCTCTCGTGCATCGTAATTGGGTGGAAGACTTTGATCGCGTTCATCTTCGATAATCATGTTATGCATTATGATGCATGCCTTCATTATATGCTGAAGTGTTTGACGATCCCAGAAACAAGCAGGCCCACGAACAATTGAAAAACGTGCCTGTAGCACTCCAAACGCACTCTCCACATCCTTCCTTGCGGACTCTTGAGCTGCAGCAAAATTTGTGGCTTTTGGCCCGTTAGGACATGGAATTGTTTTTACAAATGTCGCCCACGATGGATATATGTCATCCGCAAGATAGTAGCCAGTTGTATATTCATGACCATTGATTGAGTAGTTGGTGGGAGGAGTTCGGCCCTCAGCGAGGTCGGTAAATATAGGGGATCGATCCAAGACATTGATATCATTGTGCGATCCCGGTAGTCCAAAAAAAGAATGCCATATCCAAAGATCATACGATGCCACGGCTTCAAGAATCAAAGAAGGCTCACGGTGGTCTCCACGAGCATACATGCCCTTCCACGCAACTGGACAGTTCTTCCACTTCCAGTGCATACAGTCTATGCTACCTAGCATCCCAGGAGACCCGCGTCTCTCACCTTCTGATAACAATCTACAAATGTCAGTACTATTTGGTGTTCTCAAGTACTCATTGCCAAAAACATCAATGATCGTTTGAACAAACTTTTTCAATGATTCTATAGAGGTACTTTCAGCAATCCTCACGTAATCCTCCACAGCATCCGCCGCAACTCCATAAGCAAGCATCCTCACTGCAGCTGTAACCTTTTGAAGAGCTGATAAACCAAGACTGCCTGCACAGTTTCTTTTTTGTTGAAAGTATGGGTCATGAGCCTCCACTGCATTTACAATTCGAAGAAAAAGAGGTTTGCGCATTCGAAACCTCCTTCGAAATTGAGAGGGAGTGTAGACAGGGTTTTCACTGAAGTAGTCATTGTAAAGCCTGTGATGTCCTGAGATTCGTCCTCTCTGGATGACCGCGTGACCTTGAATAGAACCACGATGCACTTTCCTTCTCCTTCGTAAGTTTTCTCTTTCTTCTTCCAGAGCAGCCCTACACAACATCTGCAACTCTTCGTCTGAATCGGAATTTATGACAGTATGCCATAGCTCATCCGTCGTGTCGGAAGATGAATCAGTATAATTTTGAGACATCTCCAAAGTGATGAACCAAATATTTTCTTATTTTGAGATGAAGAGAAGTAAGAAGTTTGAGTGTAAGAATTTTTTTCCAGAATGGTTTATATATATGAAATATTCTAACGGCTAGTTTTCTCCAACGGCTATAAAACGGCTAGTTTTCACCAACGGCTATAAAACGGCTAGTTTTCTCCAACGGCTATAAAATGGCCAGTGAAATGACAACATTATAAAATTGAAGTACAATATTATATTTAAACAAACAATAATTCATTAATTAAAATAAAAAATACATATTAATTCAAAAATAAAATACAATTCAGAAACCACCACCTAACCCTCCTCTCAAAATTTCAAGTCTTTTTTTAGCATAGTATTGTTGTTGCTCCTCAGACATATTGGACGTATCCATACTCATGATCTCCATCTCCATATGTATTTGCTTTAATTTCACCTTCTTCTCATCTTGCTCGATTTTTTGCTTAAGAAGCTCTAATTTTTTTTCATCTCTTTCTTTTTTGTCATCCATCATTTTTTGGATGAGATCTGCAACAGGTGTGGGCTCGTTGATAGTGGTTTGCTTCATCTTTCTTTTCTCAGCCTTTCTGCCTGGTGGTCTCGTCATGGGATCATAAGCATTGTTAATTGTCTCATCCTCCTCAATATTTATGGGAGTGCTTGGATTAGAAGATGATGAGTAGCCAGAAGTTGAAGATTTTGCTCTTTTTACAGATGTCTTCTCTAGTACTTGTTGCTGCAGTTGTATCCACTTTGGTTGGTGCCTCAACAAGATCCAAGCATGGTCCAAGGTGAATCTTGATCCATATAGATGTTCGTAAAAAATTTTTGCTTCTGCAATCTGAAAATTAAATGTAAGATCAAATTAAGAATAAAAAAAAATTCACACACACACATATAGATAATTTTACCTTATCTTGTTCATTCGTGCCACTTTGATTTCTGGAAATAATTGTGGCAAGACATCCACAAAATTTGTTGATAGAAGCTTGAATCTTTTGCCATCGTTGTGACAACATTTTGTCTGTTCGATCACTGGGAAATTGCTTATTGTTGTGATAGTATTCTCCCACTCGTACCCAAAAAGCCCTAAGTTTCTGCTCGTTTCCATGCACAGCATCCAGGCTGGTGTTCAACCACGAACCGATGAGAAGACGGTCTTCTTCTATACTAAAGTCGGCACCTCGACCAACGGCCTTTTTCTTTGGGGCATCATCAGTAGGGAATTCGGATGCCTCACCGCAATATTGTAAATATTCGGTAGAAAAATTAGGAAATTGAGAGAATTGAGAATGCATAGTGTGAATGAGGAAAAAAATGACTTCAAACACTCATAATTTATAGGCATCCAAACTCTAACAGTTTCTCAAATTATCACAATTTTTAATTACCCATTAAAATTTAAAAGAAAATCCAAAAAAATCCATAAAATGGCTATAAATTTAACCGTTGAAAGTGCCGTCAGCGATTCAACCTGCACTGTTAGCCGTTGAACCATCCCAAAGGACCCAAACGGTTGTATTCATTTGAATGCAACGGTCATGTTCTCCATTATTTTAATGCTAGAAACAAATTTGGAGTGTTGCATTTGGTATGCCAAAATTGGCGTTAGAACTCCTCTGCCATTTGCCAGGTGGAAAAGGCATACCTGTTGGAGGGAACCTTCCATGCTATTTATGACCGTTGCCTGCCCATGTGGAGAAATAGCAGCTCTGTTGGAGATGCTCTTAGGCTGTAGTTAGCTGGGAAGCACGGCTCCTTGGCTTTTGGCCGTACTACGACTCTGTTTGATTGATGGGTATAATTTGCCACTGTTTCACTATAGAGTGTGCATTTAATATTCAGGCTTTCAGTTTTGTCTTCTTTTTGACTTTATGTTCGGATTGCTCTGGTGCAATAATATTTAAGAATGCGGCAGTTTCGCTATTGAATACTGGGTTTAACAGATCAAATGATCAGAGACATCGATCCTCTAGGTAATGTAATTTAACGTGGTACTTAAATAGGACTTTGCCGTTTGAATAATTATAGTGCTGCAAATTTGATATTTAAGTAGATCGTTAGTCACCATTGGACTGAAATTTAAAAGAATTATGTTTTCTAAAACGGTTAGACTTGAGGGCCGTAGATAAAGATTTGATTATATCTTTTCTTCTTCCATTTCCAATTTATATTTTTTTGTATTGCAATTCAAGTAATACATTGGTTATAGTAATTCATCTATCAATAAAATCTTGTTAGAAAGAATTAATCAACCAAGAAAAATCTCTAACATTATATAATCAAAATGGAACTTATTATCCCTTCGAGTTTATAGTTTATAATTTATGATATGATAAAGGTATAAACTAGATTTTTCTTAGAAACAAAACTTTCATTAAATAATTTGTATGTTTAGAGCTATGAGTAGTTAAATAATTTGTATACAGTGCTTACAATTTGGACACTGCCATGTGTACATGAATTATAGTACCTTTTATTCAGTAAGCAGTGCTTATGGCTTAGACTGGATGTAATGCCTCTTCTTTACAATAGAAGAACATCAGATCTCCATGTGATGGCTGTTAGAGAAATTTTTTTTTTTTTTTTAGCTCTCTCTATCCTTCCCTCCTCTTTTTGAAATATTGAGAGGCAGTTTGACTTGCAGCGGAGGGGTCTCTTTATCTCATTGGGAATCCCTCTGGGTGTTAACATTTACACCCATTCTATGGCTATGCCTATGTAATATCCAGCAGCAGGCCTACTCACCTAGAGCACAGAGTACTAGACAAGAGTGAGGGAATGATCAAATCACTCATATCTGTCATTTCCTTCTGCCTTGCTTATTGTAATAAAATATATAAGAGTAAGCCTATTTTCAGGGAATATATTCTCTGGTTTTAGGGAATATATTTTCTGTTGAAGTGTGTTTCTCTAGTTTCATCATACCTGTGTGTATTATGTATTAGTCTAAATATACATAGATTTAGTTCTTCTTCGCAACTAACATACCAGCAGAAGATATGAATTTGGATCAACTGAGGATTTGGGCCAATGATCTGCAATTGTCAAGTGGTTCAAGTGATCAGGTAAATATATAATTCTTTAATTATTTCAGAAAATATTTTTTATTAATTGCAGATGCTCAAGTGAATGTATATTGTTGTCAGGATGATATTGTCAGAAACGAATTAAAACAATAATACGAAAATGTGGATGAAAATGTTACAAACGAATTTTCCACCGACATAGTATGATATTAACTCAATTCCAATTATGGTTTTTTTTGTCAATTTTTAATAAAAAGTTGTTAATTTCTAACAAAATTAATACATTTTCAGGTAGTCAATTCGCGTCAATCTTTAATTAATTGGATTCAAAATACTAGACGCAATTTTGAATATATCATTGTCACTAAAAGGTCAGAGACTAGTATAATCGGGAAGAGTCCTAGAATGTTGTTCCAATGTGATCGTAGTGACACATACAAAAATAAGAAAACTTCCACGAAGGTTACGGGCACAAAAAAAATTGAATGTCCTTTCAGAGTGAAAGGGGTGAAAATGCGAACAAGTGATAACTGGATGGCAAGCGTGGTATGTGGAACACATAACCATGCCCCTGCATCATAAATGGAGGGACATCGATACCTCGGTCGGCTCTCTGAATCCGAAATCTAGTTGATAGTACATCCATCTACGAAAAATGTGACGCCACGAGATATCTTGATATCGTTGAAGAAGCGGAATCTGGACAACGTGTCTACCATTGGGACCATATACAATGTGCGCCAGAAATTTCAGATTACAGAGAAAGCCGGTAAAACCCAGATGCAAGTTGCATGTCATTCTTATAACGTGAATGATACATTTTCGAGTGTCGAACAAATGCTGTAACCAATGAGCTTGAAGATTTATTTTTTGCACAACCAATATCATTAGAGCAATGGCGTGCATTCCTGCAGGTGTTATTGATAGACGCAACATATAAAACAAACAGGTACATGATGCCTCTCCTTGAGATTGTCGGCGTGACTGCAACTAATATGACATCTTGCACAGCATTCGTGTTCATGCACTCATAAAAAGTGTTCAATTATACTTGGGCTTTAAGCTGTCTGCAGTCAACAATGGATGGATGCACCGGTCCATGAGTTATTTTCACGGACAGAGAGATGGCTTTGATGAATGCGTCTGCCCAGGTATTTCCCGAGGCTAAAAAATTACTCTGTAGGTGGCACATTTGTAGGTGTGAGGCCCCACCCTTGGTGGGTCCTCTAATTGCTATTTTATAGGCTAATTAATACTAATCTATGCTAATCTATACTAATTATATGCTAATACTACTAATCTTTGCTAATTATGGCTAATTACTATTTGTTTGTGCTAATTAGGGGTTGATTAGAGAGATTAGTTAGATTTCCTAAGTTAGAGTTAGATTAGCTTAGTGAGTTGGTATTTTAGTTAGTAAGGGGTTTTGGTTAATTCTAGGCTAATAGTGCTAGTTAGGCCCTTAGTTGAGTTTAATTAATTAATTAGTGTGGGTTTAGTGTTAAGAAAGTTGCTCCTCTAGAAGCTTCCTACCAAAAGACCAGACTAACCCTAACCCTAACCCTAATCACATGAAAACTCAAGGGCTAATCTTGTCTTAAGCCACCCCTCCCCTAATCTATATAATGGCTCTTATCCCAAGAAGAACCCTAAACCCAGCCTCCACTGTTCATTGCAATTGCCCCCTCTTCTTCCTCTTTCAATTCTCCCCTACGATTGAGCTGAGGTCTTGCAACTGTTACTGTTGTGACTGGGAGAGAGAGAGAGAGCTGCAGCCACCTGATCTTTCATTCTCTCTTCTTCCTTGTCATTTCCTCTCTCCTTTCTTCCTCATTTCTCATACCCCAAACGACTGTTACTGTCTGCTGGAACCATTTCTCTGCTGGAACTTCATCTTGGAGCTGCAGCAAGTGTTCTTATCCTCTCCCTCAATTCTTTCTTCCAAACGACTGATACTGGTGGTGCTGGGAGACTATTCCATAGACCCACAGTTGCTGCTCCTTCCTTCCTCTTCCTTCTTCCTCTCTCATTCTCCAAGCTACTGTTTGTGCTGAAATTGTTTGAGGAGCTGCTGCTACTCTGCTTTATCTACTTCCTCTCTTTTGTTGCTGCTGGGATTTGCATTAAGGAGCTACAGCAGCTGTGTCATCTTCTTCTTCGCTTCCTCTGTTCTGCTGGACTGGGTTCTCTCTCTCTTTTATATTGCTTTCCTCTCTCTACAAACCATTTCTTCCTTCAAAAGGCAAGTGCATCTTACTGTTAATATAGAATATATGTTGTCTTCCTTGATTTCAGTAGTTTCATTTCATGATTGTGTTTAATTAAGTTTTAGATTTCTACCTGAGCTTAGTTGATTGTTTATGGATGGATTGGCATTGATGGATGGGGGTTTCACCCCCCATTTGGAAGATCAATGGGTCCAAGTGTGGTTAATGGATGGGCTTTGGAGTTATTTAATGTTTAGAAATGGTTTGGTGAAGTTTGGAAGTGATTGGAGGTGATTTGGATGAAAAATGAGTCAAAACGGAGAAGTTGCAGAAATCAATCGGGAGCCAAAATTCAGTGTTCCCGGTCGACCGGGACCTGCACGCCGGTCGACCGAGAACACTAAAAAACAGAAAATTCTGCTCTCAGTTATTTTTTTTCTTCAGACTCGACCGACAGTGTTCTAGGTCGGCCGAGACATGTCTGTGTCGACCGAGAACACTGGAATTTTGGAAAAACAGCTCCCAGTTAGGTGTTATTCTGCAGATTGTATTTTTAGTGTACCTGGTCGACTGGAACCTACCCTGGTCGACCGGTAACACTGTGTTTTGGGAAAAACTGGCCCTCAGCCATTTTCTTGCAGAAAATTCTATTTCTAATAACCAGGTTGACCTGATCTTACCAAGTTTGACCCGAAAAACACTATTACTGCAAGAATTGACTGAAAGTTGGTTTTTCACCCGAAACTCAGACTCTTTACACCCAAATCAACCTGATACTTAGTATTTACATTTAGAAAGTGTTTAAAGCTGGGACATCAATCTTTCTAAGGTTTTTGGAGTATGCGGTTAATCACCTAGGCCAGGTGTTTGACCGGACACGCTGGAAACCTTTAGAAATGAATTAAGTCTTCCAGGAGGCCTGACTCAGGTTAGTCAGTGCACTCGGTTGATCCACCCGGCTAGGTGATCAACCGAGCTCACTATACAATCAGGTTCGCCTGGAAAACCCTGATTTTCCAGTTTTCAACATTTAGGAGTTGTGATCAGTTGTGGGCCCATTGACCATCCAAATGAGCATTTATCAATGTTCTAAGCCCGAGTCAACGGTGTGGCTCAACCTTGACTCGCAGGGACCACTGTTTAAGGTTTAGGTAGTTAATCTAAGATGATTTGACCTCTAAGAGTTGTCAACGATGCCCTTAACCACCCTAAGCACCAAACACGGTATTATTTGGCATCAATGACTTCGTTTAGCGATCAAATTACCGGAGATGGACCTGAACCGAACATGGCCCATTACCTAGGGTTGGACCGTTGCTTTTCCCCGTTGATTCTCTTATTGAAGTTCATACTTCACTGATTCATTTATTGTCATTCTTAGATCTTTAGAGTAGCTGATTACTATTAATTGAACATAATGGAGGACCTGAACCTAGGATATCTAGAGGTGACCCGTTAGAACGATTGGAGATCATTGACCCGTGTCTGTGTCTAGGCGGGCCCTTATTGGGCCTAAGTGTGGAGATGTGAACCCCTAGTTGGAAGAGGTAGTTTCTTTTGGGATTTTGAGTTTTATGGATTTAAATGAAACGTTTATCAGTACAAACGGATTGTTGCCTCGTTTGGACAGATTTAGACCAGGCCATGTGTTGATGGGCCTTGGTATGGATCCAACGAGTGGGCTTGGACCTTGAATGAAATCCATAGACTGAAATTGGTATTTGTAGACCTCTTAGAAGCATTGTTAGGACCTTGTTCACGCAAGGCAAAACCTAGATAGACACAGACCCTTAGAGTATTCCTGAGTCGGCATGAACATTCACTCGGTTGATTTAAGCTCAGCCTGTGGACTGATCATCCCCGGTAGGAGCTAGATGAGTGTTGAGAAGCTATCATGATGAGCTGTATGGTTAAGACGGACGGTGTGATATCGTGCCGGTCAGGGGTGTTGAGATGATGAGTTGATGAGATGTTTTGCGGGATTAGTAATTCCCAACACTGGTGAGATTTCCCCGCCGCAACTGTATTCAGTATGGGAGGGCCGCGGCATAATATCCCGCGGTATTCCAGCTCGTGTGAATGTGCCATTTCGTTGTAGTAGTTTAGATGTTTATCTTTATACTGATTCCTTATGATTTAAATGCACAACTGCCTAGTTCATTTCCTTGCTATTCATTTAATTTATTTTACCTGTCTCTATTTCCTTTGATATATATGTTCTATGTTAGTAGTATGCTGTAACTTGCCAGATCTTTTAGATCTGACCCTTCATTTGTGCTTAGACCTTGACCTAGAGATCCCTGATGATGCATTAGCTCTAGTGGAGGCACCTGTCGCTGGAGAGTTCGCATGGGGCCCGGCCGACACGGACGTCGAGCCGGAGGACGGAGATTACACACCAGGGTTTTGAGAGTCCTCTTATTTTGGGTTTGAGAGGCATTTTTGTAGTGAGTCGGGTAGAATCAAATATGTATTAACTTTGATTAACACTGAATCTTTTAATTAGACTACTGTTCTGCTCACACTTAATATATATCAATACCTATTGCTTCCGCATTGTTTAAATTGTTATGCTTCCGCAAGATTTAACCATTGAGTTTTATGTTGGTCAAAAAGTTTTAAATTTGACCTCACTGCGGCCTACGATTTTGAAAGTTCTCGGATTTTCCGGGAACTAGCGCGCCAACTTCGGGTATCCGAACGATTATATCGGTATCCGGAATTGGGGCGATACAGTAGGAGTATTTTGAGCAAATGCAGGCCATCAATAACAGACAACAACTATTGGAATGCATTCTACAAAATGTGGAATATATTGCTGGAATCTGAAACTGAGAATACATATGTGTGCAAATTGGCGGACCTTGAAGTAGTGTTACAAAACTTTTTAGGTGTGATTAATTATCTTAAGGATGTATGGTGGACACTGTATAAGGAGATGTTCGTATTCGCCTGGACCGACAGATATCTGCATTTTGGAAACCAGACAACTAATAGAGTCGAGAGCCAGCATGCGAAGTTGAAACGATACTTGGAGTCATCACAGTCATATTTGAAGACATCGCTGTTGTTTATTCACCAAGTCATCCAATCACAGGACATAGCTATCAAAGCGAGTATTGAGCAAAGCAAAACTATCGTCCAACATCGATTCAATATACCGCACTTCCAGGAATTATGTGGTTTCGTTTCAAGCCGCACATTGCATCTGATTTTGAATGAATTTGAGCGGTCTAAGGATGTCGGAGAAGTTTCCTACAAATGCGGATGTCAACTTCGTACGAGCTACGGACTGACATGTGAGCACGAGCAAGGAATATATTTGAACGATAGTCGTCCCATACCAATTGATTCTATAAATAAATTTTGGAAAAAACTTGACTTATCACCATGTGTGTCTCTTCAAGACGATGACATCGATTGTGATGTCGAGATACAAGTGTTCACGGAACAGTTTAAGTGGCAAACAAGGCATGGTAAATTTAGTCTTTTAAGGAAGTTGAGGGAGATAATCACACCATCAAAAACTTAAATTCGTGAACTTGCTGTTAAAACGAACACTCGTGGACGCCCCTCCTCGAGAAAAAAAAGTTGCAACAAACACTCGTGTTAATTCGTCTGCATTAGTGTTCGTTGAGTCTGATTCCCTTCATTCTCGGGAGCCAAGCAGAAACAGTTATTCGTTTGGAAGCCCGGACTCGAAGGACAGGGAAGACATATCAACTCGTGCTAATACGGTTACATTTGAGTTTGTTGAGCCATATATTTTTCAGTTTCAGGAACCAGTGAGATACAGTTGCTCCTCTATTTACAACTACTCTGTACATGCCTATATTCGTCAGTTTCCACCTATACTGCATCCTTACATTATGCATGTACAAGACGTAAAACCTGATGGAAATTGCGGATTTCGGACGATAGCTGTCTGTCTTGATCTTCACGAAGATGCATGGGCAACTATCCAATATATCTTAATAGAAGGAGTTGCACACATTCAGGACACAGTATGTTGCAATATTTGATAGTAATGACCAGTGAACTCGTGTTTACAACTTACTAAACTTTTTTTGCATTAGATAGATGTGCACCGATTGAGCATTGGATGACGAGGCCAGACATGGATCTCTTAATTGCTTCATAGTTCAATGTGATATTTACGTTTTAAATGCTGCACTGAGCTTTATGTATTTGTCACTTCGATCTACGTACTCCACCACCGTCATACCAACATGCTGTTATCGCTATTAGGTACGTAAATAATAATCACTACGTTCAGGTTGCATTGATAGATGGTTATCCGATGCCTCCCATTATGCCTCAATGGGTTCACTTCAGGCATGATTGTGCAGATGCATGGGCTATCCCATATGCGGAGCGAATTAATGCGTTCATGTAGTATATGCGTTCTAGGTTTCCTTCTGAAACCATTATGTTGGAAGATTATGAATGTAATATGTGTTAATATGTTTGAATAAATTTGTTTGAAATATCCAAGACTTTTGAGATTATCTAGATTTTTTTATTATTAGTATTTAGTAGTTATAATCTAGTGTTTTAAGATTTAATACAGAGTTTAGAATATAAAGTTTAATATTATTGGTGTATCAAAAAAAAATTATTTGGTCAATAATCATACTGTCATGTGTGAAAGCACTTGCTGGGATCTAAGAATGACCTAATTAAAAATCTACACGTGGCAATGAGATGTTAAATATTCATGTACTTTTCTAAAAATCAGCCAAAAATCTCATACTTTTTCAAGATTTTTTTTTAAATTATAATGAATTATAAATAATTTGGTTAAAAATCAGTGCAACAAAAAAAATTTTTCATCCGCATAAGCATTGCGGATCCTTCCTCCTAATTGTGCCATCTACCTAAATTGATCCTAATTGGCCCTAGCCCCAACTCAGACCTCGAGTCACGTGCTCCTGCTGCCATAGGGTAATTCCATAATTAGCCATAGAAGAATGCACTGCAAAATCAGCAGACGGTTCAAATGGTCACATCAGATCGAGTCATAGGTGGGTGTAAATATTAAATAGGAAGCTCCCTTATTTTAACCGACAATCCCATGGGACCACGTCAGATTCAGAATGAGTATTTTTTCTTTTTTTGGTTAAGAATTCAGAATGAGTATTGGTGACTCAAATGCTATGGGCAACAAAAAAAACCATTGGGTGCCGGAGCATAATTACTTCAACTGACAATCCCACGTGACCACGTCAGGTTCAGAACGAGTATTGGTGACTCAAAATCTGTGGGCAACAGAAAGTCCTCGAGAACCACGTTTTCCGGGCCCACCTCCACATTTATCCAAAGTGGGTGCCAGCGGTCCAGGTGATGGGATTTTCCTTGGTTTTGATCTTCCAATCGACGTAGCGTATTGTTTTTTGACCTCATTTCGCTTTGATATATAAAATAAGTAATTTTGGCCCAATCAAAATTTTGCTAAAATTTTTTAAAATTATATTTAAAAAAAATATAAAATAATAAATATATATACACATATATAAATAAAAAAATAAAAAAAATTAATAAATTTAAATTTAATCCATTATAGTAATTTTTTTGAAATTATATTTTGTGAAAATATATTCGTAAAAAAAGTTTTAAAAAAATTAATTTTGTAAAATCTCATTTCGGCCGAAAAGTCATATTTTGGCCGAAATCCTAAATTACCGAAATTGACCGAAAGTCAAATTAAAAAGTTTTCATCGAAATTTCGTTTCGGACACTTAACCTAGACGAAAAATTTCTGACATTTGGATCAAAACGAAATGTAAGTAACAACTATGCTTCTGACTTGATGGAAATTAGTGAAAGTTCTCAGAATGGCCCACTCATAACAAATCAATATAACAATTGAAATAATTGTCGGCCTCTTCTGACAGTTTGGCTTCAATAGAAATTCAGATGGTCACGGGCATACATCTCGCCCATAGTGCCAAGGACCAATGGCTGGTATTTACTCTTTACTGAGCTAAACTTGAAACTTCAAGTGAGTCCAGAGCCTTAGAGCATGCAGACTTTATTCGTTTACTGCTAATTAGTAATGAGTAAATAATTATTCAAAGAATAAAGAAAAAAAATTAGAAATCTAATAGTGGGCTATAAATTATTTTTAAGAAAGTTATAGCCACATAATGTAAGAAAAAATGAATTCAACTAAGAATCAAAAACTATAAAGGTCAAAAAGGCTGTTAATTTGAATGGGAGCTATTTTTCCAATCTCGAAACCTTTTGAATAGTTGGACTCTACCACCAACTACCTCAGGAGAACTCATTTCTATTTGGAATAAAATCTCTGAAGTACAGATAGCGGGGGATTGTGAAGATGAAGTTATCTGCTTGTTAGAAGATACTGGTGCATTTTCTCTTCGTTCGGTGAGTAACGTAGGTGATCGGTAGGGGTGTATATGGATTGGATTGGTACGGATTGAGGCAAAATCTGTTACTAATTAGTTGCCTATGGATTGGCGGATTTGGAATCTATCACCAATCCATGTCTGTTAAAATCTGATCCGTGGATGATCGGATCGGATTGGATTAATCTGTTCAATCTAATGTTAAATGAAAAATACAAAACATATTATAAATAATTTACATTTTAACCCATGATTTTTTTATTTTATATTTAGACATCTTAATTTATATTTATACCCCTTATGTTTTTTTTATTTATATTTAATGTCAACGGATCAGATCGGATTGTATCTACGGATTGAATTCACCGATCCGTTGCTAACAAATTACAAAATTCTCATTCCATTTACCTGCGGATCGGATAAAAATCCGCGAATCGAATCGGATTGGATCGAATTTACAAATCCGATGGATTGTTTTTGCACTTCTAGTGATCGGGTCTCTCTTTTTTGGTCCCTTATCTTAAGTTTAAGGGTTGTATTCCTAAACACTCTGGTTGTGCGTGTATGGTTCTAGAGGCATGTTTAAAAATAAAAACTTTCCTCAATCATGGAAACATCCTCTGTGACACATGTTGTGCTTGTTGTGAGAGCATTTATGAAGATTTACTACATTTATTACTCTTTCATCCATTCACTCAGTAGGTTTGGATAAGGGTGTTGCTATATGCACCTAGTCTATGCTATACCTATGTAAGCCTATTGATTTATGTGTTGTCTTATCATATAGTAACACTCTTTATCAATAAGTTCCTCCTTGTTTTTGGAGTACACGGATATGGGATTTGTCACTTTTAGAGATTTGCAAAGGTCCATGATCAGTCTGAGTTGCAAAACTCAATGTTCATAACCATAACTCTTTAACACTTGGTAGGTTTCTGAATAGACGGATAGGATGATGATCTGGTCGAGTTATATACAATTCATATCTACAACAGCAGACACTTTTTACCTGAATAATATTATAATACTGAATGGAGTCATCATTTAGTCACTACCAACTTTTCTTGATATGCTATCAAGACTTTGTATGGACAACAAAAGTGAAAAAATAATTCAAACTGCAGGCCCCACCCTAGATAGGCCAAATTTGACCATGTTCCTTTTTCTTTTTGTTCGTTAGCTTTAAGTCAAGAGCCCCAACTCACATGCAACAACTGCACATCGTAATGGGGGAAAATGTCAGTGGCCTACCTTGGTCATTGTTGCTCTTCAATTCAAGAGGTGGGCCCAACCATGCAGTAAAAAACAACTAGGACATTTTGTTGTTAAGAACCAAACATGGGACATGGACAACCTTTTTTTTTTTTTTTACTATCTAAACTGATCGTGACTATTCTTTCAATAAAATGAATGTGCATAAGAGATATTTTTTTAATAAAAAAAAACATGATTCACCTGGCCTCTATTTTCAGAGAATATATTCCCTGAATCATCTAGTTCAGGGAATATATTTCCTGAAAACAGGGAGAATATATTCCCAGAACTAAATGATCATATATTGAAAATCGTAAAGAACAACTTGCATTAAAGAGCAACTTGCATTAAGGCCTCTGGGAAAATTGCCTAGGAAATGTAGTATGTTGAGAGCAAATCAATTCCTTTTGTTTGTTTTCAACTTCCATTAGTCTTCGTCTTCCCCAATTCTGAGCTCATGCATGACAAGAGGTCAAGGAAGTGTATCTCTTTAGTTCCATCAGACCTGTGTGCATTATGTATTAGTCTATGTATACATAGATATGATTCTTCTTGGCAATATACATACCAGCAAAATATATGAATTTGGATCAACTGAGTATTTGGGCCAATGATCTGCGATTGTCAAGTGGTTCAAGTGATCAGGTAAATATATAATTCTTTAATTATTTCAAGAAATATTTTTTGTTAATTGCAGATGCTCAAGTGAATGTATATTGTTGCCAGGATGATATTCTCAAAAAAGAAATAAAACAAGAAAACGAAAATGTAGATGAAAATGTTACAAACGAATTTTCCACCGACATGGTATGATATTAACTCAATTCCAATTATGTTTTATTTTGTTAATTTTTAATAAAAAATTGTTAATTTCTAACCGAATTAATACATTTTTAGGTATTCAATTCGCGCCAATCTCTAATTGATTAGATTCAAAATACTGGACGCAATTTAGGATATATCATTGTCATTAAAAGGTCAGAGACTAGTATAATCGGAAAGAGTCATAGACTATTATTCCAATGTGATCGCGGTGGCATATACAGAAGCAAGAAAACTTCCACGAAGGTTACAGGCACAAAAAGAATTGATTGTCCTTTCAGAGTGAAAGGGGTGAAAATGTGAATAGGTGATGACTGGATGACTATGGTGGTATGTGAAACACATAACCATGCCCCTGCATCATATATGGAGGGACATCCATACCCCGATCGGCTCTCTGAATCCGAAATCCAGTTGATGGTACATCTATCAACGAAAAATGTGAAGCCAAGAGATATCTTGACATCTTTGAAGAAGCGGAATCCGGACAACGTGTTTACCAGCAAGATCATATACAATGCACGCCAGAAATTTCGGACTATAGAGAAAGCTAGTAAAACCCAGATGCAAGTTGTCATGTCATTCTTACAACGTGAAGGATACATTTTCAAGAGTCCAACAAATGTTGTAACCAATGAGCTTGAAGATTTATTTTTTGCACATCCAGGATCATTAGAGCAGTGGCGTGCATTCCCGCGCATGTTATGATGAATGCAACATATAAAACAAATGGGTACATGATATGCCACTCTAGATATCTGTGAATTATATTGATTTAACAACATTAAAAATTCTAGAAGTTTTAACATATCTGTGTCTTAAACAAACATGTATAGAACGCCTCTCCTTGAGATTGTCGGCGTAACTGCAACTAATATGACATTTTGCATAGCATTTGTGCTCTTACACTCAGAAAAAGTGTTTAATTATACTTGGGCTTTAAGGTGTCTGCAGTCAACAATGTATGGATGCACCGGTCCACGAGTTATTGTCATGGACAGAGAGTTGGCTTTGATGAATGCGTCTGCCCAGGTATTTCCTGATCTTGTCGGACTCGTGTTTACAACTCACTGAACTTTTTTGCATTAGATCGAGGAGCACCGATTGAGCATTGTATGACCATGCCAGATATGGGTCTTTTAATTGCTTCGAAGTTCAATGTGACATTACACGTTTTAAGTGTTGCACAAAGTTTTACCTATTTGCCACTTCGATCTACTCCACCACCGTCATATCAACATGCTGCTATCGCTATTGGATACGTAAATAGTAATCACTCCAGGTTGCATTGACAGATGGTTACCCGATGCCTCTCATTATGCTTCAATGGGTTCACTTCAGGCATGATTGTGCAGCTGCATGTGCTACCCCATATGCGGACCAAATTAATGCGTTCATGCAGTATATGCGTTCTAGGTTTCCTTCTGAAACCATTGTGTTGGAATATTAGGAATATAACATGTGTTAATATGTTTGAATAAATTTGTTTGAAATATCCAAAACTTTTGAGATTATCTAGATTTTTGTGTTATTAGTATTTAGTAGTTATAATTCAGTGTTTTAAGATTTAATACAGAGTTTAGAGTATAAGGTTTAATATTGTGGGTGTATAAAAAAAAAGTCTCATACTTTTTCAAGAAATTTCCTTAAAATCATAATGAATTATGAATAATTTGGTTAAAAATAAGTGACTACAAAATAAAGGACATTACTAGCCCAGGCCTTGAGTCACACCTTCTCTTATCAACCTAATGGATGCTGGGCCAGGGGTGTCCACCGACTGCGTATGAGACCAGTCCCTCTACGGTCGTCCATGTGTCCTCCTTCGGATCCATGGATCAGAGCTAACATCAGGGGCCCACCTGGGTCCCATAGTCCCAAAACACAGATACAATCCCATAGGTGGATTTTATTATAAAAGGCATTCTTTGATCCCTCACAGTGATATACAGGTTTTCATGGATGTCATAATTCCAAGGTATTCAGGAGGGAGGGCTCCCAAAGTGAACACATGGTATCTGTAGTTTTTTTACACGTGTGATTTTAACATGAAAGGACGTTTTGACCATTCATCGATCGCCAGGCCCGCGGGCTGGTGCGTCCAGCCCACTAGGCCCGCTTGAATTGGCCCGGCAGCTCGGCAGCCTGGCCCGCTAGCATGCCCAACGGATCCCGGGGTGTGTAGCTTTTTTCACCTTTAAAACCTCAGCGCTCTTTCTAGATGAGGAATCAACATGAAAATGTTGTTTCCAAGAGGCGTGCCAGCCGTTGGGCATGCTAGCGGGCCAGGCTGCCGAGTTGCCGGGCCAATTCAAGCGGGCCTAGCGGGCTGGACGCACCAGCCCGCGGGCCTGGCGATCGATGAATGGTCAAAACATCCTTTTCATGTTAAAATCACACGTGTAAAAAAACTGCAGATACCATGTGTTCACTTTGGGAGCCCTCCCTCCCGAATACCTTGAAATCATTACATCCATGAAAACCTGTATATCACTGTGAGGGATCAAAGAATGCCATCAATGTATTGAAGAAGCCCAATGGCTTATGCTTTTCATGAACCTGAAACAGACCCACTATTTCACAGTTCCTGCTTTCCTGTCGACTCTCTCCTCCTTTTATTTATCTGTCGTACCATTGCCTCTTTTACCACATCCCCACCTCTCTGTCTCTCTCTCTCTCCATATGATATCCTTCTTCTCGGTGACAATGAACAGACACCTTTTTGTGTTTTTCAAGAATTGTAGGGTCACTATCCTCACAAAAAAAGTACATTTTCCTGAAACCAATTCTATCCGTTGGATGAACCGTTTTACACGCAGAAGACACAAGTCTGAGTTGTGACAGATGTGCCATGATCAGCTTTAGTGGGCCCATTTTTGTTAACAGGAGACAGTTCCATTATAACATCCAAGATCATCATCCCAGCCTTAACTCCATTTATATCGGTGGAAATGCTATCTTATTTTATTGGAAAAGATTTTGACCGAATTACTTAAATATCTTTATCATTTTTTATAATTATGTATTTATTTTCTATTTATTCTAATACTGAAAAAAATAAAAACAGAGCAGGCCCGCTCCAGCCCGCCCCATGGAGGGCCGTGCCGGCCCGGCCCGTGGCATGGAAGGGCCGAAACTGGTCGGCATGGCTTTGTTTGACATCTCTAGTTGCGGGGATGATGGGTCCCATCACAATGACAATAGAGGACGGACGTTTCAGTGAGTATAGTCAAGTAATCAAATCAGGACAGGCCAGTATCTCTTGAGTGAGTCTAATCAAATAGGGTAGGGTCAAATAGAGTAGGCTGGGTGTAAGTATGAGAGAGCGGAATGGTCGCATTTTTAGGGGCACTTCTTGCACTGTGATGATCAGATCCTTCATCCGTATTATATTCCTCAATTTGGATCTCCCAAGTGTTGTGGCTAATCATTGGAATATCCATCTCCTTCTCCAACTCCTATACAGCCGGTGCATAATCGACCCAATCGGCGTTTCTCCATTTTTCTGTCACCCACGGCTTATTGGAGTGGTTTGGGATGATTTAGGAAAGCCTACGAAAGCAGCTTCTAATAGTAATTCAAATTACTATGGGGCTGCGATAAGTTTAGTGGTGTTAATTCCTAATCATGTTCGTCCTGTGTATTTGACAACAAATGGGTCTTTGCTGAAAATCCTTCAAAATCCTTTATTATCTAAATGGGAAAACCGCTTTGAGGTGCGCGTAAGGTGGTGGCAGCAATTCATGAACTTTAGGATATACATTTTGATTTAATTCCAAGGTCTACAATTAAATTAAGTAGGGAATTAAAGAGACTTGGTCTAGGACCTACTCAATTAAGTGTAAAACAGTTGGCTATGTAACCATTAAGTTGTGATTGGCCTAGGCTGTGGGTTCTCAAGTCATTGTTTATAATTTTTCTTTACTTGTGATGCTTGTCTTTTTTGAGAGGTAGGCTATTGCTTTATATAGTATTCTTTGTGTTTTTTTCAATAAAAGACTCGACTTGCCTTTAAAAAAGGAAAAAAAATAAAAATAAAAATAATATGATTCATTCAAGACGAATCTCATCTACACCATTGACATATCTTCAAGTTTCACTTCAAAATAAGTCGGTCTCACCACCTTATTGTGCCCGAACACATAAACATGACATGGCATCGCTCTTGATGTGGGGGTGAATCACGGTTCATTCATGGTGCGCAATTATATTGGACTATTCCTTTAAAGCTGAAACTTCAAAACATATCAATGGTAGGTAAGAAATTTATGTTGAACGGCTCCCGATTATATCCCTATGTGGCTCCCAAGAAAGTGCTACGGAAACAGTGTAATAGTGATGATTGGTCAGTTTGGACTATGGTTTACCAGCATATTTTTACGAAAGCCATACTCCTCAAACAGACGAACCGGGCCACACGCCGGAAGAGGACCTGAGGAGACTTATCCACATAGGGCTATATAGCTTGATAACCATTGTTTTAGCAAGAAGAGAGAGAGAGAGATCTATGGCTTGTAGGCAGCAATATCTATTGCTGCTTCAGCTCACACCGCTTATCTGGCTAGCATTAGCGGCTGCAGCTGCAGCTGCTTCCGGTGCCAAGTCGGATTGCCCAGAAAAGTGCGGTAACGTTAGCATCCCATTTCCCTTTGGCATCGGTGATGGGTGTCACATAGGAAAGCCTTGGTTCAATCTTTCTTGTAACGGCTTATCCAACCCTGCAAAGCCATATTGGGATGATCTTGAGATTTTAAACATATCGTTACAAGGCCAATTAACGTTTAGCTCCCCTGTTGCTGAAGACTGTTACACCCGGTCAGGGCGGAGACAGACTAATAACACCAGGTCTATCCGACTAGACAACGATGCCCCATTCACACTCTCAAGCACCCGCACCAAATTCGTGGCAATCGGTTGTGATACTGACGCATACATACACCCCTTTAACGGTACGAATGATACCACTGGGTGTAGGTCGACTTGTCAAGGCGAGGGGATGGTGGGAAACAACTCATGCTCCGGGATTGGCTGTTGCCAGGCCTCCATTCCCTCGGGTGTCAAGTACTTGCAGATGTCTTTGAATAGCTTCAACGACCATGGTAGCGTGCTGGATTTTAATCCTTGCAGCTACGCATTTCTAATAGAAAAGGATCATTTCGAGTTCAGCAGCAAGGATCTGCTTTTTAACAATAAATCTGAAAGAGACCAACCGGTTCCAGCGGTTTTGGACTGGACAATTGCCAACCAGACGTGCAAAATCGCAAGAAGAGATGCGAAGACTTTTGCTTGCGAGAGCGAGAACAGCTTATGCAATGATACTGATCTTGGATACCGTTGCGATTGTGAACAAGGATACAGAGGAAATCCTTACCTTACTAGAGGAGACGGCTGCGTAGGTATGGTGTCTTCTTTTTTCTTCGGTTTTGATATATTAGTCATCCTTTAACATAATTTTTTCAATTTTATGATCGAATTTCAGATAATGTCTTGACAAATTTTTTTTAAAACTTTTTTGCCCCAAATCAGATGAAATCATGGTAATAGTATAGTGATATGATCATAAGGTTGTCCCATAATATTATGGCTTTTATGCAACATCTTAAGGAAAGTTTTTTTCAAATGATAAAATATGAGAAATTGTGGTATGATGTGTACTTACTTTTTACAAAATATTATTTTTTCTGTTTAATAAAAAAAACTCGTTTTCCTCTAATAAAAAGTACTGATAAATCCCATGATATGATGGGATATGACACAAAAAAAAGTAAAAAAAGAAAATTGGTGACAAACGTCAAATGACTCTAGTGATGTTATTTAAATTTTAATCATGGATTTGCAAAACCAAATTTAAGGAAGAGTACTAATATGTCAAAGCCTCCCTTTTTTTTTTTTTTTCCTTCCTTTGTTTCTCCATGTAAGTAAGAATCCACTGTTGTAGCTATTGTATCTTAATTGGATTGGATTTGTTATTTGTAGTGCGTATCTCAATTGGGTTGGATTTGTTATTTGTAGTGTGCCGGACCCTATGCCAAGCCCAATACATAGCTTTCACATATGGGATGAGTTTGGTATTAGAACTTTATATTTGAAAATATTGTTATGGAAAAAAACAACATAAGATCTTACGGGAGAAAACCCCTTAGCACCCCTTAGATGGCCCCCGCACATAAAAAAAAGGGCCTCATAGTTTTAACTGCGCAGAAAAGACCCACCTCCAATTTTAACTTCTTTTTTCTGTCTTTTTTTATCGAGTGATGATATTATCGCTCATTTCTAAGTCGAGCAACAATATCATCGCTCGTGTCTGTGTAGTCAAATCTATGAGGTCATTTTTCATACAATGATCATTTGAAGGGATTTTTTAGATAAAACCCTCAAAACAAAATTACATATATACAAATTCTCTTGAAAGCAAGAGAAATTGAACCAGCAACCTCTCATGTGATGTCCTTTTCCACTATTATATATATATATATATATATATATATATATATATATATATATATATATATGAAGTGATTGTAAAAGGCACGATGGGGTGGGAAAGGCAAAATCCGAAACCACTTTGAAGTCAACCAAGATCAAGATTTATAAATCATTACTCGTCCCAAAGTCGAAAAAAGCGATTACTAATCCCCTGCCTCTGATAGATGACAGAGGTCACTCATTTAACCCAACCATTGTCATCCCTACAAGCTATCTTAAGTCTTTTAAATGAGTCCTGATCCTCATCGATGACGCCCACTTATCAAGAATTTACATTGAACATTAAATTCTCCCTCTTCCATCATCTCTGATTAAATTTCACTCCACTGGGAGTTTGGTCAATCTTTTAATTGACCACATATATAACAAGTAGATTTTGTTGATCATTATATTTTAAATGTTTATACATGAGCCATCTAATAGTAGACTCAATTTCTGTTAAAATCAAACTTGTTCACAGCCCATATATAATGGGTTTTTTTTTTTTTTTTTCCAGCGTACACTTTTTATGGGTGGCTGATTCTTTTTATTGTCGTGCAGATATTGACGAATGCCATGAAAACCTCCACAATTGCGGAGAAAAAAAATGCAAAAACACAAAGGGAGGTTATACCTGCAAGCGCCCCTTTGACAAATTTGTGGCACTTATGATGCTTTTGGGTAAACTACTCAATTTTCATACAAGTCACTCTCATAAATAAAGGGTCCTTCATATTTTCCTTATAAATACGCATACACATGAGCACACACACTGCCCAAATCGTAACCATTTTTTTAAGGAAAAAAAAATCATGCACGAGCCCACACAAGCACCGCATTGACAAACTTGTGGGATGTATTGTATGGGCACAAATGAATTTGTTCATCCAACTTGTCGAGCTCAAATTTAGAAGCAACTGGATTGAGAAGCGAATAAAAGTTTACCGTACTCATTGAGCTCAAACTAAGAATCAAATAAATTGAGAAGTGAATCAAATGAACCTGCTCCATCAAATTTGCTAATTGAGCCAAGTTATGAGCTGCAGATTGCAAATTAAATGCAAATTAATCGAACTTCAAACGAGGTAACTATGCTCCAATATGTGTCAACTATGCCTGCATGGTTAGGTCAGAACTACAAAGAGTTGCCATCTTCCACTTACACTCAAGAAGAAAAAATTCGAAAATAGAAACCATAAATTAAAAAAAAAAAAAAAAACTTTCTAGTTGATGAAACCCACTTTGTAAATCGAGACCCTAACACAAGAATTGGAAAATTCAATCTAAGGGCATCACCAATATTTTGTTCACGTTCAGTTTGCATCTTTCAACTTATCCACACATGCGCACAGTTACTTTTTTTTATCCGTCTTTAAATTCTTTCGACTTAACCATGCAGGCATTGTCATAAGCCTCTTGTTTATACTCGTTATTTATTGGATATATTGGGGACTCAAGAGAAGAAAGATCATCAAACTCAGAGATGATTTTTTCCAGAAAAATGGAGGGTTGTTGTTGCAACAACAAATAGCTTTACATGGTGTTACTGTGGCAACCAAGATATTTAGTGCAGAAGAGCTAGAAATGGCTACAAACAAGTATGATCAGACACAAATCATTGGTAGAGGAGGTTATGGAACAGTCTATAAGGGGATTCTACCTAACCATGGAACAGTTGCAATCAAGAAGTCCAAAATAGTTGATGAGAGCCAAATAGAGCAGTTCATAAATGAGGTTTTTATCTTGTCACAAATCAACCATAGAAATATAGTGAAGCTTTTGGGATGTTGTTTGGAAACTGAAGTTCCATTACTAGTGTATGAATTCATCTCCAATGGGACCCTTTTCAATCACATCCATCAGGAAGTACATCCATCAACCTTATATTTATCTTTAGAGGATCGCTTAAGGATTGCTTCGGAGACTGCAGGAGCACTTGCTTACTTACATTTTGCAGCTTCAATACCAATATTTCACAGAGATGTAAAATCTACCAACATCCTTTTGGATAAAGATTTGACGGCCAAAGTGTCTGATTTTGGAGCATCCAGATTAATTCCACTGGATCAAACTCAAATAAGTACAATTGTTCAAGGGACCCTAGGATACTTGGACCCGGAATACCTTCAAACAGGGCAATTGACAGAGAAGAGCGATGTTTATAGCTTCGGAGTCGTTCTAGTTGAGCTCTTAACGGGAGAAAAGCCAACTTCCTTCACTAGGAGTCCAGAAGTGAGAAACCTGTCAATGTATTTCCTTTTAGCAATGAAAGAGAATTCTCTCTTTAATGTGCTAGATCCACGTGTGGTGGATGAGGGTGGAGTAGAGCAGTTGATGTCAGTTTCTCAGCTTGCAAGGAGATGCTTGAGTCTTTATGGAGAAGAGAGGCCTACGATGAAGGAAGTTGCAATAGAACTTGCAGTAGAACTGGAAGAGTTGAAAAGGTCTTTTGCACAACCTAGGGCTGAAGGTAAATATGAAGGCACTAAGGTTGAACCGGGTCAACCATCAGAAGCCTACAGAGGCAATGACAATGTTGTTGGGCAAGATAGTTTGGGCAACCGTAGCATATCACTAGTAGAGATTGGAAGGTGATGGTTTTGTGCCACATTTTGTTGCTATTTTAGATCATTAACAATATAATAGCCAATGCTTAAAGCACAGAAGTCTAGATAATGATCAGCTATATAAAAATAAATAAAATCTAATCTAGAGTGTCTACAAAGCTTAATAGATTGTTGTGATCGATACAGTCAGACAAATAGTTTTTGTTACCTTTCTAGTTGCTTATAGTAGTTTGTAGTAGGTCTCTTTGTTTAGTTTTTCCTTTCTCTTTTGTATTAATTCTTATTGTGTATGTTTCTAGCTAATGAAGGTCTCATTAGTAAAAAAAAGAAAAAAGTTGCAACAAGTAGACAGGCAACATAACGGTAGTGGTGTTAGCACCTATATATCATATGGGCATCAGTATTGTCTAGTCAAAGACAGTTTAAGAGAAAAAAGTAAGAAACATTACCCTATATTTGTAACAACATTGTTGGAGACCAAATGACTCTCCTTGATTCTAGTCCTGGTAGCACTCATCTGCCCCTGATGCAATAGTGTGTTGGCCTTCTCTAATGGCAATTTTAACCCTTAAAAGAAGAATTAGGACCTTCAGGCTTTTTAAACAGACACCACGCCAGAGAACACTTTTAAGGAATGAGAAGTGGAATTGCCTCATCAATGTTCCTTAAATATTGCTTGTTACAATGAATGAGAACATCCTATTAATAAACCTACTCTATACAATCAATGGCTGTCGTTGGGCCTGTCCTATTTTCGGGACGAGACTGGATAAGCCAAGCCCTGGCCCGGCTTGTCCCATTGACAGGCCTACTGGCCCATGAGCACCTCTACTAGTTATCAGTGTTGGTCAATCAAAATACTTCAATGTCCTATATAGATAGCATCATGTAATTTGCTGTTTCACATTAAAGATGGTTATATTAATTGTTACTACATAGCCATTACTAGTTATACTTTAGCCATTACACTCATGGTTGTTGTGTTGAAATGTTAGTTTCACACACAAGCCCAGGGATCCATCCTCCTCAACTTAAAGTATCACTCCTGGATGAGTACTAGGCCAACAAGAAAAAAAAAAAAAAAGGGAAACAAGAGAAAAAAAAAAGCTAGCTATACATCATATTTCGTCCAAACATTTAACATTTAAGCAATATTTTGACACTGGTATAAGTTAATATAAAGAATCCACACGGGGGCAACGACCCATTTCGCCTGTTTTCTTAATTTTGTATTTCAGTAAAAAAAGGTTGGGAATACAAATAATTTTGAAGATCCCCATTATCATGGTTTATTCTTTGATCAGATGAGCAAGAAAGCTTAAATTTCCATATGCTGGTATAGCAGCTGTAGTAGTAGTTGTTGCTGCTATTATTATTATTATTATTATTATTATTATTATTGTCGTTCTCGCTGTTGTATTTCAGGGCCTGATACATTTGAGATTGCAGTTGGTCGAGATTATAATCTGAAAACTGACTATTTAATCTCCCATTTCATAGGCTTTCAACTTGGTGATTAGGATTGTTAATCATCGTCATCATCATTGTTTTTTTATGATGAACTTAAATATTATGAAAAAAAAAGAGTAAAAAGGAAATTAATGGAGTCCATAATTTACAGAAGCTAAAGGGGAGATCATCTCTGGCAATCCTCAGGTTATGATCAAATTTCTATTAAAGTGATCATGATTTTCCTGAAACAGTTCGGGTCCCTGATTGGCTTGATCGTGAATGGTGAAATTGGTTTCAATTATGCAACATACATGTACAATTGGCGCATCCTCTCTTGACTTCACCCATGATCAACCCAATCAAGACCCAAATATATGGATTGGAATTTCCAACCCGATTAAATAAATCGGGATACAAAAGAGGGGAAACGAAGGACATCCAGGCGTTGGATTGAGACGCGTCCGCAACAAAAAAATACATAAAATGATGAAATCTAGCCAATGCACCCAAAATTAAAGTATTTTGATCATTACAAAAAATTCCTCATAGTTCTCCAAAATTACTAATGGAACATTACAAAAACCTTGCAACCACTAACCTAACCCCTAAACAAACTCAGAGTCCGGATCCCCTATTCGGATCTTCTATTTTATTGAAATAGGAAGATACTATTTCATCCAATCATGATTTGCCAATATTTAAAAAACTTATCTTTTCCGGCATGTATTCTATTGTACAGTGATACCCAAATGGACTGAGATTTGAAGAGGATAGATGTCACATGTGATTTCTTGTAATAGCTGCGATGGGGATCCGGGCCCTTCCTCCGCTTCATTGGGCGCAATTACCTCCACATGAAATGTTAAAATTTTAACAATGGCTACAGACTAAATGTAATAGCGAAAAGAAACAATAGTACCGATCTGCAGTCTTGTAGAAAATTGTATCCTTTTGGAATCGATAGAAATCGGAGGCAGAGGCTTGTGACCAAGGCACGTCAGGCGACACTTTCTTTAGGACAAGTTCCATCCTTCCAGGATAAACTCATATGCGAAAAGGATCTCTGCAGGAACTGCACCCAGGATACAACGGCCTTCACAAATCAGGCTTGGTCGCATACCAAGTTCAGATCAATCTCTAGGAACCACAGAATGCTCACGAGAAAGGAAGAGAAGTATTTTTGTATATTTTATTTTTAACCCAGATCGCGTTATTTTATAAAAGAGAATAATTGAGCCACAATTAATCACAATTAAACCAGCACTACTAGAATTTACTCTTTTGGGGGAGGAAAAAGCGGGCGGCCGCAATAGCAGTCGCTAAAGACCCTTTAAACACCCCCCCCCCCCCACTCCCGCGCTCTACCCTCCCTTCAACCACGCCATCGGTTCTCTCTCTCTCTGTGCACTGTGCCCTCCCGCTCCCACGCCACTGCCGGAGCCGCCACCGGATCTCTCTCTCTCTCTCTCTCTCTTTGCACTGCGCCCACGCCACTATGCCCTCTCACTTTGCACCGAGAACGGCGTAATCTCTCGCCCGAAGATCTTGGGGTTCGTTGAAGTCCAGACCGGATTCGCGTCTGCGGATCAACGTGCCGCGCTTCGGAGCACGTGGCTTCCTTCCGACATCAACGGCCGATGAGATCTCGCCTTCTATTTTGGGGCTTTGAATTGGGTTTTGTGAATTATTGCCTGTTTGTTTTAGTTGTAATTTGGAAGGTTTTGTGGATGATGATGATTTGCTATTTTGGAAACCCAATGTTTGGGTTTGGATGATGATGATGATTTGCCTTTTTTGTGTATTGATAGTGTAGTTTTGCTTGGATTGAATTGTGTGATGGGGGTTTTTGTGTATGTGTTTTTTGATCTGATCTTTAGTTCTCTTTTTATTGTTACTGAATGTTTGTGAAGAATTGCTTGTTATTTATTGTTTTCTGAATGTTTGATTAGTCATGAAAATTGAAGGTTGGATTAGGTTAGATTGTTATTTTGTTCCCTCTCCACATCAAACTCTGAAAATGAAACCATGGGGACGTTGAATTTGGATTGCTAATTGGAGAAAGAAACATATATTTCTGACCTGATGTGTTAGGATTAGGGAATTTTTAGTAGTAGATGATTTTGGCAATGGTAAGAATAGGATGGTTCTTGGAAATATGATGGAATTGCTCAAAGACTTGGGACAGAGGACTCATCAGGTCTTGCCGAATCAGTTTCTTTTCCTCCATTGCTGGAATTGTCACGATCTCCTCTGTTTCTGTGGCTTGATTTGGTTCCGATGACGCTGTCCAAGGTGCAACTTGATCAACAGGCTGTAGGGGAGGAAATGTCGGGCCTTTTGAAGGTCCTCTCGAATTTCTATTTCTTTCCCGCCAACGTTTCCAATAAGGCCCTGACAAGAAAGCCACAACGGCTAACATTGCGATACCTGCATTTTCAAATGTCTCAGGCAGCTAACTAGTGTCATAATTTTAGCTTTTCTTGTTGCTTTTTTAAACCAAGTCATGTCAATATTATGGAAAGACAGATCTAATTGTCTGATCGTCAATACAAGGATATTTGTCATGTGAATACTACAGGTGGTACTCCATAAACAAAAATAGTATTTGTAAATAACAAAAGAAAAAAAGGTGGCTATGCATGAATTTCCTAAACAAAAAGAAGTACCTGAAGTGAAAATGGACAAACCAAGGCAGGTTTTCAAGGGAAGTTTATTGTCAGTTACAGGAGTTTCAAGGGAGTCCTCCAGGAATGGTGATCCAGCTCCAAACCATTTATTTTCAATGTCAAACATGTCCTTTGACGAGCTCAAGTTAAGAATTGTTTTAGAAACGTCAGGCACCATAGCAAAACCTCTTGGGAACACCTGCACAAGATGAATAAAGCAAAGAAAAATGTAAATCTATATAAGTGAAAATTTGAAAGTAGGTTCGATTGAAATAGTGACCTAACTGTACATCCTTTTAGAACATCAGATGGACAACTGAGACCAGCTTTTGGAGCATATCTTTTGAACACTTCTGAAACTAGTGAGTTGGACCAAGCAAGCTTTCTAGATGAACCTAATTTCTTGTTATTTGAATGTAAGCAAGAGGAATATATCATTCATTGTGTATGGCTACTTTGATGGGATGATCATAGCCACTGAATCAAACCGATGACCTGCAGCGTAGGGTATATGTGAATTTCATAGGCAAAAAATAAGTACCTCCTGCTAAAAGGAAGGGGCCGCGGAAGTCTTTCAAGAAAAGTTTCTTGTCAGTTAAATGGGTTTCCAGGGAGTCCAGGCATCTTGCTCCAGCTCCAAACCATTTATTCTCAATCTCAAACATGTCCTTTGAATTGCGCTAATTAAGAACTGCCCCGAAACGTCAGGCACCATATCAGAGCCTCTTGGGAACACCTGCACAGGTAATATGTAAAGCAAAGAGAAATGTAAATTTGTATATAGTGTAAACTTTAAAAGAACTGTATATCTGGTATTGTCCAGCCTCCACTGTGCCAACCCATCCTGACTCATTTCCCTCCCTCTCTCTCTCTCTCTCTCTCTCTCTCTCTCAGTTTGCTATTGTTATATCATGTTGTCTATCTATTGTTGTTACACTCCAACCCGAGTTAATCAAAATTAACTTTAATTAATCGAGATTAAGGCATATTAAGCATGATTAATCAACTTAATAGTGATTAACAACTAAATGGATCAAATGAGTCTTAAATAGATGAATTATATATCAGGAACAAGTTTGGAAGAGATTAACTTAATGGAGTTGATGTTTAGTGAGATAAAGGACTTTTTCGTAAATACGAGTTTGTGTGTATGTCGTCGGATGGGATGGAACTTGATACCATTGTGTGTATCTCGATGAGTACAACAAATTTTATAATACACACATTTTCGTTTGACTTAATGTGAATCAAATGAGTCTTGAATTGACTCGAATTGGAAATATGCATAATGTATAGGGGTCATGTGCAAAAGTGTTATGTTAAGTGTCAAAAAGACTCAGTTGCATGTGATGAAGTGTCTTCATCTCAGCAGCTCTGAGAAATAGAGGAACCCAGCAAGCTTGAGTTCTTCTTCCTTGTTCTTCGTTTTCATTCTCAAGAGTTTAGAGAGGGATTTTTTAAAGAGATTTTCATAGAGGAATTAGTGGTCATCTTCTCCATCAATTTGCTTGGAGATTAGCTGTGGTTTCTTTGAATAGGAGCAAGTAAGTAGATCAAACCTTTTCTGTTTGAGTGAGTTCCAACTATTGAGGTGTTGAGGTTGTTGTTTTACAACAACTGATGGAGAAAACCTGTTTTTGGATTGTTTATGGTAGTAGGTTAACAAAGGGTTTGGAAGTGGTGATTTGGATTCCATTAGAGCTTGGAATAAAAGGGATTTTGTGTCAAATTGCAACTAGAGGCAAGTATAAACATTGATTTGTGTTTATATGCTATAAGTTTGGTGTTTCTTGAGCTTTTTTGTCACAACCATATGTATAGAATTTTGTTTGAGTTGTGAATTGTTTAAGTGGAATGCATGATCAATAGAAGTGTGATTGTGATGTGTATGGAGATGGTGATTGATGGGGGAACATGAGGTTCCATTTTACCTATGCAGGTTATGAAGAAAATGTAGAGAAAGAGGGAAAGAAAACGATCGGTTTCAGGTTTTGCAACTGGGTTCGTTGCAGGTCCGATCGATCGGACTGTCATTTAACTGTGAAACTTGGTCATCTTTTTACATTAATTTTTGGTTTAGGATTATAAATGGCCTATGAATATCAGTTTAAAGACTCATTATAGTACGATTAGTGAGAAAGGGATTTAGTAATATTTCCATAACGTATTATCTTTGTATTTTGATTCAAAGTGTAGTAGATGTTAACCAAATAGTTAACTAAGGTTAATATTAGTTGTCAAAGCTAACTGTTAATGTATGGATGGATGGTGTGAGATTACTAAACTTTCGTAAGGTCTTTCGAGAAAACCTATTGATCATCTCAAACCTCATCTTAAAGCTAATAATTTTATTTTACCACTATGGATGTTGATTAAGGATTTAATGTACAAAATTCACATAAACTGTGATGTCATCTAAAATAACATGTACATTACCTAACTGATGATTACATCCTAATGGTTGGTATGAGATAATGAAACATTGATTTGTATTGAATCTGTTAATTGTATGGAATGAAATGGTTATATTATTACTGTTGAGTCTGGCACTACATGGTGATTTCTATCAGCTCATTGAAGCTGTATCTGCTGCAGCAGAGTATTTGGGGTGTTCCGGAACTCCGTGGTGATATCAGTTGTCCCTGACCCGGACTCTGATAAGTCCCACAATATAAATGAATTCTTCCTGTTTAGGAAGAGAAAATCATATCCTTTGAGGGAGATGGAAATGAAAGTGAATTGAATTGAAATGCTCTTGTAGTATGCTAACTAAAAGACTCTTATTGATTGTGAATGAGAAGTGTATTGTCTAACCATGAGTTAGATAATAAAAGGTGTAATTAACATATTTAAGCATAAGATTGTTTATACATTGCTGCATTGTCAAATTTATATTGTTATTGATGGCATTACAGGCACAGCTGCCCATGCTGGTCCTTCTGAGGTCACGGCGCCACCAGAGACGTCCAATCCGGTTCCTCCAGGAGAATTAGTGGAATGGAAATGAGAAGGAACAAATGAGAGTGTTGAAAGAGAACACTTGATTGTACATAGAATGGAACTTTACACTTTTAATCCTTGCATTATATGTAAATATGCAAGTGATTAGTTTGTTCATAGTGTAAATGATTTTGTGTTTTACTCAAGCAATGTATATATTTGTTATTTCCGCATAAATGATCTGTTATCCCTTGTGAATTTGAATGCGTTGAGATTCACGGAAGTAAGTATGCGACGCGACTCGGGGTTATCTCAGATTAATTATAATCTCGGGCTCGGGTCGTGTCGGTTGTGTAGAATTGAAATGATATCAATAAAAGATAATTTATGAGGTTAGTTTGTTTTTTTTTTTTGGAAGGAAAGTTTCTGCTATGCA
The DNA here is from genome assembly GCA_038049695.1 of Cinnamomum chago. NCBI lineage: Eukaryota > Viridiplantae > Streptophyta > Magnoliopsida > Laurales > Lauraceae > Cinnamomum > Cinnamomum chago. The sequence goes on from CP142452.1 coordinate 80,514,034, forward strand.
GGAGTTATTTGTATTGTTATAAGATGCTGATTTGATGAGCATTTTTTTTCCAAGAAAAGAAGAGAAGAGCTGATTCAATAGCAGTTTATGGGCATATTGTAACAATTGAAGGGCCTTGTAGCTAGCATTAGAGCAGGGGTTGTAATCATGGTATCCTAGATATGTGTACTGCCCTGGTAATCTGTTGCTATATGGGTTACTGTAATTTAGGTGTCTTCTTTGGGTTGCAATATCAATTGATCTACTTTGGTCTTCATCTTATTGAACCCCGAGCCAGAATTGCATTCCTGGGGCGGAGTCAACCCTGGCTCCTAAGTGGCTATCATGGGAAAGCGGATTAAACTTAGGATCTAGCTAGTCAAGTCAACTCCAAGAGTCCAAAAGTAAGTTGAATACAGAAAGAAAGATGCTAAGAAGCTTCAGAAACATAATTAAATGTAGAATAGGGAAAATATCCTTATGCGCATTGGTCCAGACTCGGGCATGTGCAGAGTTCGGAGCCACCTTTGAGATGGTCTGGATGTGTAGTGCGCAGTTGAATTGCATAAGCAGAAATCATCTAGCAGGGCCCTTCTTCCATCCTTTCATGAATTACTATCCTCCCCCGGATCAAGAGTCCAGATCCCTTTTATAAAAGTTATCCTATGAGAAAAGTGGCATCTGAAATCATGCAGATCACAAAAGTGAAAATGGGCATGATGTTGAGATGGATTGGTGGTTGCAATGATTGTGTGTGATATCTTTTCCAGATGGAAAATCCAATGGGAATAGTCTCTTTGGGAATTTGGATAGTTGGCCCTTCAAGTCAAGTTATGGTCCTACTTGAACTGAGCCAGAGCAAGCCCATCCTTGATAACTTTGTACTTTTGGGCCATGGCATCTTCATGCTCATGCCCAAGGACTGTTTCACAGTGTCTTGATCTGTTTAGCCTCGCTCAAATCAGGCCACCCATCATTGATTTATGCAATTTTGAGGCCACATCCTGATTAGGCCATTAGAGCAAAATTCATCATCGTCATCGGGTTGAATTCTCCAGTTTTCTATCTTTAGCGTTCTCTGACTGGATCTAACACCATGGTTGTTAGCTCTTTATCATGATCTCGATATTCTTATTTCTCAATCACTAGTACTTCATTCATAGTTATCGGGTAGAATACTCATGTGCATCGTGAAACTCAATGGGGCCCACCTAAGGTTCCATTGATCATGGGACTTGGGAGGGAGAAAAGAGTCATATGTGATGAGACCATATATCAAGGTTAATCCCAAGTCTCTAACCTCTTCATCCATGACCCCCAAATTTAACGACTTTAGAAATGAATATTTTTAATACAATATTAGATTAAATTGATAGGCAAGCATAGATGCTTTGAAATAAAATATAATATGAACAATAAATTAATACTCATCCATATAAATAAATATTTCAAATTTAATTTGTCCAGATAAATAACTATTTTAAATTATTTATTTATATGTGAAAAGTTCACTATTCACAAACTTTAAGAAAATTAGCAAAAGTTGAAATCAAATAATAATTCCGACTTTAAAAGATAATCAAAACCCTTTGGCGATCCCTAAATTATTTATTTTTAACAAACTACTAAATTAATTATTAAATTAATTCGATAACACTCTTCCAAAATAAAAATTACAAATAATTCTTACTTGTGCGTAATTCAGTCCAATATTTATCACTTGGGCCCAGTCTAATTTCACTCCAATATATATATATATATATGCTTAATCTCAAGTCATTATTAAATTATTTTAAGAAAACTCCTAACAAATAACAATTGAAACTAATTTACTTGGGCCCAATCATTAATCTTATATTTACTACTTGGGCCCACTCTAATCCAACATATGTTTGGGGCCTAATCCAATCCAATATATTACTTTGGCTAATCCAATCCAAATCTAAATCTAATCCACAAAAAAAATCAAGAATGGGAAGTTTAAAATTATCTTTAACAAATTAGTATTAAATTACTTTAATAAATTCTTCAAAAATATCAATTAAGAATAATTATTTCTCGGGCTCAATCATTAATCTAATATCCATTACTTGGACCCAATTCAATCCAATGTACTTAGAATCCAATCAAATATTTATTACTTGGGCTCAATCCAATCTAATCCAATCCAAATCCAAATTCAAATCCTTTAGATACTAGATAAACTAATAACGAACAATAAAAGTCAGAAACAAATTAGAATACAAAGTGACATGATTAAAATTAGAAAGGTATAGTTATTACTTAAGTACATTAAATATTATGTTAATTAATGGTACAAACAAACTTATAACTACTATAGATGGTTTTATATTTGAGGATTTCATTGGTTGTGAACCTTCTACTGCAACTTTTATTCATTTGCATGCATTAGTGAAACTTAGACACGTTCAAGAATTGTGTACGAAAACTGTTCGGTAATCCTTGACCGACGGATTGGGTCTTTGACTAGATTCGTTGTTCTTGTGATGTACATTCGAGCTTTGTCGTATGCGATTCTTGAATTGTCCACTTCGGATAGTTTGAGAATGCAATTATCCATCTTATACACAATAGCTCATGCAAGTCCGATGTTAGATAGAGTTTCGGTTGATGTCTCATTGTTCTCTGGGTACATACATAGGTACGACTGATGTTGTATTTGTGTCGAGTACTTAGAGAACCACGCGGACATGCTGTCGAAATTTTGTCTAATTAGGGGACGAAGCATTCGAGTTGTTGAGTGCAAGTTGGATCGTGCATTATCAAATGGGATAGGATCAACCACCCTGTAATAAGGAGTTGGCAGTTTATGGATAGGTGACTTGCATGATGTACGGTACCTTGGGCTAATTATACTTGCTCATTTTAGATTTCCACAGAAACAGTTACGAAGATAGACAAGAGTTGGATTGATTTACCGAATAGGATGTCTAAGGAATACATGGAGGGGATTAACCAGTTCATGGAATTTACCAATGGGTTTGACAATGAGTTCATCAGTTGTCCATGTAGAAAATGTGCAAATTAGTATTATTACAGAAAAGAGATTGTCCGAGAGCATCTGATTCTGAATGGATTCTTGAAGTAGTACAAGAATTGGATAAGACATGGAGAAGAGTATGTTTCCTGTCGCAGAGAGGAAAGAGATGAAATTGAGGTGGATGATATGCCAAAGACTGATCCAATGATCACAATGCTAAATGATATCGCCTACTGGTTGGCACCTGAATACACAAGCTGTGAGATTGAGGGGGCGAGTGGGAGTAATCCTTGCTCTGATGCCGATGAAGAAGCTTTGAAATAGCTAAGGGGTATTTGATAGATGAGTGCACCAATTTTTGCGCAGCATATCTTAAAGATAGTATTGAAACAAAGTTAACTAGGCCCTCGCGGATTAATGATGGTCCAGTTGGGGAGGACACACCATTTGATCTCAACAATATTGAGTAGATTCAAGCTCACCGGTGGGTGTTATTCAACACCCCATCTGTTGTAGCTTTGACTCAGTAAGTTATCACTCATTCATAAGAGTAACTTGTCAATTTTATGCCTAAATTATCATACTTATCGTTAACACGTGTTATGCATCGCAGGACACACATTGATGAGCTCAAACGGGACATGTCTCATGCTACAGAGAATGAAATTCATCAATCTCATTACCGATCATTTCACGAATGGTTCAAAAGCCACGTACGTATTCAATCATTAGGAGTAGTTTCACTTGTTCTTGTCATATTACTTTCAGGTAGTGATATTCAGTGATTACATGCATTGCGCAGGTGTATAGCTTACGAAGAATCAACGATCCTAATTTGACCGATGAAATCAACCAATTAACTGTTTTTACATCCATCTAATGAATATATATAAATTATGCACAGCAACTATAGAAATCAAAGTCCTAATGGAACTTATTCTTGGTACAGGTGAAAAAGTATCAAAGAAATCTACCCCCTCCTTTTGCCTAAAGCCTTTGGCTACTAGCCTAGCGTTGTATTTCTCTATTGTTCCATCACGTCTTAGTTTTTTTCTTAAGAACCCATTTACACCCTAAAGGCTTGGTACCCAAAGGTAAATCAGTTAGTTCCCAAGTATGATTTGCTAAAATGGATTCTATTTCATCATCTAATGCTTCCTTCCAAAAGGCAGCATCATGGGCAAACATTGCCTCCTTATAAGTAGATGGGTCCTTTTCTATTAGATAAGTCTCAAAGTCAGGACCGAAACTAGTGGATGTCCTAACTCTCTTACTTCTCCTAAGTTGGGGTTCCTCTTCTTCTGGAATTTCTAGAATTCTTGTAGATGAGGGAGGTTCAGATGTAATTCTAGTTTTAAAAGGAAAAACATCTTCAAAGAAATCTGCATATCTAGACTCAACTAGAGTTTGGTCTTCAATTTTCAGGAATATATAGGCAACACTATCTTGTGCATAACCTATGAACACACATTCCCATGAATGGGGTCCTAACTTGGGCCTTTTGGGATCAACTATCCTAACATGTGCTAGACAACCTCAAACTCTAAAATATCTAAGGTCAAGCTTTCTTCCCTCCCAAATTTCAAAAGGTGAACAATTAGTCTTAGAATGTAAAATTCTATTTAAGATATAACAAGAAGTCAGCAAAGCTTCACCCCACAGATTTTTTGGACAGCTGGATGAATTCATCATACAATTAACCATTTCAATCAAAGTCCGATTTTTTCTTTCTGCTATCCCATTTTGTTGAGGTGTGTAAGGAGCAGTAGTTGTTCTTTTAATTCTTTGGTTTCACAGAAGTCCAGAAAGTCTTTTGAAGTGTATTCACCACCTAGCTCTATCACTCCAAAATTTGATTACTTTTCCAATTTAATTTATTTTCAACTTCAGACAAATAAATTTTAAATTTAGATAAAGCTTCATCTTTAGTTTTAAGTAAATATACATAAGTATATCTAGAGCAATCATCAATAAAAGTAATAAAATAGTATTTTTCACCTCTAGTCATAGTGTTACTTAAATCACATATATCAGAATGCACTAACTGAAGTAACTCAGTTTCTCTGTCCACTTTATGAAAAGGTTGTCGAGTAATTTTGGATTGAAAACATATTTCACATTTCTTATTTTCATCTTTATATTTCTCAATCAATCCAGCATTACTCATACTTTTTAATTTTTTAAAATTAATATGTCCTAGTCTACCATGCCAGTAAAAAATAGAAGCTACTATGTAAGCAAAAGATGATGTATTATTATTGATTACATTTAACTTAAACATACCATCACAAGCATAACACGTACCAACAAAAATACCTTTTTTACTAATTATAAACTGATCAGACTCTATTACCTGCTTAAAGGCAGCTTTGTTGAGAAGAAAACCAGAAACTAAATTTTTTCTCATCTCTAGAGCATGGAGCACATTCAGCAATGTCACAGTTTTTCCGGAAGTGAACTGAAGTTTGACCTTCCCTTTACCAATTACTTGTGTAGTAATAGTAGTTCCCAGAGCAAGCTTGCAGTGTTGCTTGACCTCCTCATAGGTCTTAAACAGACCTCTATCATATGTAACATGTGTGTATGCACCTGTGTCAATCCACCATCCTTCGCTCTTTCCTCTACTGAGTTTGTTTACTTCAGAAATGACAGCAACGATGTGTTCTTCTTCGGTGATATTGGCTTGAAGCTTATTGAATTGGGACTGTTGTGGTAGCTTCTTCCGGTGGCGTCATTCTCTTGCAAAATGACCTATTTCCCACAAACAAAACAACCACCATTTGTCTGCGGCTTTTTGGACTCATGATTTTGATGTTTGGTTGAACCTTTTTTCTGATTCTGGTTAGGTTTTTTATTTTTGAAAGAAGGGTTACTTTTCTTGTTCCTGCCCAGATGTTGATCAAATTTTCCTTTCTTTTCACCATCACCTGTTGGTTCAACCACATTTATGTTTCCACTGTTTTCAGGTAGAATTTTCAAATCATTTATCCGGGCTTCTTCTTCAATCCTCAAATAGCGCTAGAGGTGCTCTAATGAGTAATCCCTCCGTTTATGCCTCAAAGCTTTTTTAATATCCTTCTAAGTTGATGACAGTTTCTCAATTATTGTTGCTACTTGAAACTGTTCATCAACTCAGATCCCTTCTTTGACAATTTCATTTACCAAAGTCCGTAACTCATGTACTTGTGGAAGAATGGGTTTATTGTCTAGCATTTTGAAATTTAAGTACCAACCCATTACATCAGAGTAAAGATTATAGATATTGTCTGCAACCAGGTTAAGGATATGGCCTTTGCACAAATAGTCATCTTCTTTCCATTTTTTTCGTGCATATGAACCACCTGGTTTCTCTTCACGATCGGGACATGGTTTAGTTAAAACATATGCTACTTTCAGAAATGTTAACAGAAATAAGACTTGTCGTTGCCATCGTCGGAAGTTGGATCCGTCAAAACTATCCAACTGAACCAAGTCCTGATGCATAAACTTAACAGCATATGTAGCCATTGAACAGAGGCGGATGATTGTCCTAAAACTGTTGGATTTTTAACAATGGCTACATACTAGAAGCAATTGCGAAAACAAACAATAGTACCGATTTGCAGTCTTGTAGAAAATTGTATCCTTTTGGAATCGACAAAAATCAGAGGCAGAAGCTTGTGATTGAGGCACGTCAAGCGATGCTTTCTTTAGGACAAGTTCTGCCCTTCCAGGATAAACCCCTATGCGAAGAGGATCTCTGCAGGAACTGCCCCCAGAATACAATGGCCTTCACAGATTAGGCTTGGTCGCATACCAAGTTCAGATGAATTTCTAGGAACCACAGAATGTTCACGAGAAAGAAAGAGAAGAAAAGGCAGAAAGTATTTTTGTATATTTTATTTTTAACTAAGACCTCGTTATTTTATAAGAGAGAATAATTGAGTCACAATTAATCACGATTAAACCAACGATTAATATCACAACGTTAAAAAGCATTTAAAAATATAAGCCACAACGTTTAGCAAGCAATTAAAACTACATTTTTAATCAACGCTTTAAAACGTTTTAAAAATTGTTTTAAATAAAGCAATTAATAAAAATATTTTTTTTAAATGAATTTGAAATTTCTGCAAAAACAGGCCATAGCTATATCAAAGTATGGGTCCCTGGTTAAACATTTTCCGGACCCGGAGCCATGGGTCGTGCTGGACTCACGTGCGCGCATACAGCTCATGATAATAAGTTCCGATTGTTCTACTGTATATAGAAAATGTAAAAAAATATATAAAGCCACCTTAAAAAGTAAACTTTAATAATATGGGATGTCAAGTTATCAATATCCTTCACTTTCCACACAAAGCAAAAGACAAAACAACTGTTTCTAAAAAAATTTAAACACCTTAAAAAACCCAACATCGACTGTAGTTTGTTGGATTGCCTGCACTCCCTATGGTGAAAATGAAAAAGTCTAGACACCCCGACTGGGAACCCGGGCTCCCCTGGGGACCGACTGGGAACCCGGGCTCCCAGTCGGGGTGTGTAGCAGCATTGGGTGAAAATTGGAGGCCTGCTAGTTGTCACCTCTGCAATAATAAGTCTCCACCGACATTTTTCCTAGACGACAACTTGACCCAGTACCAAACACGGCACCTAGTAGTGTGGCCATCAAAACCTACTTCTAATTGACAAATTGATGGGAAACAGATAGTCCTGCCAGCATGCACTAAAAGGATTTCTTCATCATCATTATTGTTATTTGCGACTTTACTTATTGACTGCAGGTTCTGGTTCTCAACTGATGAGGTTTTACCTCCCTTACCGTAGTCATGAGAGCCGCGAGTTATCACCGGCATTTTATCCGTCGGTTCTTACCTGCCAGTTCCAAATTTGAATCCGGACAAACAACTTTCCTCACTGAGAATTGTGATACCGAAATCTACTTTCCTCACTAAAAACCTCCCATCTCATTTGAAGTTTTCTCGGCCCCCTTTTTAGAGGGCTAGGGGCCCCCTCAAAAATTGGAAAAAAAAAAAACCTGAAGAGATTTTATAAAAAGTCTGCAAAACTATTTCTGCAGCACAGATGGTTGCAATAATACAAACTAAGATGTGGGGCAGGATATCACACAAAAATCTACTTTCTCAGTTATTTTTTAAACCGTTGTGCCCGTTTGGTAATTTACTATTAAAGTAAAGTTAAAGTAAAGCTTCTATTTAAAAGACATGAACAGACTAGGGCATTATATTAAAAGTACAAAAATTTAAAATTATCATATTTTTTTTTATAAAAAAAAAAGTCAGAAAGAAAGATCTACAATCCACTAAATAACAAAAAAAAAAAAATCACTTTTTACATAAAAAGTAAAAAAAAAGTTTCTTTATCAAGCTACTAAAGACAAATTAAGGACTATCGTATTACGATGAGTGTCTCTTATATTTTATTCTCTTGATTTGAGTTATATGGCTACCCTTTTTTTTTTTTATTCTTAATTTTAACCTTGTCATCTAATATGGACTAGATAATAGGATATACTATTTTAAGAGCTCCATATTAGGGTTTTTACAGCAAGCAAGCATAATGCTAAAAAAAAAAGACTTTCTAGATTTGGGGGAAAAGGTGAATATGGCACGATGGTAAATATGTGTACGTAATATCCTACAATTGTTAGCTATTGCACATTTTGAGGACAAAATTATAATTTTCGCAAAGTCATCCCATCCTGTACAAACACTTATATAGGTAGTTTTTTAAATTTCAATATTTGAGTGGGAAGGTGGAGAGATTTTCTTATCTAGACACTTTTGGGCTACTTAGTTCTCTTCTTTGAGTTGAACCATTATCAAAATGAGGCCCAACCTATCAGAAGGCCTTTCGGCTTGCACCAGCTATTAAACGAATATTACAACTTCTAAAGGGCACGCAACATACAACTCTTCATTTTAGGCTAAGCCCACCTTGTCTCGTTGCTTACCATGATGCTGATTGGGCCTACGATCCAGCTGAGTGACAATATCTGAATGGTTATTGCGTGTCTAGCTAGAATTGTATATCATAGAACGCCAAGAAACAATCAATGGTGGTTCGTTCATTAGTTAATAGAATATCACAGCCTAGCAAGCATGGCTGCATAAATCCCATGGTTGTGCATGCTCCTTCGAGATCTTCGAGTTTGCATGAGATATATCCCCTTGATTCGGTGTTACAATGTTTGTGTGATATAACTTGCTTCCAACCCCACCTATCACGGGCGAACCAAGTACATTGAGATAGTTGAATGTTTAATTTGTAGCAACCTAATATAAGATTAAAGACATCTTCACCAAAGGCCACTCTTAATGTAGTTTTTACTTTCGTATTTGACAATTAACTAGTTAAGCTAAAGTAAAGTTAATACAGATAAAAAATGACAAGGGGTCCGTCCTATCAACGGCGCATAATTTCAAAATTTCCTCCGAATTTTTTTTAAAAAAATGCAACATCCTTTCTCCACTAAATGATAAAAAAACTCTGCTTTTATATACAAAAAGTCAAAAAAGCATACCAAACAACTTAAAATAAAATACATTTATAACACTTTATATTTTATTCTCTCTTAATTTGATGTTTCACCTCACTATACTTCAATTCACCATACTTCAATGTGGGTATGATTGATCACTTATTTAGTTTCTGGTCTCCAACATCTCATATCATTTTCAGCTTTTATTAACAAAATTTACTTGCACTCTTGTTTTACAGGAGGAAACATTTTAATACCACATGCAGGAACCGGTGCTTTGGCCTCGAAAGAATAATGGTGACATGAAAGCCGTTTGTATTTTCTTTTTCCCAATACTCTTGTTTCACAAGTCATTTGTAAAAATATGTGAAATTTGTCATCGTGTGATTCTAGAATTGCTTTGTACGGTTCAACTATCAACTGATTGATATGTATATTGGCTATGTTCCTTGCTTTGTTTCATCTATACAGTGTGTATTGGCTTATTTATGTACTCTATTCTAGCTAAAACAAACTAATAATAAAGGTTTTAGAACTAGCTTTTGGGACACTCTATCTAAATCCTAAACCTTTGTAGTGTGAGTCATTATATCGACTCTGATTAAATGTCTAGCTGTTTCAGCCGTGTTCTTTGTTTCTAACAGAAATGAAAAATAAAAATTTTTATATAATTTTTTTTACAAAAATAAATTTTGATTTTTTATTGCCTTTATTGGTGACATGAATTCATGAGTTCCAGACTTCCAGTACATTTTAGGTTTGAGACTATTCACAAATGTTTGGTGGTCTAATTGAATCTCTTATGTACATTTTGGGCCAGATACAACATGTTTTTTTAGTAGAATGCAGTGGGAGTCCAGTAACCCATAAACCTCAGAATCATGAGCCTTTGCCATGTCCCAAAATTTTGAAGCTCAAAGATCCAGAAAATTATATGAGTGTATAGTGTTCTCCTTAGAAAGAGAAATGGCCTCTAAAAATATTTAAAGGAAAGTGCGCTTTCTCAAAATGGTAGTTAGAGCATGCCAAATTGTAGAAATTTCATGGTTAATCCTCCTAAGAACTTGTCATCCACGATCATCCTAAAATACATAAAAGACCAATATTACATAATGTTTTAGTTCAAGTACCGAATGTAAAATATCAAAAATAAGTTTCAAGTTACATTCAAATAATTATTTTTAAATTGCTAGCTTCAAACCTCGAACGTAGTTACTTAAAAAATAAACACAAACAATTTAGAATTAGATCTAGCTATTAAATAATTAAGAATAAAAATAATTTATTAAAATGGGGTGACTCGGCTGGTTGTCCTCTATGTATGTCTCATTCGGTCCTTTGGCCCCAACGAGATTACTCGAAAAAGTCAAGATTCAACTCATGGAGATTTTCTATCTATGTCAGGTTTGTGGGGCGCTCTATCATCTCTCATTCTCTCTGTATGCGGGCATTGTTGGGTTTAGAGTTTAGGTTGGATGCCAAAATGAAAAACTCTTTGAATATTCCACGTACACTGGCCTACACACCTTCTGGATCGTAGGATGGAAACGTTTGGTACCCAGTTCGATTCTATGGCTATCAAAGAATAGTAGCAGATCGAATTGGCTGGTAGTCCGTCTTATCTGAGTGGGACCCGGTATTTTGGTAGTCTATTTCTCTTCTAACAAGACTTTTCTCTTGTGACCGACTCCCGGGCATGTCTCTCATTTTCTTCTTGTCTGTGTCCACTGTAAGGCCCACATAATGATGATATGTGGACTGTTAAAAGATGAATATACATGACTCAGCCACAATATTCTTATGTATGATCAATAATGTCTTCTGGTTCCTATTGTTGATAAGATTGAGTCTTCTAGACTGGCACCATAGCAGGTCTTCTAGTTTGTGTGGAGTAGCTTCGCTTGGGCTTGAAATGTGGCAAAGTTGGGGTGCACAAAAAATCCGTCGAACCGTAAAATCAATCCGATCCAATCTTTGGATTTTTAACCGAACTGAAGATAAACGGATTGGTGATGGATTGAAAATCTTGTAATCCGTTAGCAACGGATAGGTGACGGATTTCACTCTCAATTTGCGGATTCAATTCGATATAATCCGATGACATTAAATATAAATAAAAAAATTAAGGGGTCTAAATATAAGTTAAGAGGTCTAAATTTAAGGGGTCTAAATATAACTTATGGAGTCTAATTATCTTTGTAATTTGTATTTTTTTTTTTTTTGTGGATTGTTAGATCTTTTTCTTTAACATTAGATTGAATGGATTGAATGGATTGAACGGATTAAACTGATCCGATCCGATTTGTAGGAAACGGATCGGATCGGTTTTTAATAGCCACGGATTGATGACGGATTCCAAAATCATCAATCCGTAGATGACGGATTGGTGTCGGATTTGGCCTAATCCACTCCAATCCGATACATGTACACCCCTATGGCATAGTAAGAATTCATATCTACCGGTGATTTCAAAAAGAAAAAGTTGGATATTTTCCAATAAATTATCAAACTGTAATTGTAGATTTAGCTCATAACAACTACATTTATAGTTTTTTCTTTTCCAAATGAAAAGATCTAGTTGTCACCATTTACCTCTATTCCAAATCCTCGAGTCCCTCGTATGTTGTAACTTATACCTTCTTTGTCTGCATGTAGGATTTTTCCATCTCATGGTTGGCCTGTTTTGTGAGACATAGGTATTTTTTTTATTATTCTAACGGAGGGTGTCCCAGCCCTTTAGGCCGAACTAATCCCTAAGGGTCATGGGATCCAGATAAATCCCCTGTGGTCCCAGTGTGGTAGCGCAATTTCGAACTCTCAACCTCTAGAACAAACTATGGTCTTAGAATAACTGCGCTACTGTTAGTATTTTTATGTTGGCTAATTCATGAGTTGGACAAAACTCTAGGTCCATTGAGTTGTAATTTTCTATTTATTTTAGAGTGAACTATGGTTGTGTTGCCCGAAAAGTTGAAGCGAAGAAAGAGAAGAAAAAGAAGAAAACTAAACGAACCCACGAGGACCGATTGATCGGTGCCTCTGTGCGATCGATCAGAGTTCTGACATGCCTCAGTTATATGGTGGTCCGATTGATCGGAGCAATTATGTGATCAATCGTATGGCGCTGGAAAAGCGGGAAAGTTTCCTAAACTGCTGCGAATTTGTTTCCTTTTGATACTTTATTTCTTACTTTGAGTCCTATTTGTGTTCTAACATCAAGACACGAACTTGTGGCTATATATAGGGGTTTGCTCTCATCCCTAAACACACATCAATTAATTCTCTTATTGAACTGAGGTGAGAATACCCTAGGAGAGATTCTTTGATTTCCTAGAGCTATTGAGAGGTTGTGCTAAAGAGAAAGTAGTAGAAGGATTATTGCTTCAACTTTTTTGTAGAAGATAATTTATTTTGCTTGACAAGGTACGACGAGATAAAATAAGGAGAACGGTGCATGCGGGAAAGTCGTGGAAGCGAAAAGTTATACAAAAACAACTATAGTCCTTAGGTCAATGCACTAACTGGAAAGGGACCTAACTATAAGTATATCTTATAATTGTTCGTTAGTTCTTGATTTTTGGATTGTAGTTTTTTTCTCTAGAAATGATTTCCAATACCACATGCAGCAATCCGTCCTTTGGCTATCTATTTCTTTTTCTTAATATTCTAGTTTTACAAGTGGTTTGTGAAAATATATAAGAAAAGTGTCATCGTACGTGATCCTAGAATTGATTGGTTTGTACTACTGTTAAACTATCAACTGATTGATGTGTATATTGGCTATTTGCTTCATTTCTTCTATACAGTGTGTAATATTGGCTTATTTATGTACTCTATTCTAGCTAAAACAAACTAATAAAGGTTTTAGAACTAGCTTTTGGGACAATGTTTCTAACGCCAAATCCTTTGCACTGTGAGTCATTTTATCGACTCTGAACAAATATCTTATATATGTTGTTTCGGCTGTGTTCTTTGTTTCTAAAAAAGAAAAAAACAATTTTTTCGTATAATTTTTTTATATAAATGAATTTTGATTTTTTTATTGCCTTTATTGGTGACATGAATTGAGCTTCAGGCCGGGCTTGTTTGGCATTTTACTTTTAAAATAAAGTGGAGTGAAGTGAAATAAAAAGAGGGATAAAATATAAGTGAGTTATGAATGTAGTTTATTTTTAATTATATGAGATGGAATATTTTTGACTTTTTGTATGGGGGAATAGAATTTTTTTTTGTCTTTTTTTGAATAAAGGTAGTTGCTTTTTTACTGTTTTTTTTTTTTTAAAGATGGAGAAAGTTTTAAATTAAAGTGCTTTTGATTTAATACTTAACTTTACTTGAGTTGACTTTACTTGACAAGTAAAACTACCAAACAGGTTTGGGTTTTAGACTATTCACAAATGTTTGGTGGTCTAATTGAATCTTTTATGTATATATTCGGCCTGATACAAAATGTTTTTTAGCATAATGTGGAAGACTGGGAGTCTAGTAACCCACAAACCTCAAAATCAACATTCGCTATGTCCCAGATTTTTCAGGAAAGTGCGCTTTCTTAAAATGATAGTTAGAGGCTTAGAGCATGCCAAATTGTAGAAATTTCATGGTTAATCTTCCTAAGAAGTTGTCATCCACCATCATCCTAAAATACATACAAGACCAATACCTATAAAATATAAATATATATTTATTTATATATACACTCATCATAATCAATTCAATTAATAAATTCATTTATACAAGAAAACACTATAATAAAAAAAATAAAAGAAAAAACCTTGCATGTTACATAACTTTTAGTTCACATATCAAATTTAAAAGATTAAAAATAAGTTTCAAATTACATTCAAATAATCATTTTTAAATTGCTAGCTCCAAACCTCAAACATAATTACTTAAAAACAAACACTAACTATTTAGAATTAGATCTTGCTATCAAATAATTAAGAATAAAATAATTTATTAAAATGAGGCGATTTGGCCGGATCTCCCATATATTTGACTCGTTCATTTGTCAATACCAGATGACTCAGGGAGAGTCAAGTAATCAACTCATCATGTTTTCCTATCCATGCCATGCATGGATATGTTTGGAGCTGGATGAGGTGATGGAAAGGCTAGTAAATGGTAATTTTTTTGTCATAGTGGGTGTTTTAAAGTCAAGGTATTCTTCGAAAGATATTGCTTAGTTTGTTGGCAACTCTGCCTGCCATGCACCTTGGGTACGCCAATCTTCTCACTATGTGGCGTCTTTTTTCCACTTATGTAGCCTCGGCTCTTCTTCCTATTGTGTGGGCTCCGTTGGATTTAAAACTTAGGTTAGATACCAAAATGAAAAAGTTAGGATATCCTTCTCTCCCACACACCTCCTCGATCGTAGGATGGAATTGGAAACGTCTTGCACGAGCTTTGATTTAATTTAAGTAGCGAAATTGACTGGTAGCAGTCTTGACTGAGTGGGACCCCAACTTTGGCAGTTTGAAACTCTTCTGCCTAAGACTTTGGATTCGGAACCCCTTATTCGTCCAAATATGGAAATGTGTCCCGTCTTGTCTGCCACTCTCTTCTGGTCTGTGTCCACTGTGAGCCCCACATAATAATGACATGGACAGTTTAAGAGGATTGTAGGTATAGGGTCCTGGTAAATGCACCCACTCTATCGGTATTTGCACCCACCCTAGCTATAGCATCTTTTGAAAAGTGTCCCATCTATCGTCCTTTGACACTCCAAAAGCTATTAGTGCATTCGCATAGGGGCATAGCATGGAGTATTATTTTCATTATTGCCATTACTTTTTCTTCGGTTCTGGTTTTCGCCTTTTGCAACATGCAGAGCTGAAGCCGTTTCTTTTTCGACTTCTTTGTGACGAAACAACCAGCAACTTCTCCACTTCGAGAACGGATCCGCGCAGAGAGAGATCTCAATGCAATCTCAAGGTGGGGCCATGAAGAGGGCGAAGGAGATGGTTCAGATCTGATCGGTGTTGCAGAAACAGATGCGAAAGATCAGAGAAGGAGATTGGAGTTGATCTCCTTGGAGCCACATACTATTGCAGAGAAGAAGATTCTGGTGCAGAGAGATCAGAGGTAGACCGCATCAGTTGGTTTCTGTGTGTGCGAGATTGGATAAGATCTTGCAGGAGGCACAGATGCTGGCGAAGGACAAGGGAGCTGATCGGAGATCCGTGTAGGGTCTAAGATATTGGCTCTTTGAGCTCTGCTAATAGAGCTGTGGGGATCTCGAGGTGGGCCGCAGAATGCAAGATCGGAACTTGATTTGATCTTCTGTGGGTCGTTGCAGAGGAAGGGGAAGACAACAGGGCATTGTCTTCCCTGTTAACGAGCCACCGAAGAGGAAGAAGAACGGAAGTGGGCTGCCGGTCCCGTGCTGTCTTTGCTGCTTCCCCGGAGTCGAAGAAGAAGTCTCAGGAGGCGCTGCGTTTCTGTCATTGCAGAAAGAGCTTCTAGCTTGCCCACTGCTGCTGGAGAAGAAGGCGGTTACCAGAGGAGCTTGTCGCTGCTGCTGCGGCCTTGCGTGTCGCCGTAGAAGGTGGATCCCCGAGCCATGCCACGGACGAAGGAGAAGCAGCAGTGCTGCTCTCCTGTTCTGCCAGAAACTGAGAGGAAGAACCGAAGAACCCATATAAACAAGCTCCATCTCGGCGGTTTTGCTGGAAGACCACGTGGTGATGGTGATTATACAAGTGGGCCACTTGTCTTGTGATTGCCCCTGTGAAGGCATGTGGGAAGAGAAAGGCTTATGATAGCCTTTGTTTAAGACAAAATGAAGAAGTCAAAAAAAAGAAACTGTTGATGGCACATTGTCTCTACTTTTGCTACAGCACAGCAGACCCCCACTTCCCATTTTGACCGAGACTCACATAACATTTAATGCAAAAAAAGGACATCACACTCACATCATCTGCATCCAGCAAATTCCTATCTGTATTTAAAATGAGACTTGTACTTTCATACCTACTCTATTACCACTTAGAGGTAATAGAGTGGGTGCATTTACTAACACCCGTGGTATACCTCTAACGGATTCCACTGCTTGGACCAAACAGGAGTTGACTCCTAGGGAGACGGGTGTGGGGGCGGAGGAAAGAGAAACCACCCCACACCTTTTCCCTAATGTATCTTTCTCTGTTTGGGAACCAAATAGGACATCCGGTTTCCTTTTTTGATTGTCTTTTGGAGTTCAAAAAGTCTACTTGGACAAATTTTTTGGCCAGAATTTTGGCCAACCCATATGGTTTCCATTGAATATCACTATGATATTCAATGGAAACCATATGGGTTGGCCAAAATTCTGGCCAAAAAGTTTGTCTAAGTAGCATTACTCTTTGGAGCTTTACATCGATAGAAGGTGGCCTGAAGTCACGACGTGACTGATAATATGATCAGTACAATCTCATGTATGATTAATAATATCTTAATTTCATCATCAGTCGTATTCAATCTCTATTCAAGTGCAATTAGAGAATATGTCACTGGACAGAAGTCATTCATTTTTTTAATGGATCAGATGTAATCATAGGATCCCACGGTGGCGACATCCCACTCGCAGGAAGCGTGTAAGAAACGCTAAATGGGGGATTCAGACTAGATGATGAAGATGGTATTAGAGACTTGGCAGTCATGGCATGTGGTCCCTATTGTTGACAAGATTGAGTCTTCTCGACCAGCACCTTATCACGTCTCCTCGTTTGTGTGGACTAGCTTCGCTTGGGCTTGGAATTTATAAAGCAAAGTCAAGTCCATATCTAGCTGTGATTTTTTGGAGAAAAAGTTAGATATTTTCCAATAGATTTTCAAATTTTAATTGTAGATTTAGTTCATAACAACTACATTTATTAGGGCACGTTTGTGTACACACATTTTCCGTGGAAAGAGGAAATTGCCACGTCAGCAAATTCCATAGAAATGAAAACCTCGAAAAAGGATTTCCGTAGAATTTATAAATTTATGTTTGGTGCAAAAAGAGTTTCCTCATTGAATTGGTGTAGATGTTGTTTGGTGCGACTGTGGATTCCTTATAGAAAATAAAAATTTCTTATTTGGTGATATAATTATTTGAAGAAAATAACATAATATGTATATTATTTATTTAACATTAAATAATAATTTATATAAAGAAATAAAAAATGAAAGAGTTATAGGGTTTTTGGGTTGAAATGGACAAAAGTGAGGAAAAGAGGGAGAAGTTTTCCGAGGAAAACCATTTCCTATACCCCCATGGGAAACCCATTTCCACAATTATCAAGGAAAATGCTGACGAGGCAGGAAAACGTTTCCGCGGAATTGTTCCGCACCAAACGTTGGAAAAATGAGTTTTCCGCAGAAAACCATAAACTTTTCCGCGGAAAAGTGTTACACAAACATGCCCTTACAGTTTTCTCTTTTCCAAATGATAAGATCCAGCTGTCACCGTTTACCTCTATTGCAAATCCTTGAGTACCTTCTTTGTCTATGTGTATGGTGTTTCAATCTCATGGTTGGCCCCTTTTTTTTTTTT
Source organism: Cinnamomum chago (assembly GCA_038049695.1). NCBI lineage: Eukaryota > Viridiplantae > Streptophyta > Magnoliopsida > Laurales > Lauraceae > Cinnamomum > Cinnamomum chago. The sequence continues at coordinate 80,532,007 of CP142452.1, forward strand.
TTTATACCCCAGTTACGGTGGCTGGAAACACCCCCCCCCCCCTTTTGTACAGCTGGCGGTCCCCGTCCCCCCCCCCCCCCCTTGTGTACAGCTGGCGCTCCCTGTCGTCTTAGTTCGTTCTAGTTAGCAAGAAATGGCTCGTTCCTTGTACTTGCTAATTGGATTTTACCCTTTTTTTTAATAATAAACTTGCTTGCTTACCTAAAAATACTCATACATGGTTCAATAGTTCGGAATCCAGATCTTTTGTTGAAGCTATTACATAGAAAACCTGTCTGTAACACGTCCAGAACTTCATCCTAGAGCGCACGTGCACATATCTATATATGGACCATTCAAAATGAATCTCACCCACTACTTTGATATATCCTCAACTTTGGGTCCAAAACGTGTGGGTTTCACTGCCTTATTGGGCATGAAAGATCAAAACATGACATGGCATCGCTGTTGATGCGGGGTGAATCAGGTCTTAGTCATGATGCTCAATTGGACCACTCCTTTTATGTGGCCCCGGAATGGAGTTGCAAGAAAGTGCTACAGAAACTGTGTAATAGTGATGATTGGTCGATTTGGAGTTTGGTTTGTCAGCATATACTTACGAAAGCCAAACTCCTCAGACAGACGAACCGGCCCACACGCTGGAAGAGGACTTGAGGAGACTTATCCCCGTACAACGTCGGTCTTTAAAAACGCAACCAATCCCAAGCCCGAACGCATGAATTCAAGCTTCAAGGGCTATAGGCTTGATAACCATTTTTTTAGCAAGAAGAGAGAGAGGAGAATATGGCTTGCAGGCAGCAATATCTTTTGCTGCTTCAGCTCACACAGCTTATCTGGCTAGCATTCCCAGCTGCAGCTGCAGCTGCTTCCGGTGCCAAGTCGGGTTGTCCAGAAAAGTGCGGTGACGTTAGCATCCCATTTCCCTTTGGCATCGGTGATGGGTGTCACATAGGAAAGCCTTGGTTCAATCTATCTTGTGACAGCTTATCCAACCCTGCAAAGCCATATTGGGGTGATCTTGAGATTTTAAACATATCGTTACAAGGCCAATCAACGTTCAGCTCCCCTGTTGCTAAAGACTGTTCCAACCGGTCAGAGACCACAAACTATACGACGGTGTCTATCCGACTATACGAAGATGGCCCGTTCACACTCTCAAGCTCCCGTACCATATTCGCTGGAATCGGTTGCGATACTCAGGCATACATAGGACCCTTTAACGGCACGAATGATACCACTGGGTGTATGTCGATTTGTCAAGGCAAGGGGATGGTGGTAAACAACTCGTGCTCCGGGATTGGCTGTTGCCAGGTCTCCATTCCCCCGGGTGTCAAGAACTTGAAGATGTGGTTGAATAGCTTCTACAACCATAGTCGCGTGCTGGATTTTAATCCTTGCAGCTACGCATTTCTAATAGATAAAGATCTTTTCGAGTTCAGCAAGGATCGCTTGGTTAACAATAAATATGACAGACACATCCCAGTTCCAGTGGTGGTTGACTGGAAAATTGCCAACGAGACGTGCGAAACAGCACGAAGAGATGAGAAAACTTTCGCTTGCAAGAGCGAGAACAGCGTCTGCAATAATACTGATGATGGTCCTGGATACCGTTGCTATTGCAGAGGAGGATACAGAGGAAATCCTTACCTTACTGAAGCAGACGGCTGCGTAGGTATGTTTTTTTTTTCTTTTTTTTTTTTTTTTTGGGCCTTTGCTGTTGTTTCTCCATGTGAGTGAGTCGGAATCCAGTGTCGTAGCTATTATATCTCAATTGGGTTGGATTTGTTATTTGCAGTGAGCCAGACCAAGTGCCCAGTCCAATCCATAAAAGTTTCACAGATGGGGATGGGATTAGTTTGGTATTAGAATTTTATATTTTAAATATTATAATGAAAAAGGAAAACAGAATTACATGATATATATATATATATATATGGAAGATGCTTAGTGCTACTCTTACCTTATTATAAGAGATATGGTGAGGGCCGTGCGAGACTTTTCTTTTTATCCTAATGCCCGAAGTTAGGATATGCCCAATTTTGAAAAGCCCGTAACCTTGAGGACCGAGCTAAGGCTTGCTTTAGCAAGCCCAAGGCCCGAGGGTCCCAAGGGCTTTGGCTCCACCTAGGCCGGCCCGACCCGCATATATGAGGGTGGGATAAGGGCTTACCCGGGCCGGCCCTTTGACAGCCCCACAATTGGGGTAGGTCACTCATTTAACCCCACCATAGCCATCCCTACGAAGCTATCTCAAGTCTTTAAAACGAGTTCTCATCCTCTTTGATGATGCCCACTTACCAAGAACTCTAGACTGCACAATAAATTCGCCCTCTTCTATGATCTCTGAAATTGCACTCCTGTGGGAGTTGGGTCAATCATTTAATTGATCACATATAAGACAAGTAAATTGTATTGATTATTATATTTAAATGTTTATACACGATCGATCTAAGAATAGACTCAATTTCTTTTAATGTCCAATTTGTTCACAGCCAATGTATAAGGGGTTTTCCAGCTTACACTTTTTATGGGTGACTGGTTCTTTTTACCATTGTGCAGATATCGACGAATGCAGTGAAAACCTCCACAGTTGCGAAGAAGGAATATGTAAAAATACAGAGGGAGGTTATCTCTGCAAGCGCCGCTTTGACAAACTTGTGGCACTTATGATCCTTTTGGGTAAACCACTCAATTTTCATACAAGTCACTCTCATAAATAAAAGGGTCCTTCATATTTTCCTGATAAATACACATATACATGAGCACACACAAGCTGACCAAATCCAAACCATTTTTTAAGAACAAAAAAAAATCACAAACAAGGCTTTGACAAACTTGTGGGACTTATAGCATGGGCACAAATGAATTAGTTCATCATACTTGTCGACCTCAAACTATGAATCAAATAAATTGAGAAGTGAATCAAAGTTCATCGCTCGTGGAGCTCAAACTCAGAATCAAATGAATTGAGAAGTCAATCAAATGTACCTACTCCATCAAATTTTCTAATTGAGCTAAGTTATGAACTACAAATTGCAAACTGAACGCAAATTATTCGAACCCAGAACTAGGTAACTATGCTCCAATGTGTCAAATAAGGTCTTTCAATCATTCGTTCATACATCCTTAGGGTGAACTACAAAGAGTTGCCATTATCTACTTAAATACAAGAAAAAAAAATAGAAAATAGAAACCATAAATTAAATTTTTTTTTTTTTTAAAGCGTTCTACTTACCCCTCCCATTCATTTAAGATGAAGCCCACTTTGTAAATCGAAACCCTAACACAAGAATTGGCAAACTCAGTCTAAGCGCATCACCAATATTTTGTTCACGTTCATTTTGCATTTTTCAACTTATCCATGCATGCACACATTTAATCTTTTTTCCATCTTAAAACTCTTTCGACTTAACCATGCAGGCATTGGCATAAGCCTCTTGTTTGTACTCGTTATTTCTTGGATATATTGGGGACTCAAGAGAAGAAAGATCATCAAACTCAGAGATGAATTCTTCCGGAAAAATGGAGGTTTGTTGTTACAACAACAAATAGCTTCACATGGTGTTACCGTGGCAACCAAGATATTTAGTGCCGAAGAGCTAGAAAGGGCTACAAACAAGTATGATGAGAAACAAATAATTGGCAGAGGAGGTTATGGAACAGTATATAAAGGAATTTTACCTAACCATGGAACGGTTGCAATCAAGAAGTCCAAAATAGTTGATGAGAGCCAAATAGAGCAGTTCATAAATGAGGTTTTTATCCTGTCACAAATCAACCACAGAAATGTAGTGAAGCTTTTGGGATGTTGTTTGGAAACTGAAGTTCCATTACTAGTGTATGAATTCATCTCCAATGGGACCCTTTCCAATCACATCCATGATGAAGCACATCCATCAACCTTATCTTTAGAGGATCGCTTAAGGATTGCTTCAGAGACTGCAGGAGCACTTGCTTACTTGCATTTTGCAGCTTCAATACCAATATTTCACAGAGATGTAAAATCTACCAACATCCTTTTGGATAATGATTTGACAGCCAAAGTATCTGATTTTGGAGCATCCAGATTAATTCCACTGGATCAAACTCAAATAAGTACAATTGTTCAAGGGACCCTAGGATACTTGGACCCAGAATACCTTCAAACAGGGCAATTGACAGAGAAGAGTGATGTTTATAGCTTTGGTGTTGTTCTTGTTGAGCTCTTAACGGGAGAAAAGCCAACTTCCTCCACTAGGGGTCCAGAAGAGGGAAACCTGTCGAGAAACCTGTCAATGTATTTCCTTTCATCAATGAAAGAGAATTCTCTCTTTAATGTGCTAGATCCTCGAGTGGTGGATGAGGGTGGAAGAGAGCAGTTGGTGGCAGTTTCTCAGCTTGCAAAGAGATGCTTGAGTCTTAATGGAGATGAGAGGCCTACAATGAAGGAAGTTGCAATAGAGCTGGAAGAGTTGAAAAGGTCTTTTGCAAAACCTAGGGCTGAAGGTAAATACGAAGGCACTAAGGTTGAACTGTGTGAACCATCAGAAGACAACAGAGGCAATGACACTGTTTTTGGGCAAGATAGTTTGGCCAACCGCAGCACATCGCTATTAGAGATGGGAAGGTGACGGCGTTGTGTCGTTATTTTAGATCATTAACAATATAATAGCCAATTCCTAAAGCACAAAAGTCTAGATATTGATCGGGTATAAAATAAAATCTGATCTAGACTGTCTACAAAGCATAATAAATTGTTGTGATACAGCCGGATATATAGTTTTTGTTACCTTCCTAGTTGCTTTTAGTAGTTTGTAGTAGTTGTCTCTTGTTATGTGTTTCCTATCTCTCTTGTATGCTTGTTGTGTATGTTTCTAGCTAATGACGGTCTTATTAGTAAAAAAGAAAAAAGATTTATGGAAAATTGCAACAAGTAGACAGGCAACATCAAGGTAGTGGTAGTTTGTAGTAGTTGTCTCTTTGTTATGCGTTTCCTTTCTCTTTTGTATGCTGCTTGTGTATGTTTCTAGCTAATGAAGGTCTCATTAGTAAAAAAGAAAAAGGATTTATGAAGGTCTCATTAGTAAAAAAGAAAAAAGATTTATGGAAAATTGCAACGAGTAGACAGGCAACATCAAGGTAGTGGTTTTAGCACCTGTATACCATATGGGCATCAGTATTATCTAATCAAAGACAGTTCAAGAGAAAAAAGTAAAATTATAACCCTATATTTGCAACAACATTGTTAGAGACCAAATGAATCCCCTTGATTCAAGTACTGGTAGCACTCATCTACCCCTCATGCAATAGTGTCTTAGCCTTCTCTAATGGCAATTTAACCCTTGAAAGAAGAATTAGGACCTTAAGGCTTTCATAACAGAGTTATCCCAAAAAAAAAAAAAAAAAAGCCTTTTGTAACAGAGACCACGCCAGTGAACGCTTTTAAGGAATGAGAAGTTGCAGAGCCTCCTCAATGTTCCTTAAATATTGCTTGTTACAATGAATGAGAACATCCTATTAATAAACCTCCTCTATACAATCAATGGCCAAGATAATCAATTATTAAGATTAATCCACCTTGTCACTTGTCCATTAGATTGAACGTTCTAGACCCTACTCTAAGAAACTTCTCCACAACTCTATTCCTATCTAAGATACTCCCCAATTATTCTAACCTAGATATTAGGGATGTAAATGGGTTGAATTCAATTCTCACCACTTACTACTTACCACTCAAATTATTTCATCTTAATGTACCATGTTATACACACGCATGCAGGCATGCAAACGTACACAAGATTGCAACCTGCTCATTTTAAACTGAAGGAGTGATATTTTTACAAGAAATCGCTATCTAGCTTTCCTTGTAGAGATCTTACTTTTCTTTTAGACAAACTATGGTGGTGCCAGATAGAAATGGAACTCTAACAATTTCTGTTTCTTTAATGCGTGTATATAAATCAGATGTGGAGAAGTAAAGCACATGATGTTACATTTTTTAGATAAACCTTTGTGGCCCCACTACTGGTACCCTTGTGATGTACCCATGTGTACTTCCCTATCATATTTGTTTATATGTGTGGAGTGGTTAATATGATGTGGATGTCACATCATGAAAAAAAGTAAAGAGTAAGATAAGTTGACATAAAAGTAGAGATTGGGTAAAATGTAAGTACAAGGTAAAATATAGGTGAGAGAGTATGTGTTGATTAAAAACACTTTTTGTCATAAAGTTTACTTCACCAACTTCACTCTTTGGTAAAAAGAAAGAGGCCTGTTAAGGAATTAAAGTAAGTGGTGTCACATTATAAGTTTACTTCTCCACTCCACTTTTCCCACCCAAGTCATAGTGAAGTAAAAAAGTCACATCCCATGCATGCCAACTTTAACTTCACATTTACCACTCATGCTAAACAAACATGATAAAATAATCATTGCAAAATGGTCTCTTCTTTATTGTCAAAGCCTAAATAATCAGAATCGTTCTTATATCAAAATCAGAATTCAGCTAGCGTCACCAACTATCATGGAGTGATCCATAAAAAGAAATTGAAAAACTAGATCTGTTTGCCTCTCTCAGATATAAAAAAGCTTTTGGTGTTTGGCTAGATCACATGTTTTGGATAGATCATATGTTTTATCCTAGGGAGTTTTGTCCATGAATTGCCAAAGGGTGAGATTGTTAGTATTTTTATGTTAGCTAATTCATGGGTTGGACAAAATTCTAGGTCCATTGAGTTGTAATTTTCTATTTATTTTAGAATTGACTATGGTTGTGTCGCCAATATAGGTGGAGGAAATTTATTTCGAACAATTTGGATTTCAATAGGTTAGCCCCTTTCTGGAGTTTCACTCCTTTAACTCAGGATTTTCTATCTTGTGTTAAGAGGCTGGCTTGTCTAACTTAGGTGGCGTTTGGGATCTCTACTTTTTACCTCTACTTCTCTTAAAACTTTTTGAAAATGGATTTAGACCGTTTGGAAACCATATTTGCTATCTCCAATTCAAACCTCATAAAGAGGTATTCCCTCTATTTGAGGTAGCAGCAAAAACTGCCAGATTTGAAACAGAGAACATTCACGGAAGCGGACAGACGTGCATCTACAGTGTTTTAAGCGGTCATTTTTGTATGACAGCGGTTTTTCATTTTTTTTTAAATTCTGGGAGCCTAGTTGATGATCCAATCCTTTGGAAGTGTTAAGAAGGCCAAACACGGGTAAAGGTCCAAATTTCAGCCGTTGATCTATCACAGATCTCAAGATATTTTCAAAAAAACGTGAGCCGTTTGATCTAGATTTCTGGACATTGTTGCCCCCATACTCACAATCTGAACTGTTGGTCCTCTTTGCCAGGCCCAAAACGGCTATGAGACAAAAAATTGGTCTCTAATTCCAAGTGGGTCTTGAGAAACATACTAAACCGTCATTGACCGTTGATGTACCATACATGACTGCCTTAGTTTTAAAGGGTCCACATGCAGTCCCCTTTTTGTGTTTTTTTTTTTTTATATATAAATCTTGGGACTAGAAATCATTATCCAAGCCATTGGATAGATTCAGAACATCAAGAGCAGTTACGCGCCCAGATTTTAGCCATTGGATCATCATAGTTTTTAAGATATTTGCAAAACAAGTTTGACATTTATACCTATTTTTTAACATCCATGGCCCCAAACGCAAGATCCAAACCAGTAATTCTCTTTGTAAGTCTAAACACGACTGAGACATCAAATTTCAATACTTGACTCCTTATGGATTTCACAGATCTTGATATATTTGCAAAATGCCCAGACCATTAGATCTATTTTTACATGTGTCTTACCAAACAGTCTATTTTTAAAATATCTATGTCTTACCAAAAAGTCTATTTGTAAAACATCAATTTCAAAACGCTCCATTTGAAATAGATCTATATCATACAGATCTGTTTCGTAAAGATAAGATTTGCCAAACAAGCCCTTAGTTGGAGCCATATGTAATGGAGCACCATGTCATCTAGCCTCCCCTCTCATATGCTTCCATAAAAAATGAAAAAAAGAAAAAAAAGAAAGGACTGGGGCTGTTCACAAATATGAAAACCCTGTCATAAGCTTATATTTATTTATTTATGTGTGCTCTTTCTCTTTCCACTTATGTGGGTTCTTACAAGTCTTAGCGTCGTGATCCTCCACAACTAGGCAAGTAGGGTAGGCAACAAATAGTTTTGAGTTTTGATACAGGTCGACTAAAGCCCAACTCACCCTAACTAACACCTAGCCTACCTAATGCATAAATTGGGACGGATATGTTATTTGGAATGCCAAGCCCAACCCACAATGGGTGCAGATGGGATGAGTCTGATATTAGAAATTTTTATTTTAAAACAGTAATGAAAAATATAATTATATATACTCTCTTGGAAGCAGGAGAGTTTGAACAACCAGCCTCTCACTTAAACTCTTTATGATTTTCTTTATAATTTAATGCGTAAGTAATTATTAAAGGCACAACAGGGACGGGCAACCAAAATTCGAACCCATTTTGCATTCTATTCAGGTCTAAATTCATAAGTCATACTCATCATAAACTATATTCTCTCCTGTTTGTTTCTTTCTGTGTTGAATGAAATATTCCTACTATCGAAAAGAAAGAAAAAAAAATGTTTGGCTTTAGCCAGTGAAAGCATGTTGGAGCAGGTCAATTTAACTAAACCCATTATCATCATCATCCCCCCCCCCCCCCAGGCATTCTTATCCAAAGCACCCCAAATTTTGACTATTGGTTTTTTTCACAGAGGACTTTGAAATTCGGTCAAAGGATCTAAATAGGTTGTGGGTTGCTGAGTTTTACGTGACCTCTCCATATTTGAAGCCATGCAAACTAATTTCTTTCTAGTAGACAGACATCTTCAGCTAAGGTTCAACGACTAGCACTCGGTCACAACATTGATGAATATGAAATTATAAATTTGTCAATTGCAACCCTTCATTCCATTTTGTGTTTCTTTAGATCTACAATTCATCTGTCAGGATTTCTTAACAAAGGTGGCAAATTATTAAGAGTATTGCGTCTAGATGATGCTAGCCTTCCAGATATACTCCCTGATGAAATTGGAGAAGAAGTCCATTTAAGGTATTTGAGTTTGAGACATATTGAATTCCAGAGTCTTCTATTATTCATTGAAAACCTGACACGACACGAGCCAGAGATTATGATTAATCCGAGTTAATCCCGAGTCGAGTCGCGTCAAATACTTACTCCCGTGAACTTCAATCAAATAAAATTCACAAGGGATATCAAATACACATTATACGGAATATCAACAAATATACATTGCTCAAAATATTCATTTACAAGATAAACAAAACTTATTTATACCATTTATAAAACCAATCACTTGCATATTTAAATACAATGCAAGGATTTAAAGTCTGAAACGTTTCCAACCAATTTCCATAACAAAAGTTTTCCTTTTCAAATTTCATTTCAATATCATAATCATATGATATTGTTTCACTTCCACTCAACTAGTCCTCCTGAAAAAACCGGATCGGACGTCTCCGCTAGCGTTGTGGCCTCAAAATGACCGGCATGGGCAGTTGTACCTGTAATGCCATCAATAACACTATGAATTTGACAATTCAATAATGTATAAACAATCACATGATTGTATATGCTAAACAAACATTTAATTCATCTAACTCATTGTTAGACCAGTACAGATTCAATTCATAATCAATAAGAGTCTTTTTATTTGGCAAACTACAATAGCATTTTACATTTCAATTCATACTCCATCTTCCTAAAAATGAAGGATTTCATCTTCCATACGGAAGGATTCATATAATGTGGGACTTATCAGAGCCCGGGCCAAGGGCAACTGATATCACCACGAAGTTTCAGAACACCCCCAAATAATTTGCTACAGCAGAAACAGCTCTAATGAGCTTACAAAAATCATCATGTAGTGCCAGACTCAAAAGTAATAATATAATTAACATAATAATTCCGTCAAATTACAATTAACGGATTCAATTCAATTTCAGTTTACAATCCAACTTGGATACAATTCAATGTACCAATCTCATTATCTAATACCAACCATTAAGGTGTAATCCTCAGTTGTTTACTGTACGTGTTATTCTCGATGACATTATAGTTTATGTGAATTTTGTACATTAATTAACACCCATGATGGTAAAACAATATTGCTAGCCTTGATATGATCATTAGACTTTATCTTTAAAACTCAGAAATTAATTATGAAATTATACTAATTTCGTATAATTCATGCATTATCAATTAGCTTTAGAAGCTAATATTATCGTTGAATCACAAGTATTAGTTTTGGTTAACCTTTTAATTAACATATATTTCATTCTGAATCAAAATCCAAAGACAACACTTTATGGAAATAGGAATGAATTCATTATTCATTAATCGTACTATATATAATTAGTCTTTAAACTAATTTTATAGACCATTTTTTATCCTAAAACCAAAACTTGATTCAAAAAGAACCAATTTCCACTAGGTCCGATCGATCGGCCTGAATTTTGTCCCATGTCCGATCGATTGGACCTGCAATGAATTCAATTGCAGAATTGGAACTGATTGCTCTTTCTTCATTTCCTTCAAAACCTGCACATAAATTGGGACCTCTTGTCCCCTCCTCATTCATCATTCATTCATGTAAACCGTTCTCCAAACATTAATTCATCTAATCAATCCATACTATCAATTTCATTTCTAATAATTATAGTAAAAATCAGAATTCTAACAACATCAACATATCTATACAAAAATTAGCATCTAATCACAATAACATGTTTATACTTGCTTTAAATTCGAATCCACATAAAAACCCCTTTTTATGAGCTGGGCTTGATATGAAACTCACCAGATTGAAACCCTTTTTCTAACCTAACATCGATCATAAGATAAATCAAAAACAGAATTTCTTGAATTGGATGTGCTAGAAATCATTCACAACACTCAAATCTGAAAAAGGATCCAAATCACTTACTTGTAACTCAACAAAGAGCAAATCACAGCTTTCCTTTATCTCTTTCTCCAAAGAAAAGTGAAGAAGATGATGGAGAAGATAAAGCTAACACAATTCTTCTTTGGAATTCACTTGTAAAGCTCCAAGTTTGATCAATTAACAAAGAAGAAATGAAGAAAAGTAAAGAAGACAGAGCCTAGGGTTTTTCTTTGCTGGAAACAGTCGAATGAACTGAAATGGAGCTCCTCCCAACACTTATAAACTGAATTTTGCAACTAAACCCCTCTTTCTATGTTCATTTCCATTTTGAGTCAAACTAAGACTCATTTGATTCATTTGAAGTCAAATGAAAATGAGTGTATTATGAAAGTTGATGTACTCTTCGAGATACACACGATGGTATCAAACTTCACCGCATTCAACGAAATACTCATAAAATCTGTATTTACGGAAAAGTCTTTAATTTCACTAATTTGGGTCTAAAACCAACTATATTAAACCAATCTCTTCCAAACTTGTTCATTATACTTAATTCATCTATTTGAGACTAATTTGACCTATATTAGTCGTTAATCTCTATTAAGTTGATCAATCACACTTAAATCACGTTAATCTCGATTAATTAGAGTTAATATTGATTAACTCGGGATGGAGTGTAACAAAACCTCTCAAACTTGCAAATTCTAATATTAAGATTGAGTGATACCTTACCAAATGCAATTTGAAATTCGGAGCAATTGAGGCATCTATATGCGTATAATCGTGATATTAATGATCTGCGACTCAACAATTTAAGAACCCTCCAAACATTACACTCAAGAGCAGGTACGTACTTGGATAGAAGATGGCTTAACCAAGCTGAACAATCTTAAAAAAAAATTGGGGAATAATTGGAGATGTAAGTTCACACCACAAGGCACGATTTGAAGCCATTGAAAAATTGTGTTACCTTCAATTAGAGATGTCAAAGGGGCCGTGCCGGCCGCCCCAACTTCGGCCAGCCCGTGCCACAGGCCGGGCTGGCACGGCCCTCCCCAGCTAGCAGGCCGGGCCAAGTGGGCTGGCGGCCAGGCGGGCCTGCTCTGTTTTTTTTTTTTTTTTTAGTATTAAAAAAAAATAGAACACAAATACACAATTACGGAGAATGACAAAGACATTTAAGTGGTTCGTTAGTGACACCTTTTCCCCCTAGTAGTGGGGAAGATTGATATGAACAGTTATTCTCCTTTTCTAAATGTAAGTAAAAGAAGATAACTGATCAGTTTTAGTTGGTAGTTCATGCTGTGGATATACAGTAATTTTTGTTCATTTTATTTGATGATGCGTTCTTCATAAACGTTTGAACTCATTGTGCCGGAAACGAGTCCCTTGGGCTTCCTCTGGAGCAAACCAAATGCACAGGTAAATTGGTTGCACATAAAAGCCGATTCATGCGTTTGGATAACCTGGGTAAATGTGGGTAATTTGATTAAAGGCAAACTGATTTCCAAGTATCTAAATGGGGCCTTTGGTAGCCATTGGTATCATATTTTATTCCATTGGCTGTTGTGGCATTTTCTACTTGGCACTTACTAGAAGAAGTGGTCTGTTATTGTCAATTGTCAATGACAGTAGTATGGGAGCTTGAGGACTGCAGGTTCAGAACTTCAGATCCTATCTGCTACTTGAAGAGGACCATAGAGAGGCCTTTGGATAACAACACTAATGATTGTAAATGGTTTCGTCACTGATATATTGCATCCCTAAATTTCTCTCTTCATAGCATATTTCCTCTTTTGAACAATTTGTTTGATATGAGTTGTAGTTCCAATTTCAATTGTTGGACTCGTACATGTAACTGGGTGAAAAAGTCCTTACAGCCATAGTAGCCACAGGATTTTTCTGGGCTTTGATACAGACCTACTCCACTGATACGGGCTGGCGGGCCAATCCCAGCGTGCCCAGCGGGCTGGAGGCACCAGCCCGCGGGCCTGGCGGGCCCCGGCCGAATGGGCCAACGGGCCCAGCCACATCAGCCCAGCACGGCCCGTGTCTCGGGCCGTGCCTTCCTGGCCATGCCGGGCCACGGCCCGTTGACTGTTCAGCCGGCCCATTTGACATCTCTACCTTCAATCAGTTAGAATGAGTGATTGGAATGCAACCCTACCATTTGAGTATTTTGCACATCATCCAAATCTTTACAATATGTCTTGGAGTGGAAGGATAGAGAATCTTCCTGACTTGCCACCAAATCTTGCCAAATTGATTTTGTGACACTCTCACTTACAGCAAGATATTATTGAAAAAAATAGAGAAGTTGCCAAAACTTCGGGTTGTTAAATTAAGACCCAAGTCTTATTACAGTGAGAAAATAATTAGTTCTTTCAGAGGATTTCCCTCTGTTGGAATTCTTAGAACTTGACTACACTAGTCTGGAAGGACTGGATAGTTGAGGAAGGGGCTATGATCTCTCTCACGTACTCATTTGAAGACTCTTCCAAGTACATGATCTCCTGAAGTGAAATTGGTTCCAAAAAAAAAACACCAAAGAAGAAAAGTGGAGCAAAAATGAATTCTACAGAAGACCAGATAATGTATAATTTCAATCTCAATTTATAAGTTGAGAATTTTTGTCTGCAGGCGGTCTGGATCCACTATCTTTCTACGGTAGGTAGCTCTCTTAGGGCATTTAAAATGGGAAATGTGGCAGAAAACCAGGAAATGTATAGTTTTTGTGCATTACTACGGAGGGAAAAAGACCTTTTATTTGGATTGGATAATTCTTCCTTTCAATTCCACTCTATAAGGTGGCTGATATAATCAACAATCGATCTGGTAAAAAAGATGATTGATTGGGTGATATAACAGTCTAAGCGGGGCCCTAATTGGACACATGCATGTGTGGATGAGGTACACCTAAAAAGATTATTTTTTATTTTCATACTCTTGATTCCTACAAGATCAAACTTTTGCATATAGATATACAGCTTGGATCACTGTCTTTTAGGGCATGCCCTACCCATGGCAGGGACCCACTACATCAACCATGTGATGATCAATTGACCCATTAATTTCTCAACATATTTAGATCTCTCTTTCTTAGTTCTTAAGAGATGATCAAAGCTAGACTAGAAATGTTAATTGTTTTTTGAATTTGTTGTATCAAATTTATATTTTGACCAATCTTAGAATGGAAATTACTCCTCTATTTTTCCAATACATCTTCAATTGTCAATTGTGAAACACCCCCAACTTGTAGTTACCCAATTATCTTAGAATTAGTTTCTTTAGATCACTAATTTAGATCCAGGTCTCCAATATTTCTTATCATTTTCAGCTTGTATTTACAAATTTTACCTGCACTCTTGTTTTACAGGAGGAAACATTTTAATACCACATGAGCAACCGATCCTTTGGCCTCGAAAGAACAATTGTGACATGAAATCTGTTTGAGGCTCCAGGAATTCGAGTTAATGGGGTCAATAAAAGACTTATCTTCCGCAAATCGAATAAATTGTTTCCCCTTTATCAACATCTGTCATCTATTTTAGATATTTCGACAAACATAATATAAAATTCTCAAATAATCTATTTCCAAGAATCCTATCTACACACTGAAAAAATCCCTCCACACACAGCAATTTTTTAAAAAAAATTAAAAATAAAAAAATCCGAAAACTACCCCTCTTCCTCTCCTCCCCTCTCTCCCTCTCCCTACTCCGGCCACACTCGTCGTCGACTCCGATCCCTCTCGCTCTCCTTCTTCCTCTCCCTATCTCTCTCCCACGCCACAGGCAGCCCCCACCTCTCCTTCTCCCTTTCCCCATTTCCCCCTTTCCGACAACACCATCCCTCTCCATTCTCCCCCTTTCTCTCCCTCGCTCTCCCTCTCTCCCCCTCTCCCCTCTCTCATACTAGCCCCGCCAAAATCCCTCCTCCCTCTACTTCTCCCTCTCCCGCTCGCCCGTCGTCCGTCGCCAACGGCCCCTGCCCGCCCTCTCCCACTTCCACCCTTCCCCCCTCTCACCGCCCTTCCCCTGCCCTCGTCACTCTCCCCTTCCCTAGCCCTGTCTTCCTCCCTCCCTCCTTCTCTTCCCTTTTGTCTCTCTCCCTCTCCCTCCCTTTCTCTCACTCCATTTCGGCAGTAATGAAGGGATGGTGGGGGTAAGGCTGGGGTGGGCTAGAGATGGGGATAAGGGCGAGTGGGTGTAAAAAGACCTTGGAGCAGGGATAGGGAGAGAGAGGGAAAGGGAGATGGGTCGGCGTAGGGTTACGGCTAGCGAGGTTGGCCCAGGGCAGCAACGGGTGGGGTTGCCATAACAGGGAGAGGGAGAGAGAGGGATGGAGGGGGAGAGGGGTACTTTAGGGTTTTTTATTTTTAATTTTTTTTAAAAAATTGCAGTGTGTGGAGGGATTTTGTAGTGTCTAGGTAGCAGCACTCTATATTGAATTCTCAAACAAAAATAAACAGAAAATTTAATACATTATTACTAATAGTTCTTAATCCAAAAAGAAAATTTAAATACATAAACTCCTATAACTACCCTAAACATGTTTTCATGTGTTGAAATCGTTGATTGCTTCATTATCAACACTAGCAAACACATCATTTTCAATATATGTGACCCATCAGTCATTCATCCATTGATCTCCCATTCGGTTATGCAACATGTTTTTTACGTACTTCATTGTTGAAAAAACTCTTTCTACAATTACAGTCGCTACTGGTAAAATCAACGCCAATTTTAGGAGCAAATAAACAAATGAATATACGATATTCTTTTTGGTCTCCACTAATTTTCTAGTAGTGTTACCAAATCCTTTAAGTTCTAAAAACTTATTGCTAGAGCACATATCAGCAATGTAGTTTTTAAGTTGATTATCAAATGCCACGAGGTCTATTGCAGAAAAACCAGAGGCATTAAACTGAGTAAGACGGACCAACCCTTTATTGTCAAAAGCAGAAAATGAATTCGTGGGATTCAAGCAAGCCACACAAAGAAGTAACTAGGTATTAACCTCTGTGAAATGACTCTTGAAGTTGCATATTGATGATGGTGTAGAATAATAGTTCAACACAGTAGTGGTGTAAATTTGTAATTTATGGGGCTTTGCGTCACGACCGTCCGTGTTGGGGATAGAAACACCATGTTTGTTGCAAAATGAATATACTTCAGTCAATAGAGATTTTCATTCATCATCTCTAATTTTATGCAATCGTAGCTTAGACACTTTAACTAGTTTCATGGCATTCACAACATTTTGATAGTTCCTCTGCAACATAATGACAACTCATATGTGATCCCCAAGATTTTTTTCATCAAGTGTAAGACAAAAATAGAATCAAGATATTGCACCGACCCCATAAAAAAACGAGCTTCAGTTCTTTGCTCGGAGAGCGTGCTATCCTCTTAAACAAACTCAAGTACATCAACAACAGAAGAATACATCACAATCAAGTTCAAAATAGTTTCGTAATGTGATCCCCACCGTATTTCATTGTCCCGTTTAATACTAGTTTCTTGATTCAAACCTCATCCACTTGAAAGTTTACCAGCATTTAATCTTTCATTAACTTTATAAACTTGTGCATCCTGGAGAATATCCCTTCCTTTACAACAGTATAACACATATATCATTTTTTTAAAAAATTAATAAATCAAGTGCAACAGTGGGGTAAAAAAAAAATTAATATTTTTTCAGTGATCAAAGTAGCGCGCCCAGAGACCATTGGGTGGCAGAGCATAAATACTTTAACCGACAATCCCACGTGACCACGTCAGATTCAGAAGGACTATTGTTGACTCAAAAGTTGTGGGCAACAAATAAGAGAAAAAAGTTGATTGAAAAAAGACAAAGAAAAAAAGAAGAAAGAAAAGCAATCCATGAGAACCACATTTCCCGGGCCCACCTCAACATTTATCCAAAGTGGGTGCCAGGCTGCCAGCGGTCCAGGTGATGGGATTTTCCTTGCTTTGATCTTCCAATCTTCAGACTCGACGGAAATTATTGAAGGTTCTCAGAAGGGCCCACTCAAAACAAATGAATATAACAATTGAAATAATTGCCGTCCTCTTTTGACAGTTTGGCTTCAATAGAAATTCAGATGGTCACGAGCATACTTCTCCCCCATAGTGCCAAGGATCAATGGCAGAGCAGGGCTTTAAACCTTCTGATGATGGTATTTACTCTTTACTGAGCTAAACTTGAAACTTCAAGTGAGTCCAGAGCCTTAGTAGAGGATACAGACTTTATTCGTTTGCTGCAAATTAGTAATGAGTAAATAATTAATCAAAGAATAAAGAAAAAAAATAAAAATCTAATAGTGAGCTATAAATTATAGTTTAAAAAGTTATAGCCACATAATGTAAGAAAAAATGAATTCAACTAAGAATCAAAAACTATAAAAAGAAAAAAACATAAAAAAAAAAGGCTGTTAATTTGAATGGGTGCTATTTTTCCAATCTAGAAACCTTGTGAATAGTTGGACTCTCCCACCAACTACTTCAGGAGAACTTATTTCTATTTGGAATATATTCTCTGAAGTACAGATAGCGGGGGATTGTGAATATGAAGTTATCTGGTTGTTAGAAGATACTAGTGTATTTTCTCTTCGTTCGGTGAGTAATGTGGGTGATCGGGTCTCTCTTCTTTGGGTCCCTTATCTTAGGGTTGTATTCCTAAACACTCTGGTTTAGGTATACATTTTGGTTTAATTCCAGGCTCTACAATTAAATTAAGTAGGGAATTAAAGAGACTTGGTCTAGGACCTACTCAATTCAATGTAAATCAGTTGGTTATGTAACCATTAAGCTGTGCTTGGCCCGGGCTGTGGGTTCTTAAGTCCTTGTTTAGAATTTTTCTTTGCTTGTGATACTTGTCTTTTTTGAGAGGTAGGCCATCGCTTTATACAATATTCTTTGTGTTTTTTTCAATAAAAGACTCGGCTCAGCTTACCTTTAAAAAGGAAAATAAATAAATGAAAATAATATGGGTCATTCAAGTCGAATTCCATCCACTCCATTGATATATTCTTAAGTTTCACTTCAAAATAAGTGGGTCTCACCACCTTATTGTGCATGAATACAGAAACATGACATGACATCGCTGTTGATGTGGGGTGAATCACGTCTCAATCATGGTGCGCAATTATAGTGGACCACTCCTTTTAAGCTGGAACTTCAAAACATGTCAATGGTCGGTAAGAAATTTATCTCGAACGATCCCGATTATATATCTATGTGGCCCCGGAATGGAGTTGCAAGAAAGTGCTACAGAAACTGTGTAATAGTGATGATTGGTCGGTTTGGAGTTTGGTTTGTCAGCATATATTTACGAAAGCTAAACTCCTCAGACAGACGAACCGGCCCACACGCTGGAAGAGGACTTGAGGAGACTTATCCTCCACGTACAACCTCGGTCTTTAAAAACGCAACCAATCCCAAGCCCGAACGCATGAATTCAAGCTTCAAGGGCCATAGGCTTGATAACCATTGTTTTAGCAAGAAGAGAGAGGAGAATATGGCTTGTAGGCAGCAATATCTTTTGCTGCTTCAGCTCACACAGCTTATCTGGCTAGCATTCCCAGCTGCAGCTGCTTCCGGTGCCAAGTCGGGTTGCCCAGAAAAGTGCGGTGACGTTAGTATCCCATTTCCCTTTGGCATCGGTGATGGGTGTCACATAGGAAAGCCTTGGTTCAATCTATCTTGTGACAGCTTATCCAACCCTGCAAAGCCATATTGGGGTGATCTTGAGATTTTAAACATATCGTTACAAGGCCAATCAACGTTCAGCTCCCCTGTTGCTAAAGACTGTTCCAACCGGTCAGAGACCACAAACTATACGACGGTGTCTATCCGACTATACGAAGATGGCCCGTTCACACTCTCAAGCTCCCGTACCATATTCGCTGGAATCGGTTGCGATACTCAGGCATACATAGGACCCTTTAACGGCACGAATGATACCACTGGGTGTATGTCGATTTGTCAAGGCAAGGGGATGGTGGTAAACAACTCGTGCTCCGGGATTGGCTGTTGCCAGGTCTCCATTCCCCCGGGTGTCAAGAACTTGAAGATGTGGTTGAATAGCTTCTACAACCATAGTCGCGTGCTGGATCTTAATCCTTGCAGCTACGCATTTCTAATAGATAAAGATCTTTTCGAGTTCAGCAAGGATCGCTTGGTTAACAATAAATATGACAGACACATCCCAGTTCCAGTGGTGGTTGACTGGAAAATTGCCAACGAGACGTGCGAAACAGCACGAAGAGATGAGAAAACTTTCGCTTGCAAGAGCGAGAACAGCGTCTGCAATAATACTGATGATGGTCCTGGATACCGTTGCTATTGCAGAGGAGGATACAGAGGAAATCCTTACCTTACTGAAGCAGACGGCTGCGTAGGTATGTTTTTTTTTTCTTTTTTTTTTTTTTTTTGGGCCTTTGCTGTTGTTTCTCCATGTGAGTGAGTCGGAATCCAGTGTCGTAGCTATTATATCTCAATTGGGTTGGATTTGTTATTTGCAGTGAGCCAGACCAAGTGCCCAGTCCAATCCATAAAAGTTTCACAGATGGGGATGGGATTAGTTTGGTATTAGAATTTTATATTTTCAATATTATAATGAAAAAGGAAAACATTATTACATGATATATATATATATATACAAAAAGTCTACTTGGACAAACTTTTTGGCCAGAATTTTGGCCAACCCATATGGTTTCCATTGAATATCATAGTGATATTCAATGGAAACCATATGGGTTGGCCAAAATTCTGGCCAAAAAGTTTGTCCAAGTAGCATTACTCATATATATATGGGAGGTGCTCCTATGAGAGACACTCTCACCAAGTTTATGGGAGATGGGTGGGAGCCCTCACATTTAAGTTGGGGGTCCTTGCATTTAAGTTGGTGAGAGTGGATAAGGAAGTGAGGCCTAGAGCTTGGTGAGAGTGTCTCTCATAGGAGATGCTTAGAGCTACTCTTACCTTATTATAAGAAATAGGGTTGGGGCCTGCAAGGCTTTTCTTTTTATCTTGATATGCCCGGAGGTAGGATAGGCCCAATTTTAAAAAGTCCGTAACTTTGAGGGTCGAGCTAGGGCTTGCTTTAGCTGGCCTGAGGCCCGAGATGGGCCCCGCCAGGCCTTTGTCTATTAATATTTAAAATAAATAATATATAAATGAGTTTTTACCAAAAGATTATAAAGAACTCCTCTAATTAGCAATTAATGATGGAGCCTTAATATTTAGTCAAAAAATAATAACCAACCTTAGGTAAAATATTTTTGATAGATATTCCCATAAATCCTAATTTACCACCTATATTTGATTGTACATATTCTTCAATGAAAAGAAAATTCAAGTTGTCATTGATTAAACTGATTTTCACCATTAATATAAACTACTGATATTTGAAAGTCTAAATGGATGGCCATCAACATCATCACTGAATGGAGTTGAGCTTTAGCCATTGGCCACTAATTGATGCCAATTACTTTCTATCCTCTTACTTTCATGATTATTGTTTCATTCAAGTGTACCCCATATATGAAGTTATAGTCTCTGGTTCTGACCCCTGTTCACATGCATCTATTGTCATTCATCTTTGGTAGTCAAAGTTAAATTATTTTGTTATAAAATCCATTGATGATGTTGTGAAGAATTACGAGGGTTAATGTTAATTTAAAAGTGGCATAATGTCGAATTGAACCACACATACTAGATAATTTATTTAGAAAAATTCTAATGGTTCTTTAATGAATAAATCTAATTGAATTATGTGAGACTTATCAAACAGGCTCTTATGGTCCATATAATTGTTTTATAAAAGAAAATGTAGTACATAAACTAGTACTAGCTGAACTATAATTACAACAGTCTTACTAAGAGCCTGAGAACAAACAAAATTAGGCACATTACTTAAAATATGTTACTATGGCTAGTGTATTTAGGTCTTTAATAGTGTCATCTATATCCTAATTTCATGTCACAGTACTATCAAATGAGCTTATTTCATATAATCTAAAATAATATTTTTATATGAAGATAAAGCGACTTGTCTTGTGCATTCTTTTAGAAATAACACAAAAAGACCGACTTTTGCATTGCACATTTCCTTAGCTCAAATAAAAGAGGGCTAGCATCTTAGTATGGAAAGATTATTATATATAATAATATTAAAAATATAATTTCTTTCAGCCCTGAATCGACCTTGGCCCTCGAGGGTAAGGTAAGGGCTTCAATATTGTAAGCCCACCATGGGTCCAAGGGCTTCTGACTCCACCTAGGCTCGCCCTGCATATATGAGGGTAGGATAAGGGTTTACCCTAGCCCTTTGACAGCCCCGCAATTGGGGCGGGTCACTCATTTAACCCCACCATAGCCATCCCTACGAAGCTATTTAAGTCTTTAAAACGAGTTCTCATCCACATCGATGATGCCCAGTTACCAACAATCTAGACTGAACAGTAAATTTTCCCTCTTCTATGATCTCTGAAATTGCACAACAGTGGGAGTTGGGTCAATCATTTTATTAACCACATATAAAACAAGTAAGTTTTGTTGATTATTATATTTAAATCTTTATACATGATCAATCTAAGAAAAGTCTCAATTTCTTTTAATGTCCAATTTGTTCACAGCCCATGTAAAAAGGGGTTTTCCAGCTTACACTTTTTTCTATGGGTGACTGGTTCTTTTTACCATCGTGCAGATATCGACGAATGCAGTGAAAACCTCCACAGTTGCAAAGAACGAATATGTAAAAATACAAAGGGAGGTCATTACTGCAAGCGCGGCTTTGACAAACTTGTGGCACTTATGATCCTTTTGGGTAAACCGCTCAATTTTCATTCAACTCACTCTCATAAATAAAAGGGTCCTTCATATTTTCCTGATAAATACACAAACACATGAGCACACACAAGCTGACCAAATCCAAACCATTTTTTAAGAACAAAAAAAAATCACAAACAAGAAAGGCTTTGACAAACTTGTGGGACTTATAGCATGGGCACAAATGAATTAGTTCATCATACTTGTCGAGCTCAAACTACGAATCAAATAAATTGAGAAGTAAATCAAAGTTCATCGTTCTTGTGGAGCTCAAACTCAGAATCAAATGAATTGAGAAGTCAATCAAATGAACCTACTCCATCAAATTTTCTAATCTACAGATTGCAAACTGAATATGCAAATTAATCGAACCCCGAACTAGGTAACTATGCTCCAATATGTGTCAAATAAAATCTTTCAATCATTGGTTCATACATCCTTAGGGTGAACTACAAAGAGTTGCCATTATCTACTTAAATACAAGATAAAAAAAAATAGAAAATAGAAACCATAAATTAAATTAAAAAAAAAAAAAAAAAACTGTTCTACTTACCCCTCCCATTCATTTAAGATGAAGCCCACTTTGTAAATCGAAACCCTAACACAAGAATTGGCAAACTCAATCTAAGGGCATCACCAATATTTTGTTCACGTTCATTTTGCATCTTTCAACTTATCCAAGCATGCGCACATATATATTTTTTTTTCCATCTTTAAACTCTTTCGACTTAACTATGCAGGCATTGGCATAAGCCTCTTGTTTATACTCGTTATCTCTTGGATATATTGGGGACTCAAGAGAAGAAAGATCATCAAATTCCGTGATGAATTCTTCCGGAAAAATGGAGGTTTGTTGCTGCAACAACAAATTGCTTCACAAGGTGTTACTGTGGCGACCAAGATATTTAGTGCCGAAGAGCTAGAAAGGGCTACAAGCAAGTATGATGAGACACAAATCATTGGCAGAGGAGGTTATGGAACAGTCTATAAAGGAATTTTACCTAACCCTGGAACGGTTGCAATCAAGAAGTCCAAAATAGTTGATGAGAGCCAAATAGAGCAATTCATAAATGAGGTTTTTATCCTGTCACAAATCAACCACAGAAATGTAGTGAAGCTTTTGGGATGTTGTTTGGAAACTGAAGTTCCATTACTAGTGTATGAATTCATCTCCAATGGGACCCTTTCCAATCACATCCATGATGAAGCACATCCATCAACCTTATCTTTAGAGGATCGCTTAAGGATTGCTTCGGAGACTGCAGGAGCACTTGCTTACTTGCACTTCGCAGCTTCAATACCAATATTTCACAGAGATGTAAAATCTACTAACATCCTTTTGGATAATGATTTGACAGCCAAAGTGTCTGATTTTGGAGCATCCAGATTAATTCCACTGGATCAAACTCAAATAAGTACAATTGTTCAAGGGACCCAGGGATATTTGGACCCAGAATACCTTCAAACAGGGCAATTGACAGAGAAGAGTGATGTTTATAGCTTTGGTGTTGTTCTTGCTGAGCTCTTAACGGGAGAAAAGCCAACTTCCTACACTAGGGGTCCAGAAGAGAGAAACCTGTCAAAGTATTTCCTTTCATCAATGAAAGAGAATTCTCTCTTTAATGTGCTAGATCCTCGAGTGGTGGATGAGGGTGGAAGAGAGCAGTTGGTGGCAGTTTCTCAGCTTGCAAAGAGATGCTTGAGTCTTAATGGAGATGATAGGCCCACGATGAAGGAAGTTGCAATAGAACTGGAAGAGTTGAAAAGGTCTTTTACACAACCTAGGGCTGAAGGTAAATATGAAGGCACTAAGGTTGAACTGTGTGAACCATCAGAAGCCTACAAAGGCAATGACTGTTGTTGGGTAAGATAGTTTGGGCAATCGCAGCATATTGCTATTAGAGATGGCAAGGTGACGGCGTTGTGTCATTATTTTAGATCATTAACAATATAATATCCAATGCCTAAAGCATAAAAGTCTAGATATTGATCGGCAACATCAAGGTAGTGGTAGTTTGTAGTAGTTGTCTCTTTGTTATGTGTTTCCTTTCTCTTTTGTATGCTTCTTGTGTATGTTTCTAGCTAATGAAGGTCTCATTAGTAGAAAAAGAAAAAAGATTTATGGAAAACTGCAACGAGTAGACAGGCAACATCAAGGTAGTGGTTTTAGCACCTATATACCATATGGGTATCAGTATTATCTAATCAAAGACAGTTTAAGAGAAAAAAGTAAAAGTATAACCCTATGTTTGCAACAACATTGTTAGAGACCAAATGAATCCCCTTGATTCGAGTACGGGTAGCACTCATCTACCCCTCATGCAATAGTGTGTTAGCCTTCTCTAATGGCAATTTAACCCTTAAAAGAAGAATTAGGACCTTAAGGCTTTCATAACAGAGTTATCCAAAAAAAAAAAAAGCCTTTTGTAACAGACACCACGCCAGAGAACACTTTTAGGGAATTAGAAGTTGCAGAGCCTCCTCAATGTTCCTTAAATATTGCTTGTTACAATGAATGAGAACATCCTATTAATAAACCTACTCTATACAATCAATGGCCAAGATAATCAATTATTAAGATTAATCCACCTGTCACTTGTCCATTAGATTGAACCTTCTAGACCCTACTCTAAGAAACTTCTCCACAACTCTATTCCTATCTAAGATACTCCCCAATTATTCTAACCTAGATATTAGGGTTGTAAATGCGTTGAGTTCAATTCTCACCACTTACTACTACTCAAATTATGTCATCTTAATGTACCATGTTATACACACACATGCAGGCATGCAAACATACACAAGATTGCAACCTGCTCATTTTAAACTGAAGGAGTGGTATTTTTACAAGAAATATCTATCTAGCTTTCCTTGTAGAGATCTTACTTTTCTTTTAGACAAAGTATGTTGGTGCCAGACAGAAATGGAACTCCAACAATTTCTTTTTCTTTAATGCATGTATATAAATCAGATGTAGAAGATAATCAGGCCCCCATAGCCCTCTACCTAACAACATTACATGATAAGTTACAGAAATACCCACAAAAAAAGCGAGCTTTATTTCAGTGAAAACTGGGAAAAGGGTTATAAAAGGATCTCAATCAGACCTAGAGGTGTGCAAAATATTGCCCCCTTTAGATCATCCTAAAATTTGTGTTTGTGGCAATTTATAAGTGTTGTTTGTGAAGGAGCATTATGTTGCTCATCTATAAGCCGGTGGCCCCCAAAAATCAAAATAAGCTAAAGTGTACGGTTTTATGTGTACCAAGGGATAATGGAGACTGGTGTGATCTAATAGGAGTTTTCATGAATGGATCACGGGTGACAGCCGTGTGGGGCCCACCTGTGGGACTAACACCACTATCAATCAAATGGTGAAGGTTTAAGTAAGGGGATGATTTTTGAGATTCGATAGATTTATCATGATTGAGAGATGGGCTGTGTAAAATCTACAGTTAGAAACCCCTTGATCACAGAACCAATGTTGGAGACGGTCTAAATAGCAATAAAATGCATTCTACTTCTGACTATGCAACATGTCATGATGTGACGTTTTATTCTTCCACCGGTATGGTTGAAGAAGTGATGTAGAGAAGTAAAGCACATGATGTTACACTTTTTAGATAAACCTTTGTGGCCCCACTACTGGTCCCCTTGTGATGTACCCATGTGTACTTCCCTACCATATTTGTTTATATGTGTGGAGTAGTTAAGATGAGGTGGATGTCACATCATGGAAAAGGTAAAAGTGAGGTAAGTTGACATAAAAGTAGAGATTTGGTAAAATGTGAGTACAAGGTAAAGTATAGGTGAGAGAGTGTGTGTTGAAACACTTTTTGTCATAAAGTTTACTTCACCAACTTCACTCTTTGGTAAAAAGAAATAGGCCTGTTAAGGAATAAAGGCAAGTGGTGCCACATCATAAGTTTACTTCTCCACTCCACTTTTCCCACCCAAACATAGTGAAGTAAAAAGGTCACATCCCATACCAACTTTAACTTCACCTTTACTACTTATGCTAAACAAACATGATAAAGTAATCAATGCAAAAAGGTCTCTTCTTTATTGTCAAAGCCTACATAATCAGAATCGTTCTTATATCAAAATCAGAATTCAGCTAGCGTCACCAAATATCAAGGAGTGATCTATAAAAAGAAATTGAGAAACTGGATCTGTTTGCCTCTCTCAGATAGAGAGAAGCATTTGGGAGCCCCATTTAACCAAAATAGAAGACCTAGATTATTACACGCATGCTTTGATCTAGCTTCTCCATTTTGCACCAAGTCACCAACATCTATCTGATGTACTGAATAGTCCCAATCATATCATAAGTTTGCTTGAGGTTTATTTTGAATATAATTCCCATTTTTTGGGTTTATTTCTCGACACCACACTGATTGGCCACCAGGATCGCATGATGTCCCCTATTGATAAAAGCATCTTGGGCAAATAATAGAGTCCTCTTGAACCTATAGCAATAATTTTGGCTAGATTTCTGTACAATACAAGGCTGATGAGTCTGTGGTCCTACACTTTGAAAGTCTACCATCCCTTTTTCTTTGGTACTAAAGCACTGAAGAGACTCCCATCCGTTGAGCTGGACCAACAGCCTAATTGCAACTCCCTTTTTCACGATTACCAGATTGGTGGGATTTCTACCCTGCTAAATAAGCACCATGGTTGCCTGTAGAGATTTAACCACTCCAATCAAATCAGTTTTTTATTCATAGTTGGAAGTTCCAAAAACATAATAGATCGGTGACCCAACATTTTTAAAATAAAATAGGGTGAAGTTATTTCAATATTCCCTGATCTCAAGGAATATTGAAAAGCCGGCTATCAGAATCAAACCGATGGCCATCGCATTAGAAAATAATATTATCGACAAAGAGTCTTCCTTGACTTAAAAGGAATATTTTGGCTAGATTTTTGTACACTTAAGGCTGGTCCTACACTTCTAACGTCTACCATCCTTTTTCTTTGGTACTAGAGCACTGAAAGAGTGCTCCCATGCATGGGGCTGGGCCAACAGCCTAATTGCAACTTCCATTTTCGCAATTACTAGTTTGGTGGGATCTCGAGCCAGCTACAATAAGCACCATGATTGCCTATAGCGCCAAACGAGCTTGCCATCCTCATGTTACAAGCTTTTCTTTTTCAGAAAGGTCCCAATAATCTCCTCTTCATCATCGACACCACCCTGGTTAAGAGGAAACATGGCCGTAGAACATTACTATCATAATGTTTCCCAGAAACTTTATTTGGACATTATCATCACCTCTTAATGCAATCCTAGGATTAGGATCGCAAGTGCCGCAAGCACAATTAGGGTTTCCACAGAAACAATCGCACGATGAAGACACTCTCCAACAATAAACCCACAAGGGAAATTCTATTAACTCCAAAAATCTAAGATCATGGATCTCTACAATGCCATATTTCTAATACAAGATGCTTAAGCACTAAGAAACAATCTTAATCTAACTAGGAAATAAAATAAGAATCCTATCCAAATTAGAAACCTAATCTAATTACAACTCTTTGCTAAAATTAAAGCTAATAACAATTAAGAAAATCTCTTAAGCATCAATGGGTCCCACGTGGCCCACAAGTTATCTCCCGTGAAAAAGTGGTGCTGCTACTTCACCTTGTAAGGCATGTTTGTTTCATGTAATTCAGTTCCTAGAAATTCTAGGAGACTATATTTCTAGAAGTGGTTAAAATAAAGAATGAAAGGTGAATATCAAATAATGACCATCAAATAACCTACTCTCTAATGGAAATTGAATCAAAGGAAGATGGAAAATGAATACCCAGCCTTCGCACTTGTAATTTAAATCCTAAAAAATCCAAAGTCACATCTACATCATTGCCTTATATCCAACCCTTCCCTCTTTAATAATCCTTAGAAGAGCCTACTTGACCATGAATTCCTATGCATTCTATGCATATAAACAGGTCATTGGTCTTATCCCATTTATTTGGGGTCGGCTTGAGAACTGTACAAAACAGCTATGGAAGGAAGAGAAATTGCACTTGTGAGACAAAGTGGTTACACTAAACATGGACATGGATAACTTTATCTTGAAAAAGCAGCTCCATAATAAAATGAAAGAAGGATATACTATTTCTTTACAAATAAAATTTGATGATCACTGTTTAAAGGCATAGGGTGCGTCAATGTACCTGAAACCACGTCCCCATTGGAACTTTCCTTCTAATTGTCACTGTAATCTTTCACCTCATGAAGATATAAGCAAATAATTACTTCCCTGCATAAACTGAAATACTTTCACCAGGCAGGCAGCTTATCACGTGCATGACTAGGCCTTCCTTAGTTATTCATTAAAATGAATTGCACCAGCTTTCCAAACAATATAAGTCGTTGCAAACATGACCGAGCTGATGAAGACAAATGAAAATACAATGACGAACAGATCCACACCCCCAGGAAAGTCGAATGTCAAGCCCTGCTTTGGCATCCCACGCTTGCTATCGTCAAACAAATTCGTGGGAGCTTGAGGTAGGCCTCGAGGTTTACCTACATCACTTTCCCTCAGTGCATCCAACACACTGCGGCCCATTTCTCTCTTGGAAGGTCTCGATTCCGTGTATTTGTTGAGAACACGAGCTGCACGTAGCTTTTCCCTGGCTGTCAAAGGAGATCTCTTGGGCAGAGATTGCATGCTCAAAGAAGAAACTTTTACCCTATTCGCCTCAGAATCAGTCTGAGTCCCACCAGAGTCAGCACCTTGCATTTGTGAACCTGTTTCATCTCTAGCACTCACCTCCGCCTCAGCATTTCCAGTGGCTGAAATTAAGGACGTGGTCTTTGCTGCTAACGACTGATTTTCATTGAGTGTACTTTCCATATTTTCAGATCCTATGCTCACTGCATCTGTAGCAACCTTATTACTATCTGCAGCACACAGAAGTCTGACCTGTCTCATTTCCTTCATGGGCTTCTTCGACTGACACTGTAGGCCCAAGGGAGCTAACACAGAGCTAGCCCGTTGGCCCAAAGCATTCCCCTCATTTGAGCAAATGCTATCCCCTGAAAATGATCTTGAAACATGTTTTACCTGAGACAGTAGAGTAACATCCAACAATAAGTGTTATCCCTTAAAAAGGACCTCAGTTTATCTCTACGGGTCGTTTGTTTATTTATGCATGGTAAATGTAATTTACACATGTTTTAAGTTTTGCATATGTTGAGGGTATTACAATGTTCGTGTAAACAAAATTTTCGTTATCATTTTCACGAGCGATTCACTCTACCACATCTTTTCTTTTTACACTCGATGTCTAAATATACAAAAAAAAAAAAAAAAAAAAAGTTATCACATGGGGGTGGGAAGAGGAAGGGGAAGAAAGGATCTACATTAGTTTTTGTACACTTTAGCAGAATGCAGGATCCCAAAAATTTTCCTAGAAAGGAAATAGTAGGTCAAATACACATTGAACTGTTCAGATCATGATATGGAAGCCCGTAAGAATGCAGAAAAACCAGAAAGTGGGATTATGCTATGAATGGTACTTTTATATATATTCAAAATCATTGAGGATGTAATATCTGGAACTTCAAATCTTAGGGTTTATCATTTCTCTGAGAATGTTGAATGGTTCGGATCATGAAGTTGGGACCTACATGAGTGTAGGAAAATCAGAAACTATAAGCTATTTTTGTGTTTTTCACATGTACCTCAAAATCCGTGATGATCTAAGATACAAAAGTTCACAATTTGGGGTTTATCATTTCTATGAGAATATTGAATGGTTTGGATCATGTATTTGGGGCACGCAAGTGTGGAAAAAATAAAAAAATGGGATTACGCTGTTTTCGCATTTTACACATTTCTCAAAATCATCATTCCAAAAAAAAAAAAAACATATTTTTCAAAATCTGTGAGGATATAAGCCATGAAACTTCACATCTTGGGGTTTACTAGCCCAATGAAAATGTCGAACACTTCATATCACAAACTGCAGGTCCAAAAGTGTGAAGAAAAAACCCAGAAAAATGGGATAGACTGCAATTTTTAAGATGTATAAAAAGTTAGGTCAGCAGGAATTGTATCCCAGACCTGTTTAAAGGAAATAGCAATGACACCAACTTGGCACTTTTGTGGTGTGTAAAAAAAATCTCATCATTTACATATGAAAATGATTTTTATGAGAGGTGTGAAAATTATTACATGAAAATGGACCCTTTTACACCATTTTTTTACGAATTCTTTTACAAATGTAAATTCAATGAGTAAATTTTTTAAAGGAGTAATGACTACATATGTAAATGTTGCAAAAAAAGGATCCCTAAGAGGAGATCTAAGAACCCCATTTGTCCTATCTAAAAGAGCTATTTGCATAAGTAGCCAATGGTGATCATCTATGTTTCTAGCAAGGAAAATAATCAGGGGCTTATCTTGGATATCTGAGTGAGAACCCATTTGAACTTGTAACGAGCAGTTCGTAGAAAGAGCCATTGATAATGAGGAGTAACGTATCAAGGACACTTCATTTCACAGGGAAAAAAAGGTCGTATCTGAAAATCGTATATGCATGATGAAACTTGTTAGACGGAAAAACATTTATTACTTTGTATTATAATAATATAGTACCATTACATAACTATTAACTCGTTTATGACCAAGATTTTACAAACATTAGCACAAACACTCCTGTGATTGCACCCATTTGGGCGATCATAATTGAACAAACTGATGTTTAACTTCCCCATCGTAGAATTTGTGCATTCAAATAGCAAAATTAATGGGGTTTCATCCTCCCTCCAGAGATCACTAGATAGTAGATATCCCCAATATACAAGTAGTATCAAAAT
Organism: Cinnamomum chago; assembly: GCA_038049695.1. Classification (NCBI taxonomy): domain Eukaryota; kingdom Viridiplantae; phylum Streptophyta; class Magnoliopsida; order Laurales; family Lauraceae; genus Cinnamomum; species Cinnamomum chago. Next base: position 80,562,622 of record CP142452.1, read on the forward strand.
GCTTTCTCTTTTACCATGCTGTTGGGCTGAGACATGAATATAAAAACTCTGTAAAAGTAAGAGCCTACCCCCTTACTCACTCGCAGGCTCCTCCTTAACAACAATCACTCCAATTTCTAGAAGATAAACTTTCACAAGAATTTCGTCACTGCTCTTGATTGGAACATCCTTGCTTCGATTTCAAACAGTTTCCCCTCTAGCACTTGATCTGTGCAGCTCAAATCAACCAAGGACATCCTGCATAGGATCGAACTTCTTCACAGAAAGCATATTCACTAAGCCAACAAGCAATCTTATTGGTTGCTGCAGCTGTGGCACTGGCTCCTCACAGACTATTTTAATTCCAGGGGGAATTTTCACCTACGGGACGTCCGCATGTAGACATCATGGTGGGTGCCATGAAATTCAGTAGACCCCTTTTTTTAATGGACACGGCCTTTTTAACATCTGGATCACGTTGTCTACATGCCAAGGTTCCCGCAGGAGAAAATTTTTGCATAATTGCAGTCTCTCAAGACACAATACTGCTTCTTCTAGGTCACAGTTGGATCCATCTTGGATCAGATCCATCATCTAGAAGTGAGCATTCACCCTTAAATGGGTTCCATGCTTTATAAATAATTTATATAAGCTACCCACAATGAAGGAACAGCATGTCACTCCTGGATAATATTGAAATTTTGCCGCATGCTCAAAGAACCTTTAGAGATATGGCAGCTTCAAGACCCTTTTAAGAAGTTTTTGTCCTAATTTCGATTTCCCAACTCCTTTCCTACCTTCTCAGCACCCTATGAGACTCAATCACCTCTATCAATCAAGAGATCCCAAGAATTTAGCCAATAAATGTTGATTGGCAACACTGCCTGAAAATGCCATGCCATCATCGTCAACCTCCCACACTGGACATATCCTATGTTGCCCAAATACAGAAGGACAAGCCATGGATGAATGATGATCAATTGGCCAAGGAGGATGCCAATCAATTTGCATGTTCTATTATATATTTATATGAGATTTTAGCCATTTTCTTTAATCAGTTTTTAGTTAACCACTTGAATGGGGAACAAATGCATATGCCATTTAACCTTAATGTAGTAGATATGAGAATGTTGAGGTGGATGCGTGGTAAAACTAGGAAGGATAAAATTAGAAAAGAGCGCTTTCGAGAGCATTTAGGGGTAGCATCAATAGGAGATAAAATTAGAGAAGCCCATTTGAGATGGTTTGGGCATGTCCAACGTAGGACGGCAACGGGACCGGTACGTAAAAGTTAGGCTATGTAGGTTAATGGCCCACGAAGGGAAAGGGGTAGGCCGAAGAGGACGTGGATGGAGGTAGTAAAAATAGATCTAAAGAAATGCAATTTATTTAAGGATTTAGTTCATGATAAATCGGGATGGAGAAACAGAATTCATATAGCCCATAAATGGATACGGGGATCATGGATACAACTCTGCACTTTTAAAAATCTAAGACACAGATACGGATACGGGTGTCCTAAAATATTCTTTAGATTGCTTTTGAATTTATGAAATTATAATTATTTAAGTTTCTTTCTAACATTTTTTATGTTGAGAAGTAAACAAATTAAAAGAACTAATATGAAATAATGGACTTGGTAAGTAGGATATGCTAAACTTTTATCCTATAAGTATTAGTACAGTATCGGGTATCAATACAAGTGTCGTATTGGTTTGATACGGATACGTGGTGCTTGTACAAGTATCCAAGTATCATAGGTTGGGACAAGGCTTTGATGACGACGACGACGATGCTCTTTTAGTTCATCTTTACCAAATTTGTCTTTACATTTTATTTTATTTTTCTATTCATCCCTTGATTTAGTTTTGATATATGATTTAGTTTGATACATGATCATCTTGCATGCATTTAAGATGCATTCCCAATCTATCACTTTTCGACCTTTCTGTTTTCAACTTGAATGCACTTTATATTGTCTAGGTCTCTATTTTTCCCCTAATGATTTAGTGATCTTAAGGACACCCTTCGCTCCCTTCTTGGTTCCTACCCAGACATTCACAATATGAAAAGATTTGTACTTGGACTTCAATGAGGCCCACTCTTCCAAGTCTCTCTCAAATAAATTATACCTATTAGGTCGTTAGTACTACTTGTTCCCTCCCACTCCAAAAATCTCTTTCCTTTTTCAGTTGTGCATTCAACCATAGGATTTCCTTAATAAGCCTCTTCCCTTTGAACTCCCCAAGAACATTTTTGTGACCTGTTTAATAAGACCTGCCATTCAAACCAAGAATACATTTATATCCCAATTCCATATTCCTACTATAAGGTGAAGGACATCAAAGGGTAGGATCTACCCCCATCTGTGATTTTAGGTCATACTCAATGCTCAGCACAAGATACCTCCTCTAACACACTCAAAATAAACACCCTCCAAATTTAATTTATGGGGTATTCCAAAATTCTAACTTGATAGAAGTTACATGACAACCAAAAATAAAAGTAGAAGTAGAAGAATAAAGAACAAGGAAGCAAAGAGAAAGCAAAAGGTCATAGACCTTACTTGAAGGAAGGAATGATGGATGTAGAGAAGGGTTACCTTGGTCGTCGTGCGGAGGTTGGCACTGGCCAGGCATAGAGAGCTCGCGAAGGCTGACGACATGGCTCTCTCTCTTTTTATCAACTCATACCCCCGTCTCGCGCGCAGGTTGGTTTGTTTTTGGCGGTGGCAAAAGGCAAAAGGCAAAAGGCAAAGGGTAAGGAAGAAGAAGAGGATACGAAGAGATTGGGGTTAGTGGTAGTGGTAAGTGTAAGAGAGTGGGTCCACCTGTACAGAGCGTGGCCATTTGCCGTGTGAGTATGTGACACGTCACGTTTTCTAGTGTGGCCCACCTTGAGATCCATTTGGGTGGACCATAAAACAGGAAACCCCCATAGTCTTGGATCCCAAGTTTGGCATCCATTCCAATCGATTGTATACGTCTTTTTATACGCTAAGACTTTTTGACTATTAATCAAATGGTTAGAATGATAATTCAAGCCTCACTCACCATATACAATTAAAATAGCGGGACCGTTTAATAAATGGTGCTCACATTATCATGAGCATGGATGGCTAAAAAAGTACTGCATGCTAAACTATCAATTCTTTATTTTTCATGATCAATTTGTATAATTAGTGTGTAAGGTTAATTTCTTTTATAAAAATATCTATATTTTATTATGTGTATGTAGAGATTTGATCCCATGTGATGAACGAGATGGTGCAAAGGACTTCCCTATATAACCTTCCTGAGACCATGACAATTATGGTAGAGATGAGGAGGGAAAGACATCACTGAGACCTATTTTGCAATGCATCATTTATTGGATTTTATGTTAAAGGTGAGTAACAATTGTATGAGCGTAAAATTAATTTCCAGTTGTGCCAATTTATGAGAGGAGGCGTGGGCGTGGGCGTGGGCGTGGGCGTGGGTCGTGGGCTTTCAGGGCAATAACTTGATTATATATAAATGGGTCATCACACAACTTCATTGCACCAATATTACTTGATAGTTTGCCTGCAGTATAATATTATAATCAGCATCATCATCAAGACTAGGTCAGTCACATAATTTTATTTTTCCATTCTAATCTATCATGGAACAAATATACAGGTACACTGTACTTCTTCAAATATATCTTAATTACTTTCATTCATATCATCTTTGTCCTATCCATCATCTTTAAGTAGAAATTCTTTTTCTCGTCATTATTGGTCTACGTTGAATATGTTTGAACCGTCTCAAACGAGCATCTCTTAATTGCTACCCTTAAATACTCTCAAGTGTACTCATTTCTAATTCTATATTTCTAATTTTACTACACATTGACATCTTTGTTGTCTCATTTTTTGCATATCAATATTTTGCTCAATACCTTATATTTAATCTAGTCTTGTAAGTTTTTCTTTCAATCTTATTGGCCTTTAAATATCTCTTCATATCTACACAGTACACACCAAGGAGACATTGAATAGAATTTGCTCAATGCTTACAACAAGAAGGCACAAGGGAGATTGATAGAAACCACAAACTTAATTCTAATTAGTATACTCATAGAAACGAAATGGGCTGTCCTTATATAGAATATAGATATATAGTTGTATCTAAGGGATGCTTGAAGAATCATATCCTTCTATAAAATATAAATAATGTAATTATATAAATGAAGGGATGTTTAAGAATATACCCTTATGAAATGGCACTTGACCTAATGCGTCTTCACAAGAAAACAATTTAATTAGTTTAATTTATAAATATAATTTTTTAAAGAAATATCCAACAAAGCCTTCCCTTTAATTAAAATATAAATCCATAATTAATTAAATTAAACTATAAATTGTTCTTGGATGTTCCTTGAGATCAGATATCTCCCAATCAGCCTCTCTTTGTCTGAGCAATGTTGCTCGCATAAACACCATTGTTTTTCTTTTTATATATAAAAAGGCCAAAGGGATATACATTGTTTGATTTCACGGTGGGTTCCTCTTGAAGAATTTCATTGTTAAAAAAATTGCATGAACAAGAACCCAAAGAAAAAGTGAGGCATGCATTCTTGGCACATAGGGAGGAGGTAAAATTTGCTTGTTCCTCTTTTTTACGATAATTTGTTCTCAACTACAACGCATCCGAAAAGGCATGACCAAGACGACTTTCCTTATTATTTTTCAAGTTACCCCTCTATCATTTAAAACATGAACTTTGCTATACAGCTATTCTAAGACTTGACATTTGCCCATAAACCGTTCAACATTTACAAATTTGTTATTTGTAGGAATGTAATATGTTAAGTCTGATTTCCTTCTTCTATTTATGGCTTACATGTGGTAGTGGTAGTGGTACGTTAGATTTATTTATCTAATTGGTTGCGATCTCGTGGGCAATGTTGACAACGGAGATCATGAAGGAGGGCCTTTGGGGTTCATCTAGACGGTTGGAACCAATACCAATTGATTGGTGTGGGTTTACACTGGAGATCTATCATCGTCAAGGTATAGAGCATTCGAAGTCAATCATCGGAAACTAGCAGCGGGGCCCAGCTGAGGATGGGACATGGGATTGAAACATCTGAGTGGGGCATACTAGTGTACGGTGACGGAGGCGCATACAATCATCCTAATCGACCACAAGTTTCGGCCGTCAAAATAGGTGCATGATCGTTCCAACAGTCCAATCCATTTGAATTGGTGCAAATCCAGTGGTGCAGTAACTAGGGAGTATGGTCCATTCAGATGGACCATAAGGTGGCCATTGAAAGAGGTGTGCACTGGATCACCATTCAGTATTAATGTCTTATGTTCAAAGGACTTTGAAAACTCTAGACTTGACTTGACCTGGCCTATTAAGTTTCCACTAAACAATGATCCTAGGCATGTTAGTTTAGCCCAATGTATGCCCAGAACCTTGTCCCCTAAACCGAATCCAGGCGGGATACAGGCCCATTTACTGCCTTATCCAACGGCAGAATTAGGACAGATAGATTGCCTTTTTAGCTGATGACTCACAGAGATGTCATGCAAGTGGACAATCACCAAACTAATCCCACATCACATGTCATGTCCCCTATTTTCATTTGTTTTCTGCTTAGCCAATACCTGCCCAACCCTACAAGTCCTTTTCAGGAATGGCCAGAACATATTTAGCACAAAAATGGTATTGGTGGGACACATCTCAGAGCATGATAATTATTGGGCTTTTACCAATCAACTTATGAAAACCATCCGATTGGGGGGAAAAGAGAGGTAATCTGTTCAAGGCTTTTAGAAGTTGCATAATTCCCAACTCTTGGATTATGTGGAATGAGTGCAGAAATTTACATGAGCCCAGATCTATCAATTCTGAGTCAATATTCCTTCAATGTAGGGCCATTGAGTCAATGTTTGCCTGACCTACGTAGTACAAAATCATATTCAGGGCATCTTTAGTACAAAAGTGGTTCAATTGGTGGGGCACATCTGAAAGCATGATAATTATTAGGTTTGAATGGGTTTAAAAGGTTTTCTAATTTGCCAAAAAAATGAAAACCATCCCTCAAGAGAGGTATTCTGTTGAGAGCTTTATAATCCGTCACCCTTAGATTAAGTTGGATGGGTGCCCAAATTTGCATAATCAATTAGGGAGAGAGCCTATACAACTCGAATAGCTATCAAATTTGAGTCGATACTGATTGAGGGGGCGGCAATGAGTGCAAGCAGCTTAGATTAATCACAGGAAAGGCCAGAATGCCAGATGAGCCTCATAGAATCTCCACTCTCCTCAAAAGTGGGGCATACAAACTAGATTTTATTAGCTAACAACCAAACACAAGTGACAGTCCATGCCCTCTTACACAAGCCAACCCATGTGAATCATGAACGGTCGTCACATTCAGCCAAAATTGCTTGTGTGAATCTGGATACATTTGGTCTGGAACAGCCAATATTGATTTTATTTGTGTTCAGTTTGATATTGGAAGATAGTAACTTTTATCTCAGCTATGGGGCTGGGTCCCCAAGAGAGTTCTCCTAACATGTGTAGTTTTACGTTCTATTTTGTTGTTTGGTCACTTCTACCACACTCTGTAATGGGAAATGCAAAGTTTTGATTTTGTTATATTTTTAGAAAAACTGTTTAGAGAAAAAATGGAAATAAAGAACAAATCAATATATCAGTGCCTTACCAAGCCATCAGCCCATATGTCGGCCGATACTGACAATGAATCCAAAATCCTCAATCGTAAAAATTTAGTCGTAAATGTGATAACAAGAGCCTAGGACATGATGGAAGGTGCGCGCTGCCTCAACTTTGAGGTTGTGGGTTCAAATCATTTTACTGATAAAAATATTTATAAGCATAAATGAAGTTATAAAATCATTAAACTTTGAGACTCTAAAATTAAGAATGAGATGGTCTGGTTAAATTGGAAAAAACCTTAGGTGAGCATTGCGCCCATAAAAAAGGATGAGACCATTGGATTGATTGTATACTCATTTTGGATAGTAAAAACCTGTCGGCCATTGATTAAGTACTTGGTATGATGATATAAGCCTCTGTCACCATATACAATTCCCTGTGGTTAGTGGGGGATCCAAAGTCCCATCCCTAGGTAGGCCCCACAAGAAACAATGCTCAACCCACGAGGGGTGGGTAGGCCCCACAAGAAACAATGCTCAAAGGGGGGGATCCAAAGTCCCATCCTTAGGTAGGCCCCACAAGAAACAATGCTCACCTTATCGTGAGCGTTGGGTGGTGATGGGACCTTCTCCCTCTTATCAATGATACTAATAACTACTGAGAAACTCAAACCCAATGACCTATCCTTGGGGATATCAAACGGGTCATGCCGTGCCGACCCGTCTGGTAGGGGGGTTGGCCCATGCCCGAGTCGTGCTGGGTCGTGCCGTGCCTACCGTGCCATGGGCTTCGTGTGGTTCTTCCCTTTTGAGCGGAAAAAAACAAAGGTCATAATTACACTCTTTTGGGCTGACAAAACAAAGGCCTTACATTAAAAAAAAAAAATTTAAAGATACACCCATAGAAAAGTATGATACAGAAATTTAAGTGGTTCTGTCAAATTCGACCTACTCCGTTGAGAAGAGAACCATTTGGATCTTTTCTATTTGAAGATTTTTCAATAGGATTACCTTCAAAATCTTTACAGCTTTTTTGGATAATAAAAAAAATAAAAGACTATATTTTTTATATTTACACTAAAAATATCAAATATTCCGTGCCGTGGCTTGCCGTCCTGCTCGGCAGGCCGTGCTATGCCTAACGTGCCAGGCCTCTCCACGCACGGCTTATGCCATGGGCCGGGCCGGTTCGGCTCATTTGACATCTCTACATGTCGCCTTTGGAGGATAGGTTTAAAATTACGACTTAGAGCATGTGTCAGTTGGGTTGCCTTCAAACATTCGCCGACCCATATCAAACCCAACCCATGGTCTTCCCTAGTGACCATGGCCCTCCCAATTTTGTATTTTTTTATTTTCTCAATCATATATTTCTTTGGCCCTTCGAATTTTTTAAGTGCCCTATGATTTTCATGCATTCTGATGGTCTCATACATATTGGGGCACACCCCACACTTTTAAATCATGGGTGAGCTTCCAACCTTCATTTTTTTCAAAATTCTTGTTCCACACGCAGAGTGTGGTTGACCTACCCTAAGAAAGAAAAAGTGTGTCTTATCTTTCTTTGCTGAAATTGTGTGTTCTCTTTTTCAAGCACTCCCCTATATGATTCATGTATAACCAACCCCCTTGGAAACTATAACTGCAATCCTCTTGTCTACTGTCTTCTATCTCAAACAAGCCATTATGTGGTGGAAGCAGCTGTTCTGGGCTACCATTGCAATTGCAGTTCTCTCCATCTTCTTAGCCTCGAATTCTCTTCATCCTTTCAGCTCCTCCCAGTCGCCAATAGCATTCAACAGTCCTCAGAACTCTGAGCTTCTTCCGATCACCGGTGCTGTTGGACCGGAGAGCCTCGCCTGGGATATTGATGGTAGAGGTCCCTATACTGGCGTATCCAACGGTAGGATCATACGATGGCGAGAAGAAGAACATGTATGGGATGAATTTGCAGTCACTTCTCCTCAATGGTCAGTTCTCTGTTAACATTAGTTTGTGCGTAGTTTATTTTGTCTGCTTTTCTAAAAGTGAGGACATGTCTAATATAAATTATGTGGTCCGTGATAAGATGATTCTCATTTTTATACAAAGATATAATGATGAGATATGTATGGATATGCATACACCTTGTATGAGTGTGTGCACTGCACGCAGAGAATGTTTTCTAGATTGTAAGATCCTAGCCATTCTTTTTTTTTTGCCGAAAAGTAACCGGTACTGAGTACTGCCAAAATATCGAGATTGAGACTTGTGTGAACGATGCGCGGATATGTTCCAACGCTGGCCTACAGGCTAATCCAGTAATTTCTCAGATGATAATGAATGTTACATGAACCGATCAATATATATCACATGAATATATATTGGGGTTAGACTTGGCTCGGCAAAACACAAACCCGATTGGTCTAACCTAACAAAGTGAAATATTGGGTTCGACTTCTCTCCCCCTTTCAGAAATTTATGTTCTAAGGAATATAAGCGGAAACTTAGCCCATTTTTGTGCATTTCAACAAGGAAAAGTGTAGTACGAAACATAAATTTTACGGTAAAAAGAAATTTAATTTCCACGATTCTCACTTATTTCACAAAAAACTAACTACACAAACCTGTCCGTACTTAAATTCTACCCAATAACTTAATTTCTCAGCTGTAGTTTAATTGATTAGGGGCAAAGACACAGTGCAAGTGGGTGAGTTGGAGAATTTTGCATGGCAAAAAATAAAAAATCAAGGTGATCAATATGAGCCATAGAGAGCCTATTCATGAGCTGATAATTACTGGTTTTTCTGACATGTTAGATATGGGGCTAATTTCATACTACCCATTCCCAAATGTATGGGCGGTATGTGTTTTAAATTGTACTGGTGTACTATAGTTGACAAAGGAGTGGATTTGCCTAAGTTTCATGGATTCTATGATTGATTAGGCCTTTGATTGTTTAGATAGATTTGATTTGATCAGTCCATCTCAAACGGGCCCAATTAAGAGAAAACACTCAAATCACATTTTCTATGGCCAAGATGGATTGAAAATGGTAAAAGACTAGCAGCTAAATATGTTGGATTTTATGGGATCCAAATTAGCCTTCTGTTACTAGGTCTGGGTGGCCATCCAATCAAGCCCAAAACGATCCAATTTATCCAAACACGCAACTAACAATAGACAACATGTTAGCAAACTTGGCCCACTTAAACCTGGCACAACAAGGACCAAAACGCATGCAACTAGGTCGAAGTTGGTCGCCCTTGGCTAGGTGGTAGTCCAAAACATGTGGCTGGCCCATTAGGAGCAGATGTGGAGACCACATTCACAATAATTAGGAACGCCCATCATAAAACAGACAGTTCCTAAAATTTTGGATCCCTTTCCCATCTCTTCCTTCAGTGGGCAATCATTTACAAAGATCCACAAGAGACTTATTATTATTATTATTATTTATATATAACCCAAGATATCTCTCATTCAACCCAGCCTAAGAGCCTTTGGCCCTGGCACAATGGACACTCGATTCTAGACACCAGAGAACTAATCCCTAAGGGCACATGCAAACCCTCATATCCACATTAAAACTACGGGAAGTAGCCAACCGACGTAAGTGCCTGACATAACACAAGACCTCTCCATTTCTTGAGGTGTACATGGCCCTTGTGAAAAAAGGCATATTTGAAGCAAGTGATACTCATATCAGTACAGAGAAGGAACTTCCAAGTTGGTTGATTGCTTCTAATATTTATTCTTCTTTCTTTCGTTTCCCTCTTTGAATTGATTTTCTTTAAATAATAGACAACATGAAACATGGGATTGGTCACTTGGTTGGCAACCCTCGATAACACCTTGCTGTGCTCTTCTTCTCACTTGTGTGGGTTACCTTGGTTCTCAGCCCCCTTGACTGGGTTAAAAAAAAAAAAATATGAAATGGTTTTCCGTTAGATTTTTCCTTATATTTTACGACTTAATTAAGTGGTTGAGATTTGTTTCACATTAGGGCTTTATTATAGTTGGTAAAAAGGATTGTATAACAAGTGTATAGGACATCCGGAGGATGGTTTACAATCGGCAATGTCTTTAAAAAGTAAACAAACGAATCTTTTTCTATCTGTGTCTGTTTTTTATTCTAATTAAGATTCTTTCTTAGGTGATTTTTGCTTCTGGAACCTGTTGAATTCCTTGATCTCGCGCGCAGAGGATGGTTTAGAACTTAATGCACCCATTTGTAACATTGTTGGTCTAACCATAAAAGCAAAACTCTGTTGGACTTTGGACAGGAGAGCCGAGTGCCAAGAATCACAACAGAAATTGGAGCACATATGCGGACGCCCACTTGGTCTACGGTTCCATGAGAAGACTGGAGAGCTCTACATAGCAGATGCTTATTTTGGGCTCTTGGTGGTTGGTCGCGAGGGTGGACAGGCCATGCCAGTTGCCACCGAGGCCCACGGTATGCCATTTGGTTTCACCAATGCTTTGGACATTGACCATAAAAGTGGAGTCATCTACTTCAGTGATAGTAGCATACGCTTTCAAAGGAGGTACCAAGTCTATAATTCTATGTAACCTACATTTATACCCAACTTAATTAAAGCTCCACATGGGGTACACCTAGGGATGGCATTTTTAACCCGATCCCGGAGTGCCCGCCCCGCCCCGTACGGGTTTTCCCCGCCCCGACTCTTAGACGGGGCGGGGACGGGGCAAAAAAATATACCCTGAATCCGGGGCGGGCCGGGGCGGGGATGGGTATGTATCTTACCCTGCCCCGCCCCGTAACATGCCCGAAAATTAATAATCTTCTAAAATATATATATATATATATTAGATTTCTTTTATAATAAATAAATATATTTATATGTAAATGTATATATTGATTTTATATTGTTATTAAGGGTTAAGTAGATTGATTGAAGACTTTTTTTAAAGTTAAACATGTAATTGAATAAACCCTAGACATTATAAAAGCATATAATATGATCTCATTCCCTCTAATTCAAATTTAATGAAATTAAAGTTGTTAAAAAATCTATCTAACTATCTAAGCTTATTTTACTTTAATCATATATAATGTTAAATTGTGACATGATAAATCATATTAAATAAAACGAATATAAATATATAATAGAATGATAGATCATGTTTTAAGCTTATAATAACATATATGATTAGAGATAGTAAGGTAAATTATAATTGGTATGATTCTAATCATACTAATAACAATATAAATTATACTAATTTGATATAACATTACAAGATATATCATGCTATACGCTTATAATAACTTATATGATTAGAAATAGCAAAGTAAATTATAGTTAGTAACTTAATATGATTCTAATCATACTAACAACACTATAAATTATACTAATTTTAATTATATGTAATCAACCTCTTTATTAGTGAGTGAAGTTCAATACCAGAAATGAAGTGAAACCATGTATTGATGGAGTTCATGATATTTTAGAGAGATATTGTCTTTTTTTATAAAGAATGTCTCAAAGTATATATGATATTTTCAAGTATATGTTAGTAGACTTCAAGGGCTTAGAGAAAATCTTATAAGAATAAATCTCACTTTAAATAGATAAAATTTCAGGAAAAGAAAATTTTATTTTATTAATATTAGATAATTTTAAAAAATTTAAACAATCTAACAGTGCCCCACACTTATAAAATATTTATGCGGGGAGATCTTTTTTTTAATATTATTAAAGGCATGGAGACAACATAGATGAATCATTCATGTGCTTTTTACCATGTAAAATAAATTAATTTATCATTTTCTTTATAATCAATTAAAAATTAATTTATTATGTTTATGGCTGTACCACATCGAGGCGGGGCCCCACACATGTCGATGCAAGGACAGGGTATGAAACATACCCCGAATTGCGAGGCAGGGCGAGGACATGGAGGTTCGGGACGGGGACGGGGCAGCCCAATTCCCGCCCCGCCCCGCCCCCATCCCCAGACACCCAATGCTCAGTTCAATCACCTTATGTCAACCTCCTCCCACGTAAGATGACTAGCCCTCTTGTTTTAGCATTCGTTGGCACTGGTGGAACTTAGATAAATCATGCATGTTAGTTTTCCATCATAACCATCTGCAAGGGCAGAACTAGGAAATCAGATGGCGGGCATCATTTGAGTGATTGAGGATGCTTTGGTGGTCTACAAAATGATAGCTTCTTGCGATGGAAATCCCTTTTCAGTTGCGGTCATCGACTACTTCCTTCCTCCTTTTTTTTTTAATGAAGCGAGAGGAGGGTCGATATAGATGTGCTCAAACTTGCTTAAATATATTATATGGTGTGAGAGAGCATGTGGTTCACCTTCTTTATCAGGTAAAGTGAGTTCAAATTGTACACATGCACTTAAGGCCCACATTCTAAAGCTCTGAACCTAACAGACAATGAATATGTCCATTTAATTACTTTATATTATATGTTCAACTCCATCATTACCATTCGATTGGGTGATTCATTAAAAAGGAAAAGAAAACAGTGATTGAATCCCGCAATATATGATTATCTTTTGAAAAGTTTGATTACTTTCCACAACGGGGGCTACTTGTGGACATCAAAGTATCTAACCATCCATTCAAATTGTCATATGGGAGTTGATGGATTCCTAAGACTTCTCTTCATCATAATAAAATAATAATAATAGATTGCAAGCATTTAAAATGGCAATTAGATTCAGATATTCAGTTCCAATGGTGAATGTCACCCTGGTTGAAGCAAAACTTCTTGTCATATGGTCCCTAAAAAGGTGAGCCCCTTGAATGAAAAAATGTGATTAATAGAAAACAATCATTTATGTTTTAGTTTAATCACAATTTTTTCAATCCCGCAACAACTAAGCAGATCTTGGGTTGACTAGAATAGCAATGGGTGAAGAATAGGATTGACAGTTTAGATCTTGGTGGCCCAAATGAACAAATCTATTCTTTTTTAGTAAACAGTCACAGATAAGGTTAACTTTATGTTATCACCCTAATATGAGAGTGAAAGCAAGAAACAATTTTACATGGAAATTGTACTTAACAAGTATCACAATATCATTAGTATCAGCCAAAATAATGATTAATGAAACAATTTTACAGGGAATTTATGTCGGCCATTATCAGTGGCGACGAGACTGGGAGGATAATGAAATATGACCCACAAAGCAAACAAACAACAGTCCTCCTTGATGGACTCTCCTTTCCAAATGGAGTTGCACTAAGCAAAGATGGCTCCTTCCTCCTAATTACAGAAACAACCACCTGCAGAATCCTAAGGTTATGGCTCCAAACTTCAAAAGCAGGAACCTCTGATGTTTTGGCTCACCTCCCAGGATTTCCAGACAACATCAAAAGGAACCCAAGAGGAGATTTCTGGGTGGCTCTGCATTCCAAGAGAGGGAACTTCTTGAGTTGGCTTCTTTCTATATCTTGGCTGAGAAAAGTGTCCCATAGGCTACTAGGCCCACTCAATTTTAGCAAGATACATACTTATTTTGTTAGATTGGGAGGGAATGATGGCCTTGCTTTGAAAGTGAATGAGGAGGGAGAGGTTTTGGAAGTTTTAGATGGAGGAGCAAAGATCATCAGACCTATAACTGAGGTGGAGGAGAGAGATGGGAGGTTGTGGATTGGATCACTGGACAAGCCTTTTGTTGGTGTCTATAAGCTCTAGAAACATTAAATGTGTTGGAATTCTGTTTCTTTCTTTTTTGGCTTTTCAATATTTCCCTCATGTACTGTTAAGTTTGATCAATGAAAGTTAAGATTTAGAAAAAAAAAAAAAAAAAGAAACTCTGTTTTTTATTCATTTTATGTTCTATTTTGATATTTTATTTACATTTTAAAACATTTTAGAAGCAATTATTTTTAATTTGTCTTTTCTTTCAATGAAGAGAATTGTTAATTGTGGCTAAATCAAACTGACACATCCATCTATGACTGATAAATTGGTTTATGATTTGGATCTTACAGTGCCCACTGGATCATAATCAGCATATAGACCCTTAAAACATATATATTTAACGTGTGAATATAATCGACTTGTCTTCAGCCCACGGATCAGAACATAGAGGGATCCAATTCTGAATCCAAATGTTTTGGATCCTATATGCTTTAGTTCAACAAGAAAATGACCCAAATTCTATAGGAGCCATCCAGAACCCCACCTGTACTTAGGCTGCAACTTTTCCCCAAATCCAACGAGAATTCAAGTAGGTCTGACCTGAACCCAACCCCAAAATTCAAAGGAGCACCTATCCAGACTCAACTTTAACTCATCCCACACTCAATTCACCTTTGGACAGAAATTCCAAAAAGAATGCCTTTTAAAAATCATTTAACTCAAGGGGAGTCCTGATCCCTGTTTCAGGGAAACAATGAAATGTTATTTCGGCCTATCTTCGAGATGTCAGCTAATTGCACCTCTCAATTGCTTACTTGGAATAAAAAACGAGAGAAAATCTAACTTTTTATATAGGTGACCCTTGGAGATAGGTCGAAAAGACAGGGATCAAGATCAATTTACCGCTAGCTAGAGTTCCACTCCTTTCAACTCAGGACTAATTCTCCAAGTCAGACTCACATGATTGGGACTCAATTGCTTATAGCTTTTGTTTAACGTAACAATCTCAACCTGCACTTCTAAATCCATTCAACGCCATCGTCTAAGACCAAACTACCTACAGGACTTTCAAACTTCAAACAAACAAATGCGAATTTCACAATAGTCAAAGACGGTTTCCATCCTCTTATATATAAACCTTCTTTACAACGCTGATAAACTCTCATTACCATCAACCCCATGCTACCAGCCAACGAATTAGCCTCTCTCTCTCTCTCTCTCTCTCTCTCTCTCTCTCTGAGCCAAATGGGCAATGCACTAACATCATGTTGCACCATCAGGTCAAAGTCATCAGTTAAAATAGTATTCTGGAAAGGCACCACAAATATCCTAACAGGTAAGCATTCAGCAGGAGAGATCATGTCCCAATTTCCTGATAGTATTGTCTGCCATGCAGACTCCTTCTACATAGGTCACCCTATCCATACACTGTCAATAGAAGATGAACTGTTGAAGGACAAGACCTACTTCATCCTACCCGTGGACCACTTCGCGAACCGGGTTCTATCAACGGCGATGATTTCTTCCTTGGCTTCCAATCATGACCGCAAACGCGTAAAATTCACAGATCAACCATTTAAGTATGTTAAGGGATCGGATGGTCAGATGATGATCAAGGTGTTGCCCGAGTTCATGATGAGAATTATCTTAGGAGGGGATGAAGAAGAGTGTAATAGAGGGAGTAGTCCAATCTGCAGCACTCCGGAGTTGCAGAAGCATTATGATCAGATGGTTGGGTCCAAGGAGCAGATGTGGTCACCCAAGCTTGAGACCATTTTAGAGTACAAGGTTAGGATGTCACCATGTGGGCTATTAGGGTTAGAATGGAGATCAGGAAAGATGGAAGGCTGAGATTTCGTTGATTACTTATGGGACCAAAATTTTAGTTAGTGAATATTCTCATATTTTTGTAAAAAAGATGTACAAAAGTTATATTAATATTAGAATGCTTGTTTGACTAGAGACCGATTAGTGGGCCCATTGGGCCGGCCCCATATTAGAGGGTTGACTTCTAATGGGAAGACCCACTTGGGTAAACCATAGATTGAGCACAGCGGGCCATTTATGATTTATGTGTATCCCCCCTCTGTTTCTTGGATTAATTTCTCTTTCTTGCGAGGGAAGCTCTTTCCTTTTTTATTTTTAATTTTTGCTACCCCAATTAAGGGAGGTGGGACAGGAGAGAGCCTCACGTGTAAGAAGAAATTCGATCGCCCACACAAGTGGAAAGAGAGTAGAATACATATTGATCAAATCCTGAGGAACTTAGAATTTTCGAGAATGACCTTTCATTAGTACCCATCAAATAAAAAATCAAAATCCTCTTTGTTGTGAAAATTCAATTTATTTTTCCGTCTTCCACCACAAAAGGAAAAATGTGTGTTGCACCAATTAACAACCGAAGAGGGACAGCATGAAAATTCATAACATTTTTTCTCTCTGATATGGGATTCTATTGTTGCACAAATGCTAGAGGGCTATTTTCCTTTTATTAATGTGTTCTTTACATGAATTAGTTTGACAATGGACACAATTTACATTTGAATGAAATTTTGATACGGAAAAAAAAAACTGGTGTTTCTCTTTGGCAGATTAGATTTTTAATAAGATAGCTTCCGGCCAAATCAAGATTACTCTCTTCCCTCTCACCTAATTCGAACCCCGGTATCCACGCTAGCAACAGCACTCTCTCTTAGCTATCTGTCCATTTCTCTGATACTCTATCCCATCCTCAGTTTTGCCCCGCCCTTTACTTCATTTAACCCTCTCACACTACCATCAAATTACCGTAACAGCATAATTGACCACAATTAGCCGTTGGATTAAGAGTACTGCAATCATGGCCCTCTAAATGATATGGACGTCTCTTGCACGCATCACAAAGCAGGTTGATCATGAAGGAGTGAGTTTGGGTCGTGCTTTCCATAATTCCATGATATTGGAGGTCACTTGCACGGATCACAAAGCAGGTTGATCATGGGGGAGTAAGTTTGGGTCGTGCCTTCCATGATACGGAGGTCTCTTGCACGGATCACAAAGCACTACAGATTTTTGGTGTTACCATCACTCAGAAGTCACAACCCATGTGTGTATAACTGACATGTGTGGCCCACCAGAAGTTTTTGACAGAGCTATAACACCCCTTTGTGGTGGCTTTAGAAACTTGGATATGGACCGTGGGACAACCCCGGGTGGGTCTCACAAACATAAAGTTAGGAAATTTTATTTTAAGTTTGAGCTTAGAAGAGGCCTATCTATAAATATATATATATATATATATATATATATACATATTCAAGTATAATTTAATGAAAGTATTGTCTCAAATTAAGATACTATTCATGACTAAAGTTCACTTATGTTAATTAATTTAAAAGGTTGATAAATACAAGATAATTGCAATGGGGACGTTTTAGCTATTCTGGAATCTCTTCAATATTTTTTGAGGTACTACCATAGCAATCTTATTGTGGAGAGTAACTCTTCTAATGCAGTGAGTTGGGTTTCAAACCAAAAGGCTTATCCATGGAAGTTTCAGTTCATTTTCAATAAAATCCGGGTATTATTCACCACCATTAATGTTAGCTTTCAGCATAAAAGTAGGTCATCAAACATAATGTCCGATGCTTTAACCAAGTAAGGTGTTGAAAGAGTTTCCCATTGGGAGGGTTTTATTATGTAGTTGTGGTGTGAGGGGTATATTACTCTTGTACCTTTGTATTTTTTTCCCTTTTTTTTCTTTTCTTCTTGTAGTCTTTGTTTGTATTATATTCTCTTTTAATATAAGTTACCGATAAAAAATAAATAAATAAATACAAGATAATGTTGCCAACATCGAGACAGTGGTGACTTGCGGAATGATCCTATCAAACACAAGCCCAAAGCATGGACAAAGATGGGGTTAGCAGATCTTTGTTACATAATAGTACGAACATTTTATATAGAGTGTTGTAAAGTATTACACAAGTTTTGGTTCACCTTTACTACAAGAATCAGCATCTAATAATGGACAAAACCACTAACACCTACAATTCTAAACCATCCAAAAGACAAAGGTCAACTTGTCCAATGTCATAATCTCATGCCTGCAATCTATCCGAAGAACATGTTAAAATATTTCCAAATATTTCAAAGTCTTTTCAAAGTAATATTAAAACATGTTTCCAAAAAACAGATTATATATTACAAATAAAAAAAACAAAAGGAATAAAAATTAAAAAAAATCAGTACCAAATATTTATTTATTTAATTAAAATATTACTTCTTTTTTACAACTTATCTCAATAATATCATAATTTTCTTTTGATGCTATTAATTTAATCAATATGTTGAAAGTATCACAATATTTATTAAAAAATAATATTTCTTAACAATATTAGGATGATATTACGATATTTCCAAGGCATTTTCAATATTTATGACACACACATGACCACACCCACATGGCCGGCCACAGGCTTTACATCGCAAGCCCAAAATGGAATACAGTCTGGTGCCTGCCATTGTAGCGTATACGGCACCTCTCCCACATTCTGTGGCCCTCCCCTCTCCCTCTGTATATATAACCACCCACCAATTCACCAACTGACCAACACAACTACAAAGACGCAGCAAATTAATTAAGTAAATGGCTCATCTCCAGTACTTCCTCCTACTACTATTACTACTACCATCCCTTTCATGGGTCTATCCAGCTCAGGGCTCCAGACCCAAGTGCACCCCTGTGCAACATGGGTCTGGGTCTGGCCTGACTATCTTGCACCCATATGGGCCCTGCACCCCATTCTCAAAACCAGTGTCTTGGGACGATATGATGCTAGGGATGGTGGGTAGAGATGAGGCCAGGGTTCTGTATCTGACTAGTTCGGCAGTGGAAGATAAGAAGAAGAAGAAGAAGAAGAGCTTTGTGCCTATAGCCTCTGGAAGGCCGATTTTCCAGAGCAGCACCTATGTTGTGAGGGTGAGTGTTGGGACACCTCCACAGACCATGCTAATGGCCATGGACATCAGCAATGATGTTGCTTGGATACCTTGCTCTGGGTGCGTAGGCTGCTCCTCTAGTGTCTTTAACACTAGCGACTCTTCTTCCTACAAGAGACTTGATTGCCAGGCACCCCAGTGCAAGCAGGTAAAATTTTGCTCTCTTTTTTAGTCTCATATAAGAAATAAAAAATGCTTCTTCTGTGGGGCCCACTCATTAAAATCTAAGTAAGCTAGATGCTGCCCTACCCTACCTTCATCGAATGTGACAAATTTCATTCCAATCATGTTTTTTCTTCTTTTGGGACAAGTGAATATTTTATGACCAGTTGTCAAATTTGGGGCCACGCTCAAGTTAGTCATGTGGAATTTTGGCCAAATTTAGAAATTTTACTAATAATTAGCTTGTATTTTGAAATCTAAAACTAAAAGTCAAGGTAAAGCCAATTTAAATTTAGGAATAAGCTATGCTAGAGTAGTGATGGTACCTTTTGTTTTTACTGCAATGACTACAAATTGATTTTAACATAAGCAGGCACTATTTTTTTAGTGGAATTTCTCACTGGAGTTTGTGATGTTAAGAATTCAAAGATGATAGTCTGAGGGCGGGCTTTTTTTTTGCTAGAATTTTGAGTTCTAGCCACCTACAAAGTCAGTAATAACATTTGGAATTATCAAAATTAAACCTCCTTGGCATTGCTAAATGCTCCAATGAAGAGTAGGATTAAGGAATTCCACCTAGAGAGCAACTTTTTGGAAATTCTTGGATTCTTGGAATTCTACTGGAGAAACAAACCTGCAGCAGAGAGTTGTCGGCCAATATGGTTCATGCAGGAGAATTTGCCAAATTATATGGTATAAAAATGGCCCCATAACTTATAATGCAATCTTGAATTGTCTTCTTTTGGTTCTCTATGTGGAAGTTATTATTAAAAAAAAATATACATATATATACATATTATTGCAAAAAAAAAAAAAAATATATATATATATATACATAGAGCACAAATAAAAAGAGAATCTCCTTTTCCTCGAGAACTTTTTAGGCTCCAAAAGCTATCACCTAGCAAGAGATGTACAAAAGTCCAACGTGTAACATGGTTTCCACAGAAGCCGCACAAAAGGAATTGCTTCTTCAAGCTCATTGTTTTTTGCAGTTTGAAGCAACACACTTTTGTAAGGAAAATGACAAAAAAAAAAAAAAACTAATTTTTCAAAATGCCACATAAAATCATTTCCTATTGAGGGAATTAAAATTAGTTTTCAGAAATGGTTTTTCACAAACTACAAACATGCCCTAGAAAAGAAAGTGATCAAAATCAAGATTTGTACAATGTGGTATGATTGTTATCAGTTGCCCAATCAAAGTTCATCAAAGGGACAGTTAGTAAAGTTTTCTTCTTCTTTTTGATGTTCAACAGCCAATATATCCAGTATTTTATGAATGTATCTAATCTCAAAATCCCCCTTAATATTCTGTAGGGTCAGTAGACCCTTAAAACCTGATCTTCACTGGATCCACTGACTCTACTAAATATAAAAAGGGAATAGGTTGTGTTAAAAAAAAAATCATTGCAGATTAACATAAAGCTATAAACTAAAAGATAGTAAAAGAAAGGTTGTATTTTGAGAGTCGGAGTTCATTTATGCTGACAAGTCTTGTGTGTATGATCTTGAGTTTTTTTAGATGACTGATTCATAAACCCCTCCAAGTTTCATTTATACTAAATTACTTATGAAGTAATAATCATAAAATCATCCTCTACTGCCACTCTGAGAGGTTGGCCTAAGACTTTTAGATAAGTACAGAGAGTTAACTGTACTACTATAAGGCAAAATGGTTAGTTAACCATGAACTCAAATGTCTTCTATTCCAAATGTGTGCCATAGGTGCCCAACCCTTCCTGCAACGGGTCAACTTGCTCCTTCAACCTCACCTACGGCGGTTCCTCCTTCCACGCCAACCTCTCACAAGACACTCTGACCCTAGCCTTAGACACTGTGCCGGCCTACACTTTCGGCTGCTTGCAGGCCGTAACAGGCACCTCCCTACCACCCCAAGGCCTCCTCGGCCTGGGCCGCGGCCCTTCCTCCCTCTTCTCCCAAACCCAAGACCTCTTCCACTCCACCTTCTCCTACTGTCTCCCCAACTTCAAGTCCATCAACTTCTCCGGCACCCTCCGCCTTGGCACTGCCAACCAACCAACTCACATCAAGACCACCCCACTCCTCCAAAACCCAAGAAGACCCTCTCTCTACTATGTCAACATGACCGGCATCAGCATCGCCAAGAGAATGGTGAACATCCCCCCAAGTGCCTTGGCATTTGATCCAACCACTGGAGGGGGCACCATCCTTGACTCAGGCACTGCCGTGACACGGCTGGTGGAGCCTGCATACACGGCGGTCCGGGACGAGGTCAGGAGGCGGGTGAATGGGACGGTGTCATCACTGGGAGGATTCGACACATGTTATGATGGGCAGGTCGTGTGGCCGGCGATGACGCTCCACTTCTACGGCATGGACGTTACCCTGCCAGTGGAGAACTTGATCATACGTAGCACGTCCGGGAACATATCATGCCTGGCTATGGCCGCAGCGCCAGCAAATATAAACTCGGTCGTCAATGTGATAGCGAGCATGCAGCAGCAGAACCTCCGGGTCCTGTTCGACGTGCCCAACTCAAAGGTTGGGGTGGCTCATGAGAACTGTACCTGATGTTGGTGTTTTCAGATTGAAGTTGAGAGTTTTTTAAAGGGATGAATCAAGATTTAACAGGTGTTTTTGCTTTCTATTTATGTGTGCATCCTTCTATCTTACTTATGAAAGTGTTTGTATCTGGGATAAAAGTATTGGTATCTTGGTGAGTAATGTGACTCTCTTAATGTAGTCAAATGTCTTTTCATTCAGTTCATTATATGTTTGTGAGAATTAATGGTATTCCCTTAGTCATTCTTGATATATGATCTTTCTTAATGGTTTTGATTTAGGGCTTGTCTCTCTTTCTATTTTCCTTTATTTGATGGCCTTCGAGTAAGTTGTGTTTAGTGCGGCCTCTTATCTTCACAGAAAAGCATAAAAATGAGTTAAATTTTCCATGATTCCTGCGAAAATAAATATCAGGCGGGGGTAGAGAGAAAAAAATCCCGCGGAAGAGGAAGATTTCCGCAGATTGCGGTCGAATTCACTTTCCAAAATAGAAATGCCCGGAATGCCAAATTCCAACCTTGTCCAAACTTGTTTTCTGCTGAAATGCCACATCAGTGAAAGAGAATATAGAATAGTGGAAGATGCATCATTATAGGCATGCATGCCAAAAAATCAGAGATAAGAAGAAAGGCCTAGATTGTAGGTATAAGCAGCACCTCGAGTTCTCCCGTTGAATTAAGAACTAGTCACATGTGCAGACAGACTCGAATGTGGACCACACCAGTGGAAAGTTGGTCTTAATGCGTTACAGCATCATTCCTGATATGGTTCTTGCCAATCTTCCAACAGAGGCATACCTCAGATTATTTTGAGACTTCCACCTTATTTTGAGGTAGATGTGGTGGAGAAAATATATCACGGTGCTCCCTTTAGGGGTGGCAAATCCTCACACTAACCAACTTGTGAGGCCAAGGTGCCAAGACCAACTTGAATTTGGGTTGAAAGAGAGTTTCAGTGTGTGTTCATGTAACAAGAGGAATCCACACTCGGCATACTTCTATTTCAGGGGACAGTTATCGAATAGAAGAGGAAAAAGAAAAAAACATAATTACAACAGATGCGCATAGTTATCAATAGACAAAGTATCATTGAGGATGCTATGAAAGAAGAGATTAGAATAATGTTGTAATCTCTAGATTAGGTTCAATCTGTTAAGATCGTGATTAAAATCATCATGATCTCTAATAGGATTAGGTTTGTTTATTTATCTCTTTTTAACTCCATTAATAATTATCAATGTTAATACAAACTGGACTTCATAAAATTCCTCTAATACAAATGGACAATGTGTCTGTCCCTCCTGTTTGTTACAATAGTATCAGATAGTATGAGTAACAAATGTATGAGATGGATGTAGCTCATGTAATGATATGTTGGTGGCCTTCCCGATATCCATAGGAAAAGGAGACTCAAATAGAGCTGAAATTCAAATGACAGAAGGGTTGAAAATGTTTGACATTTTTTTCTCCGGATCCCTACTGGTGGAAACTGATTCTGTTTATGCAATTAAATGGGCTCAAGAAGTTACATCTCCACCATGAAGATTAGCATTAGGTTGAAAAGATATGTGCTTCGGTATAAGCAGCCACACATTCCAACAGAATGAATGAAAAGGCAGATGCTTTAGCAAAAGGACTTAAAGTTACAAATCAGAAAAAAGAAAAACAGGCAACTCTATTACTGCCATGTATTTTTTTTCTTTTCTTTTTTTTAATCTTGAATGTCACCTGCTATTTTAGTGAACAAACTATGCCTATGTACGGTTTTCCTATTTAAAAAAAAACTTTTTAGCTGTCGCTTCTCATAACTAAATAGTAAAACATAAAAATGTCTAAGAAATGAAAAAAGAAAACTTACTTTTTTCTAAGTTCCGGATGATAATCATAACATTTATAGAAGACAGAATAGTCACCAATAGTCCCTACAGGAGCATGACCCGTTTCTAAAATGATGAAACCGGTTTGAATCCCTGACAATTATGTCACGGCTATATATCTTGGACAGAAGCTTGATAGCGGAATGACAATCGCTGCAGACACGTAGGTTTTTAACAACCCGGATGGTTGTTGCAGGCTTCGTGCTAATAAAACCGAAGGCAATCGCCAACTTCTCACTGTGATGACTCAAAGAGGTCTGCTTCACTTCCTCCTCATCAATATCCAACAAAACCTGTTTAGTGTCGGGCTCATACCCTTCAAGATTCAATCTTTTGCTCATTTCATCCAGCATTTCATAGATCTCTTTCTTTCGAGAATGATTAGCATCTCCAGCCATGAATTCATGAACGATACCATCCAGCTCAATCGAACTGCATCCTGGTATTTTCTTTACCCCTCTTTCCCACATCATCTTCCTCACCTCGTGGACACCATCCCATTTCTCAGCCACCGCATATAAGTTCGAAAAAAGCACATAAGTGGCGTTATCATTTGGAGCCAATTCAATAAGCCGATTGCCTGCTTTCTCACCCAACTCAAAATTCTTGTGGACTCTGCAAGCACCCAATAAAGCCTTCCACATAACCGTATCTGGCTCCATTGGCATCTTTCTCATCATCTCCTCTGCCTTTTCAAATAAACCTGCACGGCCATAAAGATCTGCCATGCAGCCATAATGCACAATATCTGGTTCAATCCCGTAAACCTCGGTCATCCTTCTGAAATAATCAACGCCATCGTTAAGCATCCCAGCATGACTGCAAGCATTCAAAACGCAAGAGAAGGAAATTGCAGTGGGCCTAACTCCACAGTCCTCCATCCTCGAGAAAAGCTCAAGAGCTTTTACACTTTGCCCATTTGTCGCAAGACCGGACATCATTGCATTCCAAGTATCAACACTTCTAAAATTTGTCCTCTCAAATGCTTGGACTGCACCTTCCAAGCACCCGCACTTAGCGTACATGCTAATAAGCGCTGAACCAAGGTTCTCATTGAGCTCAATTCCATGCTTATCAATATAAGCATGCACCCATCTTCCTTGTGCAAGCGCACCCAAGTGAGCAATTGCCGACAAAACGCTGATCAAAGTCACTTGGTTCGGCCATTCTCCGCTCTCTTGCATCAACCGAAACATCATAACCGCTTCCTTGAACTCCCCCTTTTGAACATAAAATGCAATCATCGTATTCCAAGACACCACATCTCTCTCCGGCATTTGCTCAAACAGCTGGCTAAGAGACTCGCCATCTCCATTATCCACATACCCTTCGAGCATGCTATTCCATGCGACAATATCCAATTCAGCACTTCCATCGAATACCTTGCGGGCATCCGAGATCGACCCAGATAAGGCATACAAATGAATCAGCTTATTGCGGATATAGGTGCTCGAATCAAGCCCATATTTGACGATATGCGAGTGGAGCTGTTTGCCCACCACAGGCGCAGGCAACTGGGTGCATGCTTTCAGGAGGAAGGTGAAGGTGAAGTTATCGGGCTCGGCAGGCCACCGCAGCATCCGACGATAGAGAGAGATCGCATTGATGGGGTTTTGTCTCTTGAGATGTCCCCTAATGACAGTGTTCCATATGAAGGTGTAGGGTTGTTGGATGGAATTGAGGACTTTTTCCGCATAATCGAGGCTGCCATTGTCAGAGATGGCATAAAACTCGGCGAGTCGACTTGCTGAGTAGGGATCGGAGGTTTGCGAGGATTTGACCATGAGGGCATGGATCTGGTTGGCTTCTTGGAGGTGGGTGCAGAGGAGAAGGAGAGGGAGGTTTGTATTTTGGCGGATTGGTGTGATGGAGAGGTTTTGGGGGGGAAGAATGTCACAAATTGGGAGTGTTAGAGACATGGGTTTCCTTTCTCTTGCTGTCTGGAAGTCGAAGGGATTTGAAAAAAAAGAGGGAAAAGGGGGTGTGGCAGTTGGTTTGGTCGTTACAGTTAAAACAAGAAATGAAGTCCTTAGAACCAGGGATCATGTTTATCTAGACTGTTGAATAGGTGGGCCCCACAACCAAGTGTGGGATGGCCCAGCTATCTTGACTAATCCCAAAACCCTTACTTAGAAGGGGTCTGCCTCCTCAAACTGAAAGGTTGTGAAAATAAGATATTATCAAGTGCACACCTTGTCGAGCGTACTGATGTGGGGCCCACCTCATTAACTAGTAGAGGGGCACCATCTTTATGATAGTCACCGATCCTATGGGTTTGAGCCCATTCGAATGGACTGGACTGTTGAATTTTGACTGTAATTTTTTCAATACAAAACTATTGAATCTATGGACCATGATCAAGGAGTTAGGATGAAATGACAGGCTGCAACAGAGATGTAAGACCCATCAAGACATTTCCATCCTACGATCGCCATCCCCAGGTGGGCCCCACAGCGATCGCCAACATGGCAACTAGAACGAGATGCAGACCGTTCATCAGCCATCTCCATGTACTTGGTGCAGCTGAAGAATTGGCCGGACACATGTATAAATTAATGTTGGCTACACTTGTATGGGCGCCTTTCATAGCTCACAACACTATGCTGGGAACTCATTGTAAATGCCCACGCCAAAGACTGAAGATGATAGGAAATCTCAGATCAAGAAAGGAGATTTGCACAATTATTCCTTTTCTTGGAGCCCAAATATATCCTGAAATGGGACATATATACACTCTGTTTAAGGCATCAAAACTTGGCCCAGAGTGCCGGATTAATTTGATCCACATTCAAAGCCCTAAACCTACACCTTGCTCAAGCTGGATCCTGGGCTTAAGCTGTACTTTGGATGAAGGTGTTTTTTAAGTGTTTCTTTCAAATTGAGCTAGAACTGAACTGTGTCTTGATTAAACGCTTCTGAACTGAACTTGAGCACCAGTGCCCAAGCTTGGGCTTGACTACTTTTGAGTGTGGGCAAGCTCACTTCAGCTCAGTCCCATAGACAAAACTAAATGTGAAAAATACACATGTAATTTTAGGAGTTTCCATTTTTTACATACTTCCAAATTCCAACAGCATATACATGCACGACATTGGAATGTCCTGGCAATCTATGATACCCAGATACTTGTACATATCCAGCTTATTTATGTCAAACAGATGATACTCATACTGGCACTTAGTGCAACAATTCTTTTACTTTCATTGCTTTTCAACATAAAAAAAATGTTAAAAAGGGAATGTAAGCCATGATAAGCTCAATAGTTGAAAAATGTTGTAAAGAAAAAAAAATTAGGATAGACATATACCATGATGTCATAGACTTCCAGAAGCGCAGAATGGTATCTCTGATCCCCGTATCCCTGTCCATACCTATATCCATATCTGGATGTAATAGCTTGCAAACCTCTAAAGACCATTTAGGTATTGAAGAAGAGAACTCAGCCAAAAAAAGAAAGAAGAGAACTATATTGCATTCAACATACATAAGACAAGGGAAATACAAAAGCAGAGTGTGTTCTCTTCTCCTTAAGTGGGTACAACCCCATGAGAGTGCGGCAATAGTTGCAAAAGGAAAAAAAACAAGACTGTACACAGCAGCAACAGCTGGGTAAAACTGCACAAGGTAAACTTACAGACATCATTTTTCACCTTGAGAACAACTTTAGTTTCCAACAGCTCTCTTCTATAAGCCTCCAACTCCTCTACTCGTCTTCTCAATGTAGTAACCTTGTCCTCAGCATCTCTCAGCTTCACCGCAAACTGCACTTGGTTCTCAGCCAGGGATTTTTCTTGCTCCACTAGAGTTCTTTGGTCCTCAGCCGTGATTTTCAATTCGTGGGTATTTCTTACCATCATCAAATACTCAACCTCAGCCTCCATCTTGTTCTTGAACAGACCCTCAAGCTCGTTGTCCATCTCTTTGTGCAAATTCTGAAGGGATGCCAGATATTCCTCCATTCCTTCCTTCGGTGACTGGGTTGTGTTTAGAAGGGACACAAACTCAAGGGCCTTTAATTCCTTGGCCTTGAGGTTTGCTGATGCCTCTTCCAACTCATGTTCAAGAAGACTCACCTTCAGGCTTAGTTTCGCTAATTGGGCTTTCGTGGGAACAGAATTATTTTCTTCCATCTCTTCAGTAGGCACCTGGGCTGATGAGCTGACACCACAACTAGGGCTATCAGGTAGTAAAACTGGTTCTATTCCAATTTCCCCAAACATTTGAATTTCTGCACAACATGTATTTCACTCAATTAGTAGACTATGCAATGAAGTGCTGGCTTCTAACAAAAAGGAATTAATTATAATATACTAAAAATACATTTAGAAAGTCTTTCGAATAATACAACACGATGAATGGCTATGCATTTTGCAGCAAATGGAACATGTGAAAACTGGAAATAATTCAGGTAGGATATTATTTTTCCAACAACTCAATTTATTGGACAAACTACACGAGAGAAAAGCTTAGTTGTCAACTTCGCTTCCTTTTGGCCAAAATGAATTGTTTTGGTAAAAAGAGAAACGTGCTTATAAATTTTCCAGCAAAGTTTTGCTCTGTTTCAGTCAAAATGAACCTAATTAACCAGAATAAGAAAAAATCCAAAATGGTGGAAATAGAAGGTAACGGCCAAAATAGATTTATTCTCTTGGAAATGTACAATTTTGATTGTCTTTCCCATTCCTCTAAATACATAAACCTAGAATGGAAATGTTGTGAAAAAAGGACTTAACCTCTCCTAATCAGATGAGAAGGCTTCAAACCAAGTTTTTTTTCAAGATAATTCCCTTTCTATGGTGTCGTTGCTGGCCTACATTAGACATGTCCCAACCATTTCAAATGAGTTTCTCTTATTTCATTACCTATTGATGCTTTTCCTTTTTCTTTTTCTTTTTCTTTTTTGAATGATTCATTACCTATTGATGCTACCCCTAAAGGTTCCCGAAAGAGCTCATTTCTGATTCTATCATTCATAGTTTTACCACATATCCACATCAACATTCTCTTTACACTCATTTTGTGCATGTAGCTTCTTGATTAGCCAACGTTTTGCTCCATGGGGTTATAGCTGGTTTAATCATTGTTCTATAAAGTTTTCCCTTCAATCTTGGTCTATGCCAATCGCAAAGCACTCCAAAAGCAAGACTCCACTTCAGTCATTCCGCTCTTATTCTATGTTCGACATCTTTCTACATCTCTTCATCCTTAATAATTATCGAGCCAAAATATCGGAATGAGTCGCATTCTAGTTGATGAAATTTTTTTCTATGCAGGTTGATGCCCACCAAAGAAAAGACAGGCGGAAGAGGACATGGATGTAAGTAGTAAGCAAGGATAAAAATAGAGGTTGCAACGGGCGTAGCGGCCTGTGGCAGAAACACTACGTAGCGGTTGCAGCAATACATAGCGATGCAATGGTGTGAGTTTTTTTTTAGTAGTAAAAAAATCGAATCTTGTGTAGCAATCAATCTTATGTTTTTTTCGTGATTTGGAACCATATAAGGGCAAAGACAACTATAGAAAAGGCTATTGAGGAGAAGAAATAGGAAGAATAGTATTATAAATTAAAATTGCTTGGCTCTATTAGGTTTTAGACCATAGCACCGCTATTTTCGAAATAGAGTAACGGCCTCAACCGCTACAACTGATAATGCAGTGTAGTGGCCACTATTTTGAACCATGTTGGTAAGGATAGATATGAAGAAGTACAACCCATCCAAGGATTTGCCTCATGCTAGATCAGAGTGGAGAAACAAAATTCATGTAGTAGACTCCAACACAGTAGGGACAAGGCTTTGGTGATGATGATGATGATGAATTCCCTTATATGACTTTTATATTCTTTATGTTTTTTTTTTACTTTTTTCCAAAATGGAGTGCAATAATGACCGAAATGCAAACTGAAATGGCCTCCGAAACAAATTTGACAACTGTGGACAAAAGAGGTAGCTATCCAAACAGTAAGCTATCAAACATAATGAAGTTCCACCCCTATGAAAAAATTTCACTAGGCAGAATTGTTGCGTCTTATCCTTGACAACACAAATTAACACTAACATGTGGAAGATTCAAGCAAACTGGAGCCAACTTCTTACCAATGTAGATTTTGGACAAAAGCAACCACGGTAAATGTCCTGGAATGATGGTTGATACTCGTCATCAACTTGGACAGCCTCTATCTCCCAAGATATTACCAAGTTACAATCACTTTAATACTAAATATCATTTTCAGCCAAAGTGATACCTGGACCAGCTTTTTTTCCCTTTTTCTAATCGATATTATCATATATCTCGGCCAATTACAAAGAGTATTGAGGAATAGTTTGATACAATGGTTTTACCCGATGCACGTGGATAGGAGGTTTTGCATGTGCCCCCACGGATTAGTTCTCAGATGTCCAGAATCGAGTGTCTCTCGGCTCAAGGCCAAAGGCTCCTGGGCGGGGCTGGGCAGAAGATACCCTATGTCATTAAAAAAAAATAGTTTGATACAATGGTTGTTTACCTTGACAAGATAGTTATCCATCTAAAAGCCATAAAGCATGTGCATCATGTATCTCAAATGCATTAGCCATCTGTTTGGGTAAAGGGCAGATTGCAAGTGGATTAAGGGCAGACCAAATATCACTGCAAACTAGTAATCCTATCTTAGGAATGTTAAGCCTCAAAGTTATATGGCAACTTAAGTTACACTTTTTTCTTTTCATTTTGGTTTCAATACTGTGGTAGAAAAGGTCAGATAAATATCGAACTGTGTGACACATGCTTTTTCACGGGGTGTAGGAGTTGCAAAGGAAATTGGATAGATCATTGGTGAGACCTTAACATGAAAACATAAAAAGGGGTGTAGAGGGGGGAAGAAGGAGAAGATAATGATGATATGAGTGTGGGGGCTAGGGCTCCTTTCCTTTTCACATCCCAAAAAGAAAAGCCCTTCATTTCTCTCTCTTATTAAAGTTAAAATCAGAGTTCACCCTTGAGAACTACCTCCTTTGGTCCCTTGCATATGTTAATAACATCAGTAGCTGCACCCTGGCACCTTTGTTTCCTTTTCTTCTTCTTCTTTTCCAAGAAAAAAAGCATACAAAAACTTTTCCTGGCTGCATGATTTTGCTCACTCACCATAGCCTGAGACTATGGCCTAGGCAAGGTGCATATAGGCCTGAGCCCAAACCTAGCACCTAGCCATGACTTCGATAGTTTACTACTCTTTCAAGAAGAAAAGAAGCAAAGTGCAGGCATATCGAATGCAGTTTGCATTTTCCTTGCTGCTGCTGCTGCTCGTGCAGAAACAATGAACTCAAAGGTGAGGTCACCACAATGTACATCTAAATCCCTAAATTGGTATTTTGCTGTACATAAAAACACAAAAACAACAGTTCTCCAAATCTGGACAGGTGACCTGGAAATTAAATGGAAAAGGAGCATACACAGAGAGATTTACTGCTCAAAATAGACAAATATACAGTTTTCAGATGGATTCACTCTTTTTCCAGCATTCGGTTTTAGAATAGTTCAATTAGTTCTTTTATTACAAAAAAAAAAAGGCAAAACTAAGGTGTATCAATCAAATCTATGGATGAATATATCAGCAAATGCTAACATAGAAGTGCTCTTCTCAAATCCTACAGCTTCCCCTGATAAGAGTACCCATTACAAAACCCTACTCAATGTAAGAGACCTTTCTTCTTTTTGTGTACTTAATATTTGTTGTCTTAAGGAATCCTTTTCAATTGAAGACCATGAGATACCACAAAGAGATTATTTCCGTTACCTTAGCTCAAGAATTAGTAAGGATGGAGAGATTGATAAAGATATCGAACAGAGGATAAAAGAGGGATGGTAGAAGTGGAGACTTGCTTCTACAGTGCTTTGTGGCCGACAAATGCCAACAAAATTGAAGGAAAAATTTTACGGGGCAACAATTAGACCAGCTATGAACTATAGAGCATAATGTTAGCCAATCAAGAAGCAACATATGCACAAAATGGATGCGGCAAAGATGAGAATGTTGAGGTGGATGTGTGGAAAAACTAAGAAGGATAAAATTAGAAATGAGCGCTTTCGAGAGCATTTAGGACTAGCATCAATTGGGGGTAAAATTAGAGAAACCTGTTTGGGATGATTTGGGCATGTCCAATGCAGGCCGGCAACGATACCAGTAAAGAAAAGTCTGGCTATAAATGTTGATGGCCCACCAAGGGGAAGGTGTAGCCCAAAGAAGACGTTGATGGAGGTAGTAAAAATAAATCTGAAGAAGTACAACTGATCTGAGGATTTGGCTCAAGATAAATTGAAATGGAGAAACAAGATTTGTGTAGCCGATCCCAATATAGTTGGGACAAGGCTATGATGATGATGAAGGAATCCTTTTCAATTAACCATAAATTTAGTTCTTTGGGAGTAAATTGTATAAAGGAAAGTACACGAAGTATTGTTCTTCATTTAAGGTATGTGATGAGACATACAAATTGGAAAAACAAGAATCGAAAGTTCCACAAGAATGCTATCATCGTACCACTTTTAACCTACAGTACTGGCAATTACATTTTCTTCTGACTTTACATAAGAGAGAACTTGAACTTTACAAGTCATTCCCTAATCGCATTAAAAAAAGAGCAAGAAACTCCAAGGTTAATATTTAGTAGACTCCACCCATATAATTATAGTCTCCTTTCACAATCAACAAGTTGGAGAACAAGTGAAGTAACAATCTTATGGATTCATTGGGCAAAACCCCTGCCAAGCTTCTCTCCCAAATAAGAAGCACTTGGAATTTGAGGCAAAGATTTCACACCTTTTGGCATCTAATCTGTAAGAAAGGTTGCCAATTTCGGTTGCCTTGAATGCATACTCCACAATCTAAGAGATTCTTCAACTGCCAGCTAAAGGTAACATACAAAGAACTATATCAGTGGATCCAACACGAACACACCCATGCCCCCCACACACAAACAGAGAGAGAGAGAGGTGTACCATTGGAGATTTTCTCCCGACCATCCATTTTTCACACACACGAGTCCCACCTGATGAGTGAACACACTATTTTCTAGATAGGCCATGTTCTCATTTAGCCTAAATGATGAATGGCTAGATCTGGTAGAAGCGCACAAATCTTATAAATCGTGCATGTTCTCAGTAAGCCATCTGATGAATGGTCAGATCTGGCAAAAGTGCACCACATTGTCACAAGTGCTGCAGAACCTCCTACGTCTGAATTGCAATCATATTCCACATTATTTAAGGGTAACTACAGGAACAAAACATCTATCCTCTGTAGGCATTTGCATATAATACAAGATCCCATATTAGTGCTACCCGACCAAGTTTAAATTTAAAAAAAAAAAAAAAAAATCATCAATCTAGTATTGAGGTAAGAAGTTGTGTTAAACCAGCACCTAGTTCATGAGTCTCACATGAACCATCTTTGGCAAGAAGAGATGGTTCTCCTCATCTCCACTTTTACCATAAAAGAGATGCAGTAGTATGGTAGATCTTATCTGCCAGATAACTTTAAACAGAAAAATGGCACAGAACTCAAAAAATTCAAAAGACTGCCAAACCAGAAAAAAAGGGCACTAACACCACCAAAAAAATCAAGGTAGGATGCTTATCAGGAAGAGAGCAGGAAACGAAATAAGGCGCTAGAGAAAGGCCAAGCAGAGGTACCTTTCTTAAGCGCTTCCTGTGCAGCTTGCAGCAAAATGATTGACTTGGCCAAAGGATCATGATCCATGTGAGGCCTATGGTTCTTACTTTCTTCATTCTTCTTCACCCCTGATACACACCCAAGAACATCTCTTGAAACAACTTCAATTTCTTCCCCATTTTGTTTGTAGTAATCTACTCCAACTTCCTCACTGTTCTCGCCATCATAATTAGAAAAGCCCTCCCTCTGCCTCGTTTCGGTAACCCTGGACAAAGCACCTGTCTCGATAAAGACGGTATTGGAGCTCCTCAAGTCAGATTCCACACTGGAATAAGAGTTTTCCTTTTCGACTTTAATCCTTTCACCTCTAGGCTTCTTAGTGGCCTCAGCTTTGGCTTTCCCTTGTTGGGCCCTGTGAACAGCATTCCCTGAACTCCTTCCACTTGCATTCTTCACCTTGCTTTTCTCCCTTGTAAATCCAGCTGCTACAGGCCCTTCCAGCCTCGATCTTGGAGCACTAGCTGCTGTAGAACACTTGCTACTGTGGTCTTCACTGTTATCAGAATCTGCACCAATGGCAAAAGCAGTCCCAACATCCAACTTAAACTCCATATCTGATAACCCAACAGGCAATTGGGAGAAGCCGAGATTCTTCATGGCTGAATTCACAGACGCAGATGAACATGACCCCTCACTCTTCTGCTTGTTCTCAACAGACAAATGCCGAGCTTTTTCCGGCTCAGCATTGGATAGGACACGTTTTAGATTTCGATTAGGATCTGCCACCCCTCCTCCATCCTTGGCAGGATATCTCCTTATCCTCCTCCATTTCTTCAACCCATGACCTTTTCTTGTTGAAGACGCTCCAGAACCTCCCGGAGGAGACTCCTTTGCCATTGGTGATGTTTCTAATGTCCTCTGTATCTCAATTCCTTTTCCATTCAAATCCCCATTTCTATCCAAATCCCATACTTCATCAGTAACAGGCCCATTAACATCTAACTTAGTTTCATCAAATTGCACCCCTACTTCCAGATTCTCTACCTTCTCCGCTTCCTTGGACTTTGATTGAGAACCCATATCTTCTAACCTTTTTGAGTTTTCCTCAGGAGATCCAATTCCCCTTGATGGTGTCGCTACTGCCTTTTCAATTCCAACAATCTCCCCATTCATTTCCACTGATTCTACAATCTTCCGATTGGCATCAATGCAATGCCCATTGATTCCTGGATTTTCAACTACATCAGCTGATTTCTCTAAAGTTTCTAGCTCTACAGAGTCATTGACGGATCCCTCGACTCCAGAAACAGAAGAAGACCCATTCATCCCATGCCCAATTTCAACCAAGTTGGTAGCTTTTTCTACCCTTCCTTCCTCATCGGACCTAGATCTCACAGACCCATCACCCAAATCCATCTCTAAAGCTACCAGCAAGTGCTAAATCTAACAGAAACGGAAGAAATCAGATACCCCTTTTTCTATGAATTTGGATAAAAGGAAGAAATTCAAGCCATATTAGATTGAGATACATTGCTTTCTAAACACGAATTTTCATTGAGTGGGGACCCAAATTCATGAAAATGAATCAACGAAGACAAAATCCAGTTCAAGTTTCCACGATAATGGATGAGTTTTGGTCGGAATAGGGTCAAAATGCAGAAAAATCGTACCTTTTCTAGGATATAGGGTTCTGATTTCGGTGGAGGGAGGCGTCCCTCCGTCGAAGCGCTTGGAGCTGGGAAGACCTAGAATTGCGGTGGACGGCTGCTTTATAACAAGGAAGAGAGTGCGGATCCGATTAGGGATCCGGCCCACTTTTTCTTCTCTTCTTCTTCCTTTTCTTTAAGGATTTTAACAAAAATAAAAAAAAAATAAAAAATCTTTACGAACATGAAACTTTAGCTTAACTCACACAAAATGAGGAATCTGTACAGAAAAAACTTTTTTTTTTTTACTATTTTTCGGTGGTCAACGTCAACTTTTAATTTTATGTATTGAGGGTTGACGGCGACCCTCACTATAGCAAGTAAGTGTCGTTGTGACCTTGACTAGGCAAAAATTCTTCATCTTTTTCTTTCTTCCTCTCTTTTCCAAATTCTATTCAATGATAGAAAAAAATGGCCCAAGCACTTAGAGAATTCCTCTCCTCTCTCGCAAAAAAACTCCATTAACATCATCAAAGAAGGAAAACCGCCTAAGCACTTATCTCTTTATTTTATCTCTTCCTCTTCCCTCTTTGCTGAGTTGAAGTTTCAAGGTATAAAGACCCCAGAAAAAGTGGAGAAATTCCACTTGCGTTATTCGAGGTTATAGAAAATGGGACTTACATTTACAAGGATTTCACAAAGTTTCTTTCGACTTTAAGTTGTTGTCACCTTTTTAGTCCTCTAACAGCTTTGAGTGAAATTCTTCTTAGGGACTATCAAAAGCAAGAACACCAAAACAGAGCCTTAAACATGAATAAAAGATCAAAGTAAGCTAAACACGAAGACCATAATTAAACATGCATAAAATTTTCTATTTGCATGGACCTTCCATCAGGTCTCTCGTGTCGCTGCAAATGACACCCAAATCGAGAACCATCGTTGTTCCCACGAATTACAAACCGAAACAAACACCTCAAGTCCCTGGACAAAGCACCACCACAAATCATCACCTTCACCAAACACACTTGAATCACACGCTAATCTCCTTTCGTCTCCAACTTCTCCATAACCCGAGACCCTCACACATTTCCATCATTGTTAATCTCCAAAAACCCACTCACACAACCTTTCTGGCATCTTTATCATTCACTAACCCTATCCCCTATCCAGCTTCGTCCCATCCAATTTTTTCATCATTGGATTGGGTTTGAGAAAAATATAAAAAAGGAAGAAGATAAAGAGTTTATGGCCTGCTCAAGGTCGACGACGACCCTCACTTGTTATAGCGAGGGTCGCCGTTGACCCTCAACACAGAAAATGAAGGTCGATGAAAAAAAAATGGTAAAATAGGTTGGTTTTTCTATATGGATTCCCTATTTGGTATGAGCTAGACTAAAGTTCTATGTTAAATGCACTGGCCACATAAAAGGTTTTTTTTTGTAAAATCCTCCTTCTTCTTTTTTTTGCTAGTTTCGATCATTTATGAAACATGTAAGTGAAAGAAATATTATGAGATTTTATGTGTTTTATTTTGAGCAAATTGATGGTAAATTCAACTTCTATTACAATAAAATCTGATTATGACCCAAACAAGATGAATGCTTTTACCAAGTGAGCCCCATTGAAGAGCTTCATGAATTCCTCATGTGTGGTGGGTCCAAGTCTAAGAAAACCCAACCTCTAAGCCGAAGGAATTTATGATTAAACAATTCTAGTAAAATATTACTATTAAAGAGGGGAGGGGTAAATGATAGAAATCAGAGATGTAAATTAGATTCTTGAAAATTGAGTCGAATTGCAAGGGGGTCATTTGCCTTTTGTGCATGGGATCGGAAAATGGGTTCTACATACGTAAATGTCACTCATGTGAAATTTATTACCATGTTTGTTAAAGTCACCATTTTCACGTGAGTAAAATGAGTACATCAAACGATTTCAAATGTACTTGAATTTGGGGAATTGTTTTTCACAAATTTCTTAAAATCTATGAAGATTTAAAATATGAAACAATATGTCTCGTGCTTATCACTAATATGAAAATATTGAATGGTTTTAGACCATGAATTGAGGGCCCGCAAAAGTTCAAAAAAATTAGATTACATGTTAGGGGTTTTTTGGACTACTATTCAATCCACTCTTGCAATATATTCCAATTGAGTCTCCAGACTTTTATGGCTCTATTTCAAGTAAGTTTATGGTAATAAAATCCAACTTTAACTAAGATTATTGTGACAACTCACAAGTGACAATTCAAGAGGTTAGGTGATGTGCATGGATGAGATTGATCGTAGGTTAATTCTCTACGAGGAAACCAAAACAAGTTTCTAATAAGGAGCTTCCCTAAGATCTTGCCATTGAAAAGAGAGTCTTGTCCACCAAGGTTTAAAAAAAAAAAATTGATGTTTATAGAAGGCTTCGATGCAGTACATCCTTCTTTTAGTTGAGCTTTTGAATGCTTGGATTTCTGTGACACATTCTTACATGAAAATAAGGTAAGATTTTTAGGAATTTATGGGACGAATCCTTGTAGGACCCATACATCCTACCAAGACCCTGTATCACATTGGATACGGGCGAGGTCCTCATGTGGCATTTTTCTTCTCTTTTTTTTTTTTTTTGTCATTTTGTGATATCGTCTATATCGACCATTATGTCAGTTATATTTTCTTCAACATGTAACTGTCTTATTTGCCGAACACAGCAAAATAGTCGATATCGACCATATCGCGAAATAACAAGAAAAAGACGAATCTGGGTTTTCTCCCTTGGAGGATGGAAGAGGAGGGATGATCTCCTCAACATGTCCATCTTTTTCTCTCTCCCCATTCAAGACCTCATCCCACACATAAAACAAGCACATTATCTCTCTCTCTCAAACCGTTCAATGGAGGGAAAATCTCTCTCAAACCGTTCAATGGAGGAAAAATCTCTCTCAGGCATTTTATCAAACACCTTCATTATGCACCACCAACCAACACAACATCGACAAAAATGACGATAACTCATTACTGCCCTCCACTCATATGCTCATATTCCGACTTTTCTCCTCATTCTCCTCAAACCCCACTAACCAAATCCCTCGAAATCCCTTTCTTCTCTTCCCTCGAAATCCCATTTTCTTCTTTCTTCAATCTCTTCACTCTCACCCCTCTTGACGTTTGCAAATGGGCAGGGATCATCTCTGTAACCCTTGCTGCAACCAATGGAGAAAACTTAAATTTGTCTTTTTTCTTGTTATTTCGTGATATGATTATCTTTTTTCTTGTTATTTCGTGATATGGTCGATATCGATCATTCTGCTATGTTTAGCAAATAAGACAGTTACATATTAAAGAAAACCTGACAGACATAATAGTCGATATCGACCATATCGCAAAACGACTAAAAAAAAAAAGAAGAAAAAGGCCACATGAGGACCCCTCCTGTATCCAATGTGATACGGAGTCTTGATAGGATGTATGGGGTCCTAAGGGGATTTGTCCCGTAAATTCCTCTAAGTTTTTAGAGAGGAAATACATAATTGAAAAAAGTTTTCCGACTCATTTTACATTATGAGAAAAACATAAATCATTTGGCCAAGAGAAACATGGATCAATGTAAAGGGATCTCGGGCTAGTTTGACACTTTACAAGCATAGTAAAAGTCAAGTAAAGCTTTCATTTTTAAAACAAGATGTCACATCAAAAGCATTTTAATTTAAAACTTCCTCTATCATTTAAAAAAAAAGTAAAAAAGCAACCACTTTTATCCACTAAAATACAAAAAAAACTCTACTTTCTCATCAAGTCAAAAAGATTTTATAATAAACAACTAAAAATGAAATATCATCATAACTCATTTATATTTTATTCTTTCTTCAAAATCAACTTTACTTCTATTAGTAGAGTTGTCAAACTGGCCCAAAAAGACACATCTTTTATTACTCGAGACCAAGGTACAATTATGTGGAAAGGAATTAGCCCATCAAATTTTATAATGGTCTGTTAGGCTCCTCATGGTTATGTCACAATAGGTGGAAACACATGCCCTTGATTGACTTCCATATCAGAATTGCTCTAGTAAATAACTAAAGAAGATGGAAATCACAAGGAGTAGCTGCAGATAGCAACTCCCGCTCCCATAGCCCCTGTCAGGGATCAATTCCTAGTAAAAGACTTTTGAACTCTATTAGAAATCTTGTCCCATGTGCTCCTTTTTCAAATTGAGGAAATTTATTTTAATTCTAATTCAATTATGTGTGAACTTTTATGTTTTCCAAACAGTCTGACATCTATTTGAATCATAATTAAGTGAAATAGACCCTCCAATTAGACTTGCCAAACAACACCTAATTACTTAATAGTTGGAGGTGGTGGCCCCTTCAACAATCTATTCGATTGCGTTGGAAGGACCAATAAGTTGAGATTTTTCATATTGGGCCATGACATTTCAAGGCAAGGAGATCAGTTATCATAAAGAAGATGATATTCAAGAACAAGACCCCGAGTTCTTATGGAGTGAGACTTGCAAAGAACAAAGGTTTTTTCAATTAAGCTAATTCATTTAAGGATGCAAAACAGGTTGGATCCAAGGTGGGATCACGGAGGATTTGGACCCAGATCCATCTTTAGATTTGGATCTGGATCTGACACAAAAGCCATGAGTTTTATTCAGATTTGACATCAACTTAGGAAAATGAAACCAATTTTTAGATTCAGATGCGAAATAAGATGTAGAGATCATTAATTTAATTGGGTAAATGAGCTTCAAAATTTTTTTGTCTAAATATATGATAGGTAGCAGTGGTATGAAATGATATGTACTTAAAGCTAAGTAGACTCTGAAATATGAATATAACTTAAGTTGTTTAGGCCCTTAAAAACTCGTATATATTTTGAAATTAATGTAATCGTCTTGGATCCAAATCTTGATGCTGAAACATACAAGGATTCGATATTGGACCTAAATGTTTCCAATCTTATATGCATGAATCCCAATATGAATTCGACTCCAAATTTCACCCAAATCCAAAAATAGGTTCCATGTCAGCATTTGGAATTGAAGAGTCTGGGTTCTCAATAATAGGATACCCATTTGCAAGTCTCTCGCTTTCTCAACATCAAAAGGTTGAGCATAAGTTGAGCTAAGAATGCTTTTAATGGTCTTGGACCTTAAAATTAAGAAGAATCCATTACATGGTGTGTTCATTCCTCCCATATTTCTTTTTAGGTGGGGCTCAAACTTAAAGTTTAGGTGTTTATGTTGGATTATGAATCACATATGTTTGGATGTATGACGAATTGACATAAAGTGAGGTAAAGCCTCCATTATATAAACATCATAAGACAAAAAGTCACATCAAAAGTATACATATTCAAAATTCCCACATTCACTTTTAATTTTTTTTTTTTAAATCAACATTCTTTCTCCACTAAATGACAAAAAAAAAAAAAAAATCTTTTGCTTACACAAAAACTCAAAAAGATTTCATATCAAGCTACTAAAAATAAAAGATCATCACAACCTCTTATATATTTATTATTTCTTGATTTGATGTTTCACTTCACTTCACTTCAATTCACCATACACGCAGGCAAAATTAATATCAGTTTAGCCTCAATCTATATGCCCATCTCAACTGGTGAAACTCAGGCGTAAATCAAACATGCCGGGTCGGGTATTAGGCCTATTGGCTCAACCCAACCGGAAAGGTAAACCCAAAAGTTGAACTCAATCCAAGTGAAACCTAAACATACGTGAACTTGTGCCCAACCTAAATTATAAATTCCATACTTAAATGCAACTATGCTCGACTCAGTTCACCTAAGAATCCAAATATTTTTGGGGCTGGTTTCATTTTCAACGAGGATAAAATTTACAAAATGTATAAATCACCTATATATCTATAGTGTATATATTATAAATTCATTAGAAAAATGATAGTGAAAACTCGTGGGCCATTGATCAAATGGTCAGAATAATGATTAAAGCCTCCGTCACCATACTCACTTAGGTTGGGGTGGGAGATCCCTTGATCCCCCCTTTCCCATCCTCAGGTGAGGCCCCAGGTGGATCCCTTAAAAAAGAGTGCTCACCTTAGCATAAGCACTGGTGCTACTGCTAAGAGAGAGGGGTTCTTCAAATAAACATACACAATCTTATAGGGCACCTAGGTGGAATAGAATACAGTTATCTAAACAACAAACATGAACCAGACCTAGCTAATTCCATGATAGATCTAGACCCAAATCAAGCAAGTCCAAGTCCAAGTCCAAGTCCAAGCCAAACTTGGCCCATACAAGTTGGAGATTGGAAGTGGACCCCACAAGCTTGAAGGCAGTAGCAGATGGATAAGAAGATAAAAGCAACCCAGTATCTATGTCTCCCATAGTCCCAGCCTCTTAGTTGCTGGCAAACATGGCATTCTCCAACCCACTCTCTTCTTCTGCTCCCCTCTTCTTCCCCACCCACAAATCCTCCTCCTCTAAAACCCTTTTCAGACCCAAAACCCTAGCCCTCCCAGAAGCTTCCGCAGCTGCTGCCGCCGCCGCGACCGCCACCCCCCTCGACGGCACCTTCCTCGCAGTCCTCGGCGGCGGCTCCCTCGCCGCCCTCGCCGCCGCCCTCTCCCTCTCTGACCCAGAGATCCGGCGCCGGCAGCAGGCTGTGGAGGTCGGCGGCGGCGACAAGGAGGTCGTCAGAGAGTACTTCAACGGCACCGGCTTCCAGCGCTGGAAGAAGATCTACGGCGACACCGATGACGTCAACACGGTCCAGCTCGACATCCGCCTCGGCCACTCCAAAACCGTCGAAAACGTAATAAAAATGCTCACCGACGACACAGACGGCGGCCGCACCCTCCGCGGTGTCACTGTCTGCGACGCCGGCTGCGGCACTGGATCCCTCACGATTCCCCTCGCGAAGGAGGGTGCCGTTGTCTCCGCCAGCGACATCTCCGCCTCGATGGTGGCTGAGGCGGAGCGGCAGGTGCGCGAGGCGCTTGCCGACGACGCTGGCGGGGAATTGGTGATGCCCCAATTCCAAGTTGGGGATTTGGAGAGCTTGGAAGGGAAATTTGATACGGTGGTGTGTTTGGATGTGCTGATACATTACCCTCAGAGTAAAGCAGATGCCATGATTGCGCACTTGGCCTCGCTGGCCGAGAGGCGATTGGTGCTGAGCTTTGCGCCCAAGACATTGTACTATGATCTGTTGAAAAGGGTCGGGGAGCTGTTTCCGGGGCCGTCGAAGGCGACGAGGGCTTATCTGCACGCGGAGAAGGACGTGGAGAGGGCGCTGGAGAAGGTGGGGTGGAGGATCAGGAAGAAAGGGCTGGTTACTACTCAATTTTACTTTGCAAAGCTTGTTGAGGCTGTACCAGCTGCTTAGGCAGTAGAAGGTGTTTGCATTCATGTCTGTATGTATATTTCTTTTGTAGTTTCAAGGCACATTTTTCGCAAAGAAAAGGAAAAAAAAATGAATTAATTTTTCTCGACAGAGAGGATTTTCGTCTCCAAAGAGAGGGTCCTTTAGTTGTTTTTAGTACTGTTTATTAGTATGTCTTTGTAACTAGTACCTACTGTGCTTGTGCTTGAAGAAAGGAAATTTTGGAGTTACTGTGTAAGATTTTATATGATTTCTTTGTTGAGTTGATTGTATGGTATTTATTTGTACATGTATATGATGCTTCACTTGGATGTCTTCTGCTTTTACGTGTAAGAAGCCCTGTTTTTATGTCAACATGTATCCTAAGAATTGATAAGGCATTGGTCTGTGCAACGTTTTCGACGGCTTGAACCGGTTTGATTCAATGGTGAAATATCACTTTGATCCTCCATCTGTCTAATGGGGTTTTTCTCCATGAAATGTGTGTCCCATGCCTACAGAATTTAAACATAGCTAAGATGGAACTTGTTTATATGGATAACCGGATCTTTTTTCTTATTTGCAGAGTGCAAATTGTATGGCTGTTCTAAATGTGGTGAACTGCTCACTGTTGGTTGGAAGCATTCCCTACTCCAAAATAAAGTGGTTCTAAATGAGTTTTGAAGGTATCCTTATTTTGCAATGTTGGTTGGTAATGTGTGTTATCAAAAGCTAGGTGCCTCGTTGAAATGCTGAAAATCAGTTGCTATGTTGCTTGATAAAAATGGTTTTTCTTGCCCAAACCATATGCGGAAGCTTTGCGCATCAGGCTACCCCATTTTGTTTGATGGAGCATAAAACTAAAAATAGAATTAAAGCGGAATGACCAACAATCAATG
This sequence comes from Cinnamomum chago, assembly GCA_038049695.1. NCBI lineage: Eukaryota > Viridiplantae > Streptophyta > Magnoliopsida > Laurales > Lauraceae > Cinnamomum > Cinnamomum chago. The sequence continues at coordinate 80,605,978 of CP142452.1, forward strand.
CCATATGCACTCTTTTGACTAAGATAAGCAAAGCACTGATTTCTTAAAGAGGGCGCAGTCTTCATTTGGGTACACACTTGCCACTGAGTGGGGAGTGAGCTGGGTTCATAATGTGTTCATAATGCACTCTTAGCCTAGCTAATTAGGCTTCTTGACCAGAACTAAGTCTTGGGAGTGATTTATTATTGCTTACGGCAATCTAAAACCTTATTTCCTATTGTTGCACAAAATTAGGTGGTCCAAATGCTGAATTTTTGTGTATCAGGTAGCGACACCTATCGCTTGGAAGGCACTTTCAGTGGAAAGTTGGCCTATTTTATCACTTGTCTCTGCCAAATCCATTTACATATGAGGATCATCTACTTTGCAAGCATGGGTGATTTGCAGGAATGGTATACTAAGCTTACTCATGCCTGGTTCATTTTTCAATTTCTTTTGTTTGGTGGGAAATTATCTTAGCTTCAGGCTGGGTAAGTGAAATAAGATTGTTCCTCTTTGGATTTAGTCTGAAATGCATTAGCCATATAATAAGAGATGTCTTTGTTGCCATATAACAGTACTATGCCCTGTAGAATTGCCTTCAAGCACATAATTTTACAGTTTTTCTGTAGACAATAAATCTGTGCATGTGTACAGCTTCTGCAATGTGCAGCCATTCGGTTGTGAGAAAAGAAAGAAATTACGTCTTCTACAAAATTTAACTAGGGGGTTTGATGATGCTATGAAATGGGAAAAGATTTGCTGAAGTTGTTCACCTTCATCAGCGTAGACGACTCCTTCAAGTGTATATTGACAGACTCGATCACCATATATCACAAGAAGAGATGGAGTTACTTGACAATATCACATGACAACAATATATTGTATGCATTAGGAATCTCGAAGCTTATCATACATGATAATGAGTAATATTGTAAGTCTGTGAGGAGCCAAAAATCTGACATCATATCATTCTCATGAAGATGGTCACATTAAATAGAAATCAAACACAGCAATGGGTGCCTTGGCAACCTGAAAAAGGAGTTCAAAATTTCCATAGCTATCTCCCTCATATATATACCTGAAAGGGGAGTTGTTATTTCACTTTCTAGATGGTTAGGACTTGTGAGTGATTTTTACATGTTTTACACAAAATGGAGGTCCCTAGGGGCTGGGGTCGTTCACAAACTCAACCCTTATATTGCTTGTTGAGGTGTTCAAACAACTCGGTAGTGGGCGTCAACCAAATGGGTCATGATGTGGCATGACTAGATCCTTTATTATTGCAAAAATGATAATTTTGCAAAATAAGGTAAGTGTAGAGATGGCAACATTTATAACCCCCCACCCAAAAAAAAAAAAAAAAAAAACCAATTACCCTATTCTTGGGGTTTGGCACCTATCTGAATGGACTGTACCATTGAATCTTTGTGGGTTATTAATGCGGGGTCAAGATGATTAGTTGGGCCCATATATATTTTGCACACGGGTATGCCACAACCAGATCTTTGGATTCCACTGACCCCATTCCCAAGCGGACCTCCAAACGGGCCCCATAGCGATCGGTGTGCACGGAGGATAAGGGCCGATAATATGCAAGTCTGATTTCAACTCTTGTCCCACCGGTTCGAAACTACATCTACCCAATATAACCAAACCTAACTGATTAGAACCAAACTTGAGACCTAAACAAAACCTGAGGGGTAACTCAGTTGGCCTAGGAAGTAGGATCACAGTTTGCTCCTAGAGATTGAGGGCTCGAAGTTGTGCCAACACATTGGGGCCATAGGGAATTTACCTGGCTCCTCCTAGGATCGTAGGGATTAGTCTAGCCTAATGGGCTGGAGCACCATCCATTATATTTATATGAAAATATTTATGTGCATCCATTTTCACCATATTATAGTGAGGGACAACATAGTAGTACAAACTTTAGAGTACATTCAAACCATCCACACATATGAGACCCTAGGAATTACATTGGATCCATCAAGTTTTCACCTATCCGAATGAATTGGATTGGACCCTTGAATCGAGGGTGAAGTGTTTTATTTAATAGAAAGTTGTTAAATTTGTGTGCCATTGATGAATGATTTAGATGCATGGGATTAAACTCAAACTCGATATATGGATCCATCCAAGTTGTCTCTTTCCATCCCTACTAAGTCCCATGATCAGTGTGTCCTTAGGTGGACTTCATTGAGTTCGTCCTTCACGATACGGTGAGGGATGAATGTACGTAAATATTTATATTATATATAATATATAAAACTTGAACCCAAAGCCAAAATTATTGGGTCCTAAACGAGCTCGATTTTTATCGTAAGTTCGATTTACCAACATCGGATGTGCATTGATTGGAGTAAAAAATATTTACTTTATTTTCAGACGGATCCATGCGAAGATCGCTCTCTTTCTCTCTCTACCTGCGAGCGAAAGAAAAAGCCCCCAACTTGAAAGAACAAAAAAAAATAGCATCTTTCTATCGCGTTTGAAAGAAAAAAATCGTCGATGCAGTCTTTTCTATTTCGTTTTCCATCTTCTATTGTGCTTCGTTTTTCCCCAAACTGAAATCTTGTAGTTTCATTAGTTTCTGGATTCGATTTAGGAATCTGTTGTTGTTGTTGTTGTTGTTATTCATTCTTGGATTTGATTTTGAATTTTTGTAGCGCTTTTGGTAAAGGTTATGAGAGACGACGATGATGAGATGAGATTGGGATTTTAGACTTCTTTTCTTTATTCATTCTCATTTGTTTTAGGGATTGAGGGAAGGAGGAGACTATGATGCCACCCTCGTTTCTGTCGGATTCGACGACGACGAGGGAGGAGCAGAGTAATGGGGGAGGCTGTCGTGCTAATTTGTTTCTTAACGTGTATGATCTTACATCCGTAAACAAATACCTGTATTGGTTCGGACTTGGAATCTACCACTCTGGAATTGAAGGTATGTGATTTTAATATTGTTGAATTTGGTCAGAATGCTCTATGATCTTTTACGGAATTAGAATCCTGTATTGTATGTATCAATCCCATTTCTTAATGATGAAACATGGTCTGATTTTGAAATTAGGATCTAATATTATTATGGATGCGCGCGTCTTTTTATTTATTTTGAAAGTGTTTTCTCTTGAATGTTGCTTGCTATCAAGCTCATTCCAAGGCCACTAGAGTGGGTGTATTGTGAGAAAGATGTTTTCCTTTGATAGTCAACTATGAAAATGATTGTAAGTAGCTTTGTCATAATAGATTTCAAAGCAACATTTATGATGGTTATTGTTGTTTTGTGACACATTTGCAATATATGAGTAGATCAAATGGACCCTTAAGTTTGAAAAAAAAAAATTACATATTTTTTGGACGTTTGTATTAGATGTAGAAAGAGAGGGATAGTGATAAAACGTGCCCTAAAACAAGGTGAGGGGATTTGAAAGGGGAAGGAGCTACCGTATTTAAGAATAAAGTAATTGATGGGAAAGAATGGAATTTGGAAGGAGAAACCATAATGTGGAATTAAATGGCCGACAATATCATTACGGTTGCAAAAGAGGTGCTTGGAGAGTTGAAAGAGAAAAGACACTATGATAAAAGAAACCTAATGAAGGAGTTTAGAGGTTTAGAAAGTTTTTAGGGAGAAAAACACTGTTACAAAGTTTAGAAGGGGATTAGGAATATGGAAAATTATAAATTATATACGAAGGGAAAGAAAGAAGTTAAGAAAGTAATAAGTGATCAAAGTCTAAAGAATTTGATGACCTATCTAATAAGTCCGGAACAAGAGAATGAGAGAGATATTTTCAAGCTTATAAAAATGAAAGGAAAGAAAAGTAGGGACTTGGATCGTGTCAAATGTATAAAGAGTGACAAACAAAAAGTTTTAGTGAAAGACGATGATATTAAAGAAAGGTGGAGAGAAAATTTTAACAAACTTTTAAATGAAGATTATATGGTAGGCTTAAGAACGGGAGAGGATACTTCATTTGTGGGATATACTTTTTACCACAAAATTGGGGTAGTAGAAGTAAAGAAAGCTTTAAAATAGATCTGAAGAAGGGCATCCTATGCAAGGATTTGGCTCGGGATTGGGAATAGAGAAACATAATTCATTTAGCCGACCCCAACATAGTTATGACAAAGCTTTGATGATAATGATGAAGAAGTAAAGAAAGCTTTGGCACAAATGAAGATAAGAAAAGCTAGAGGGCCAGATGACATCTTGCTAGAGGCTTAGAAATGCTTAGGAGAAATTAGATGGATTTGGTTAACTAGGCTCTTCAATAAAATATTTAGGATAAAGAAAATGCCGGATGAATTGAGAAAAGGTGATGTAGTACCCATATACAAGAACAAAGGAGATATATAAAGTTTCACAAACTATCGTGGGTTAATCTTATGAGTCACACTATAAAACTATGAGAGAGTAATGGAACAAATATTGATGCATTAGACTTGGATATTTGAAAACCAATTTGGGGGCTATCGGAAGAAAATTGATTGACTAAAACGTCATTGTTGTATATTTTTCTCCTGTGGATAAAATTGCTTTAGGATTGTCAAATAAGAGTGTCTTTTGCAGGTTATTTATTTAAGAAAAGAAACGAAAAGAAAAGGTGTCTTTAGCATGTTTGCATTCTCAAGAGCGAACATGGTGGGTTTGTTTGGTGATTAAACTTCATAAGATTAGAGAATTGATGTCCATAAATGAAAACAGGAAAAAAAATCATTATTTCAATAGATAAGATATGCTATCCTTGGACAGACATTTATAACAATGATTTGAGTAAACTGAGACATGTTTCCTATTGAATATGCTTTTCAATTAACTTCATGCGGGGCTTTTCTTTTTAATATTGTATATATTTTATTTCTACAGTAACAAAATACATTACTGTTACCTTTCACAAAAAAAAAAAAAAAAAAAAAACCATAACGGTTAATAAGAATAAAGCAACTTTGTACCACCACTTGTGAGTGATTAAGATTTTGAAGATTGAATTAGAAAAAGTCTCATATAATCAAAATGAACCCATTGCTATATATATATTCTATTCTGGGAAAGTCTGATTTGATTTATTTAATTTAATGGCTAAAAGCATGTCTGCTCTTTTCTTCATTCATTTATTTATTTTTTGGTTGTTACCATTGTGTCTTTTCTTTTACTCCCTATTTTTCATGCCATTCAATCTTTTCATTCATTCAATGCATCCATGTGCAACTCTCATTCTTAATTTGACCAACAGTACATGGTATGGAGTTTGCCTTTGGAGCCCATGAGTACCCAACCAGTGGAGTGTTTGAGGTGGAACCAAAAAGTTGCCCTGGTTTTGTGTTCAGACGTTCTGTATGGTTGGGCAGTATCGACATGTCTCCTACAGAAGTTCGGTCTTTCATGGAGAATCTTTCTGGGAAATATCTTGGGGATACTTACCATTTGATTGCAAAGAATTGCAACCATTTTACTGATGACGTTTGCAACCATCTGACTGGAAAACCCATTCCTGGCTGGGTGAATCGTCTTGCCAGATTAGGTAAGAATTGTTGCTATAATATGCTGGCGATTTTCAAGGTTTGCACCTTTATTTATACTTATATTTCTGGATATTTGTAAGTTTCAGGTTCTTTCTGCAACTGTTTACTACCTGAAAGTCTTCAGCTTTCAGCAGTCAGGCATCTACCTGAGCAACTGCATTGTTCTGGTGAGGGTTTTTATTTTTATTTTTATTTAAACATTCCCCTTAGACCTCTTGAGTTTGTTCTTGTATGTGCAGCTTCCAAGCTCAGACCAGCAGTCAGCTAAGAAAATTCATGAGTAAAACGCATGAAACTTTATAGTGGGGCCTACTTATTGAAAATTGAGTCATTAAAAATAAATGACCTCCAATTATTTGGCTCATTCTCAAGTTTCCCTAATACGATTTGACTTTTTAACTAAAAATGTGATTTACACAATCTTTTGTATATTCATTAATCATATTTTCTAGCAAACAGTCAAGCCTATAGGGGGACCAACTTTTATTGTACAATATGGAGTGTCACTCCTTTAATACACACACATATTGCCAAATCATCTTATGAGTTCTACTCTAAGAAAAGTAGCACCCAACCAATCCTACTTGAATGAGATAATGCTCATCATCATCATCATCATCATCATCAAAGCATTGTTCCAACTATGTTGAGGTCAGCGACACGAATTATGTTTCTCCATTCCGATCTATCTTGAACTAAATCCTCAGATAAGTTGCACTTCTTCATATCTATTTTTACTACATCCATCCATGTCTTCTTTGGCCTGTTCCTTCCCTTTGGTGGGCCATCAACCTTTATAGCCAAATTTTTCCTTACCGGCGCCATTGCGGGCCTACGTTGGACATGCCCAAACCATCTCAACGGGTTTATCTAATTTTCTCTCCTATTGTTGTTACCCCTAAATGATCTTGAAAGTGCGCTCATTTTCTAATTTTATCATTCCTAGTTTTACCACACATCCACCTCAACATTCTCATCTCTGCCGTCTCCATTTTGTGCATATGTTGCTTCTTGATTGGCCAACATTTTGCTCCATACGTCATAGCTGGTCTAATCGCTATTCTGTAAAATTTTTCCTTCAATCTTATTGGCATTCGTCGGTCACAAAGCACTCCAAAAGCGAGTCTCTAATTCAACCATCTTGTGTTTATCCTATGTTCGACATCTTTATCAGCCTCTCCATTCTTACTAATTACACAGTTAAGGTAGTGGAAAGAATCACTTTGTGGTCTCTCATGGTCTTCAATTCTCACAGTAGTTTCAATTCTTTCTATATGCCCACTAAAGTTACAATCCAGATATTTCGTCTTTGTACGGCTTATTTTAAAGCCTTTAGATTCTGAAGTCTCTCGCCATCTCTTGAGTTTTGCATTCACATCATCTCTTGATTCATCTACCAACACAATATCATTTACAAATAACATGCACCAAGGTACCTCTTTTTGAATATGAACAGTTAACTCATCCATAATCAGTGCAAAGAGATAAGGGCTTAGGGCTGACCCCCTGATGCAAACCTATAGTCACTGGGAACTCCCATGTCTCTCCACAAGTTCTCAAACTCGTTACTGCTCCTTCATATATGCCTTTAATAATTTCAATATAACTTCTTGGAACATTCCTTTTATTTAAAATCCACCAAATTAAATCTCTAGGTACCCTGTCGTATATATTTTCTAGATCGATAAAGACCATATGTAGATTTTTCCTCTTTGCTTAATATTTTTCATTAATTGCTTAAGTGAAAAGATAACTTCCATCGTTGACCTCCCTGGCATAAAGCTAAATTAATTTTCAGATATCTTGGTCTTCTGTGTAAGTCTTTGCTCCATTACTCTCTCCCATAGCTTCATAGCATACTCATAAGTTAAATCCCACGATAGTTGGTATAGTTTTGTATATCTCCTTTGCTCATATATAGAGGTACTATAATATTAATACTTCTTCTCCATTCATCCAGCATTTTCTTTGTCATTAATATTTTATTGAAGAGTCTAGTTAACCAAATCTCCTCAACTACTTTTAAGCATTTCTAAGCCTCAATCGGGATGTCGTAAGGACCTGTAGCGTTTCCTATTTTCATTTGTTTTAATGCTTTCATCACTTCCACCCTCCACCTTTCTTTGATATTGTTGTCCTTCACTAGATACTTTTTGTCATTGTTCTTAATACATTTGACATGGTCTAATTCCCTACTTTTCGTTTCTCTTATTTTTGCAAGCTTAAAAATATCATTTTCTACTTCTCTTGTTTCCAACCTATTATATAGGTCATCATATGATTTGTACCATGCATCACTTACTACTTTCTTCTTTCTTTGCCTACTTGTAGATCTCATAATTTTCCATATTCCTAGTATCTTGCCAAACCTTGTAACAACGTCTTTTCTCCCGAACAGCTTCCTAATGAAGTTAGCCATTTGATTCCACATCGCTGTAGTTTCTCCTAAACAATTTCATTCTCCCTCATCAATCACTTTATCCTTAAATATTGTCGCCCTTCCTCCTTTCAAATCCCTCCACCTTTTTTTAGGGCAGATTCTATTTACAACCCCTCTCTTTCTACTTCTAATGCAAATATCTAAAACTACTAGCCTATGTTGAGTGGTCAAACTCTCTCACGGAATAACCTTACAATTTTTACAATCCAATCGGTCTTATTTTCTAACTAGAAAAAAGTCTATCCGACTCTTGGTAGTTCCACTTTTGTAAGTAATTAAATGCTCATCTCTTTTTAAAGCAAGTGTTTGCTATTACAAGGCCAAATGCTAATGTAAAGTCCAAGATAGCATCTCCTAACTCATTCTTTTCTTCAAATCCTTATCCTCCATGCACTCTCTCATATCCTCTATTATCCTTTCCTACACATCCATTTAAGTCTCCTCCTAGGAAAATCTTTTCACTAGTTGAAATTTCTCATATTACACCATCCATCTTGTCACGTCCCAAAAAATACAACCATGGGATAACGTGAAAAATAAGAATGAATATTTATTTTCCTGTGTTTAATACAACACAAGCTTCCAAAAGTGGACCCACATAGAAAACCGTGGTGAGTCAAAATAAATTTCGTTAAATTCAACGGAAGCGTTATTTAATTGGTATTCAAGGTTCATAATTAAGATCCAACACCATCATCAGATGAAGAAATAATAATTAAAGTTGCAAAATAAATCAAACAGTTACTACGGAAAAGTTTATCATTAAAGAAAGTTCATCTAAAGAAATTCTAAGATGACGTTCTTTCTTAGGTAGGCTCAGATGGCTCCGTAGCCATCTCTAGCTCTCCACTCAGGTTCGTCAACTGGTTCAAACGCTTGAAACGTTTGACCATCCCCCGTCTCCACATTAGAGTAAGGGGTCGGTACCTATGCACCAATAAACAAAGTAAACACAGCAAGTACGAAAGCATAATTCTTAAATAAAACACAAGATCAATGAGAGTAAAGACAAGTAATGATCATAAGAGATTAACAATGGAACAATGAAGAAAAGAACGTATAACCTAAATCCATTCTACACAATAGAGCAATACAATAATCACACAGAAGCACTGCTACTGCTTTGGGTGGTCAGCCCTAACTTTAAACCGGGAAAACCCGTTCGAAGGCCGGCGGTCATTAACCGGTTCGTAATCGAAATCGTAGGCCAGATAAACCGGTTCGAAATTCGGATATTAGAGTGTCCGTACACATCGGTGATCAGCCGTCCACATACAACTGTAGTCGTTCGAATATGGTCAAATCAATATACATATATATACACATCATAGTAGAATAGACCTAATGATTAATAATGCTCTTGACACAGAAACCTAAGTCAAAGTGAAGGGCTGGCTGCACAATAATCCAAAATCGAATACCAAACGAATAATTTGAATGAACCTCTACAATATCTCAATCGATTGCCACGCCACATCACGGTCCATATCCAATCAATCATAGGGTATGTAACTAATAGACCAATATCAAACTCAATCATGTATGCAAACCCAAATGTCAAGGAATAATCACAAGCCAATCCTAAGGTCAAACATAAGGTCTCATACCCGATAACCATAGAAATCTCCAATAGATAAAAGATCAACGCAACCTTTTTCAATCAATGGTGCATAGACCCACTTAAGGGTTTTCCAATAGAGATGAGTTGATATCGAATCCATTAGGAATTTTCCGAGGTCATACGAAGTACTAAATCTCACGTTGGTAAGATACCGTTTGCCCGGACGGTATTTACTCGGTCCAATGATCCAATTAATAAAGTACAAAAATATAATTTTAATACATTAAAAACCAAAGATATCATTTAAAATTAATTTGTAAATAATAATAATCTTAGTTTATATTTATAATTTTAGAAAAGTTGAGGACCCTATCCAAAACATTTTCAACATTCAAAATAAGCCAAAAGGTCTAATTTGGGTTTATAAAACAACCAGGTCCCTTTTTTTCCAAATTCTGAGAAACGCTCAAGGGCAAGTTAAATATTCTAACATTAAGTTAAAAGATTCTATCACATTGTCACATGAAATTCCCTCATCCAAAGTACATCTATCCTCATCCAAAACACATCCACATCCTCACTGTTCTCTCTCTTATTTTATTTCAATGCCCATCTAAGTTAAAACCGTCCCTGCCCCCCTTTCATTACAGAACCCAGTCCTGGAATGAGAAGGCTTCACGTGTGGTGTAACAAGGCACTTGGGCAGTGAGCCCCACTGATCAAAATCCAGATCACCCCCATAAGAAAATGTCGTCCAGCCCTATACGGCTAGATGACCGGACGGGATCTGTGATAAGATCGTCCAGTGGGTCCCACAACCGCCTGATGCCCAAACTGAATTTTTCCCTTCAAACACACCCTCTGCTGATCAGTCTACAAGAAGATGGTCCAAACGGGGTCCGCTGCCTACGGGTCCAGCATCTTTGAGGTCGCCTGAGGGTCCACTATTGGATATGCGGTCCGGATCAAACATCAGTGGGGTCCACCTGGGTCCCACTTCCAAAACACGGTCTAGTTCCCAAACTGTCTGTGTTCCCTTGTTACAAGGTCCGGTTTTGAAATCTAAACAGAGGTGGGCGGTGGTCAACATAAAACCCGAATATTGCTATAGTAATACACTCATGAGAAAATCAATCGAATCTCCAATAAAATTATCATCACATGAAAGGGCATAAAAACGGGTTTCTATATGGATCCACACACGAATCAACGAGAAATACAAGCATTAAATTTATAAATTATGTTTAAGTACTTGCTTGAGATCGGCGGTTGAGGGAGACGGTTTAGAATTCCTACTGCCAAAGCCCAAAACGCTAACTCAGAGGAAAGTTGGAAGAGAGAGAGTTGTATGTGAAAATAAAAGAGTGTGGTGGTGTATAAATAGAAAAAAAAAAAATAATAAGAGTTGTAGTCTAACTTAAATTCTAAATAATAGAGTTTGGGTTTTAAAAAAATATAGGAGTTTGGATTAGAGAAGGATTAGAGTTTTGGTTTGAGAAGAAATGTTCCACTAAATTGGGTCCGGGTTAACTATGGGTTAGACACCTATCCAACAAGCCTAACTCACCAACCTAAGTGTAGTGTGGTCCCCACTTAGACTAATCGCTTATTTAATTAAAATACAATCAATTATATAATAATAATAATAAATAATATATATATATATAAAATACCAAAACGTCACACATCTCCTCTCAAAATTGGCCCTTGACACTTTCATCTAATCCTGCATGGGGAGCATATGTACTTAAATGAGATAATGCTATTGTTCTTAATTCTTATTGTTGTTGCTGCTGCTAATTTTCTTATTTTCCTTTGTGGGATGATGGATGAGAAACCTAACTTGGATGTGCACTCCCATATGTTTTTGCTTTTGTTGTATTTGAAGAGGATAAAACTGTTATCTGTGTGTGTGCACGAACGCCTGTGTGTGTATGTGAAGAGAGAGTCTTTTCCACACAAATTCATATCCAAACATTTTGGGCCCGTTTGCCTGTGTGGTATTGGATTCCTTCGAATTTACTGTAATGGCAGTTCATCAGGGAGTATAAAGTGGCGATGAGTGAAGATCTAAAGTGGAATACAACAGATGGGACCATCACATGTCTAATATTTAATTTACTAAGATGATGGGTGGGTAATCATTTTGTATGAAAGGGTAGGTCTTTTGATGGCCCCTTGGATCTTCACCAACATTGCTTCACTTTTGGCCACTTGGATACGAAGGTATTGCTCAGATTTCTTGGGTGTTAGATGCCCAATAAAAGCAATGGGTCCTTTAGATTGGACCTGAAATGCATGTGATTTTGGGTTGGGCTGAGTGGATGGTGCTTTAACCCCTTCATTGTATCTAGCACCTATATACTTCCAATCTACCAGCAATTTCTTAGTCTCGCCATATGCATCTTTTTAAGGTCATACTCTACTTACTGCATGGGCTTTCTTATTATTATATTTTGCTGTAGTAGCTGATATTCCTGACTTTTTTTTTTTTGAAATATCATGAACCTCTGAAGATTGGTCATCAGGGTCTGTTTCATCAGGTGGAAGAGGAAGTGACGAGGATATGGATCATTGCCTGCTAACAACGCCAAATGGTGATGTGACTTTTCTTGCAGAAAAACCGGTGAAGCTTACTCCAGCATCACCCTGATTCATTTTCTTTGTATGTGTAGCATGTATGTATGTATTTTAGTGCATCATTCAAATACCTTTTAGTTTGATCTCTCTGAATTCTTTTTCCATGACGGTGTAGCTTTTGCATAATTACTGTCTTCTCAGTTTTAACTTATACAGTCATTGTATTTGTTTCTTGCCCCTAAAGTCACCTGTACAAAATCTCCTTCTTCATGTTGGGTCCATCGTATGGAATTATGATAATTTAAGGAACGTAGGGAGCTACTTTTATTTATTTATTTATATTTTTTAAAGAGTAGTGTGGAGGTGTGACTTGGGATGTGTTTGTGCGACGAAAGGATTCTGCTCTCATCGATAGAGCATAAACTTGTTTTGACTTTCTGTGCAGTCTACTATTTTGTTGATTTGTGCTACACATTGTCCTCATGGGAAAGGAAATAAACAAACTGGTTTCCCCTTGAAAATGTAGGCACTCTCTCAAACAGAAACTCATGGAGCGCCGACCCCTCTTGTTGCACAAACAACTAATGAGTTTTTTTAAGCAGTGAATCAGATTGTACCAAAAAGGTGGAGATCAATCAGCATCTGCCATCTCCTCCCCACAGGCTATGATCTTTTATGAATTTTACCCTACCTAAGGAATGTTGCTCGAATTGACCATCACTTGTATCACATAATAAGTTACATTTGATTAAAAAGTTTCAAATAGTAATGAATCTAGAAAAAAAATATTAACATCGGAGATTATGCAACCAATTAAGTCTCTCCATTATTATTATTTGTGTGCATGTGTGGGCTGAAGGGGTGCTTGATCTCTCCTACATACACACACCTATGTCCCTAACAGACAGAGTGAAGTCGGGGATGAACCTCCTAGTCTCAACTTAGCATGTAAAAGATAGAGAGCATGACTTTTTTGATATAATGCCATGGTCTAATAGAATTCTAGACTTGGATTTTACTTGTGCTCTTATACATCCATCCCTGGTCAAGCTTAGGTTAGGACAAGACCACCTGCAACTGTTAATTAATCTATGAACTGAACCAACTACTAATCGAATTAATCAGCATCAAGCAACTAGCTATAAAGTAGAAACCCAAAAGCATATACATATTAAAAAAGGGATAGAAAGTAACTGTTTCATATGGATCCATGAAAACAACTAAGTACTAATCAAAATCCAGAACTACCAAGTAACCAATGAGAAACCAGTAACTTGAGTTACTCATCAGTCTTCAGTTTTTGCGTTTGGATATGCAGTATTGCATATATATATATATATCTACACATTTTCCTTTCTGAGCAACAACCAGTAACAGTTAACAAGACCTTATAGATAATAAGAATTATATGAAACCTATGTACAGGGCCTAAAAGTTCCAATACATGACATTACTGATACATTTAAGAGAGGAGGTTAGTTTTTTGGCGGATGATCTCGCTAGAGAAGCTATTTAGATATTCGCAATAAAAGCAATCTGAATCAAAATTGTAATATGAAGAAAAGGACATCAAGGAAAAAGATATGAATAATGAAGTTAAGTTGCCTATGCCAATCTCTATTTAAGTGAGAGCTTCTTTAATGCTTCCTTAATTGCATATTACAAAGGAATGAAAGGTACCCTTACAGAGTTACAGATGCAAACCCGTCGGATCCAAATCTGATAATCCGGATCCAACATGAAACCTGTGTGTTGTATTTGGATCAAGGTATATTACGTAAATGTTTTAACTTTTATAAGCACATATTCGGATTTAGCCTGACACATCAAATCCAACCGGGTTTATCTTGTTTTATTGGAAGTGTGCTTTAGTGATATTCAAAGTTGTATAGGCTCTGCGTGAAGTTAAAATAAATAAAATAGTCATGGTAAAAAAAAAAAAATGAAATAAGACCGATCAAAATCAACAGCATGATCCAACCAACGCAGGAAAAAAAAAAAAAAAACACACTCCACTTAAGGTTGCAAACGGGATGGTTTCGGGTCAAAGTCATACGAGACCCAAATCAATTTCTAAATAACGGTTCCGGTTTCAATTCAGAACTTGTTTTGTTGGTTTCAGATCTATTTCCTATTGGAGGGCCCTGATCTATTCCGAACCCAAGTCCAACTAGAGAACTGGAATTTAGTTTTAAAACTAATTCTTCATTTTTAAGTTTTTCTTAAAATAAGGATATCATTTAACTTAAAATAGTACATCGAGTCTACTACTTCAATGATTAAACATAAAAATATCCAACAAAGTTTTTTTTTTTTTTTTTTTTTTTTTTTTTTCTCTGTTTTGTAACCCGGGGTATTTCCTGCCTAAGAGCCTTTGGCCATGAGCTCGATGGACATTTAATTCTGAACAGCCGAAAACTATTCTCAAGGGATAGATACTGCAAACCCTCCTATTTACAAAGGCTAATTTTTGAGCTAGGATTTACAATATTAAAGACGGATGGATTCCAGCTCTGCAGGTCAGAATCTATATAGATTTAAAATTGAACTCATTTATAAATGAGAACTTAAATTGAGTTTTGAATCCGGCCCTATGTATGAATTAGAAATTTAAATAAGTACCAATTTATATATGAGCCCAAAGAAACCTCCCGATAATCATAGAATCGTATTTCACATTTCCATCACTATCTCCCACTACACAAAAAAAAAAAAAAAAAAAAGAGTTACAAAAGTAATCGGACATTTTCCCGCACTAATGTCATATCCCCGAAAAATCAAGTTCATTCCAATTTCCAAATTCCAGATCTGCTGCGCAAAACGAAATATACGTCCATATACATATACGCACCTTCACAATCACATACGATAACCGTATAATACGCTTCTCAATACGCCATCACAGTCGTTGACTGTCTTCCCACTCTCAACAGTCAACACTTTCAAATGTCTACGTCTACTTCCGTATGCCTACGGTGTACGGTCATACGAACCGTATAGCGTCGAGACACTGCATGAGAGAGAGAGAGAGAGAGAGAGAGAGAGAGAGAGAGAGAAGAAAGCCCTCGCACGTCAGTAGCAGAAGCAGAAGCTCTCTCGCTCTTCTTCCCTCTCTTTTCCAACCTTCAAAACCCTCGCAAAACACAAACTCAAAAAACCATCTTTTCCTTCTTCAATCTCTCCTTAAAAACCTTAGAATTCCGCTCTCCGATCCTGACTCGCCCTAAATCCTCCCCCTTTCTCCCGTTTCGTGCCCTAAATCGCCCGATTCGACCCGTTACGAACTCGTCCTGCAAATCCCCCCTTCCGAACTCTCCTCCGACTCGCTATTCCTCTAATTCAATCCCTCCGGAGCAATTCCCCTCTGGGTTTTGATCGTATTGTCGCGGGGATTTGAGAGAAAGGTTCGAACTTGAAACAAAGAGGAGAATCAATCGATTCCCGCTTTGTTTATGCAATTTACGTCTGTTTTGCATCCTATTGAACCCGTTGCGTTGCATTCGATTGTTTTGTGCTCGGAATTTCGTGTTGTGGGGGTGGCGGGGAAGTTCTGCTGCGGTTTTCGTAGCTAGGGCATAGGAGGAGTTCGTTCCCGAGGGCTGTTAGGGTTAGGTTTTTGTGAATTTCGAGTCTTGGGATGTTGGGCGTGTTGAATTCGTGAGTTTTACTGGTCTTGTTTTTGGTGGGGTTGATTGGGGTGGCGTCTGTTTTTCTTCTTTGATTGGAAGGTGTTTGATTAAATGCCGAGGAGAGTTCTGGGCTGGTTTTGTGTGTGAGGTTGTGTTGGGGATGTGTGATGGATGCTGAGAATGATTTGTTGATGATTGGGGGATGAGCGGACATGAGTAGACCGTCGTTCCGGCCTCGTCCTCTCGACATCAACAAGAAGCTTCCAATAGTTAAGTCTGTAAAGGATTTCGAAGATGATGAGACAACGACTTCCACACGCAATTCTCAGATGCTCCGCATTGCAGCTGAGGCTGAGAATGAGGTACCTCTCTCTTTCTTTTTTCATATATATACATATGAATTTTTTTTTTTTTTTGAATTTCTTCCTGTTGCTTATTTGATATATAGAACGCTATGCATTTGGCTAGAAAATCCTTGTGCTTTAATTTTGAGAAACAAAGCGCACATCCCTTTCTGTATCCTTCTACATTTTGTTGGCTTTGAGTAAATGCCTGGCTCAACTTAACCTGGCTCCAATTCAATTCAATTGAACTTCCCACTGGCATATGGTGTCTTAAAAACAGAAATTGTTTGATTTAGTTGGCTGGTTACTTGGACGCCTAGAGACGCCAATGGCATCTTGTTAGTCTTCCTGACTCTATTGTTCAAATGTTGAACCTCCTCATTTGGCCCATCCATCCTTATCACCATCGGTCCACTATGGTCATCCCCTACCATATTTCTTAGAAATTGAACAATGGGTAAGTTGCTTGGGAAAAAGCACATTATCGACTGCTTCTGAACTTCGTGGATGCTTCTTCTGTATGTTCAAACTCTTTAAGCTTTGTTATATGAATGGACTCTGACCATGCTGGTTCTAGTAAGTTGACTTTAAAACACAAGTTCATCATAGATTTTTGTTGTCATTATCTATTTCATACATCTGGTCTGTGCTTTGGTTAAGTTTAAGCCATATGATTTAGAGATAGACTATGGTGTTAAATGCACCAGCAATGGATTTCTTCCATGTGGCTAGCAAGAAAAAGATCTGAGTCGCTCACACGCACAAGGTTTTCTGATTAACTTAAAAACTCAGTTTTTGTTATTTACACTGTTGTGGAAAGACTTTTCTGGACTATCTATTGAGCCTTGTCTGAACTTCTAACCATAAAAATATGGTATTTCAGGTACATCACATTCCTAGTAAGAAAAATGCTGCTGAAATACCTACTCCACAATTTGTTGTTGTGGACACATATGAAAGAGATTACTCATGCACCTTCTCACAACCTCTGTCATATTTACGTGGAAGGGGAGGTATGCTTCTTAAATAATTTCCCTTTTTCGGCAATAGATGTTGTTTCTGAAAAACCTTGTGTTCTACAAATACTTTTATTACTGAAGTATGGCAATGCTATTGCAGCCAGAGCTGAGATTGGGGAGTTTGTTGAGTATGACCTGGACAATGAGGATGAGGATTGGCTTGCAGAGTTTAACGATGAAAGGAAAATTATTACATCAGAAAAGTATGATAAACATGAAATTTCTAACTGCTAAGTTGATCAGTTCTTTTCTTTCATAGTCAGTAAATCTCATTTATCATATGGGATTTCCAACTGCTGGCAATATTTTTAATTCTAATAGAACAATCTGTTTCTTGTAAGTTATCAACAGTATAAAAAAAAAGATAAAAAGGAAAGATATCCCTGTGCTAATAGTTTGTTTTCGTAGAATTCTTTTACCTGATTCCCCATTGATGAGGTAAAGCTTCTATGGCGGTGATGATGATTTGTCTACCATAAAAATTTGGAGAGGATAATCTTCTATATCTCTTTATCAATACTTAGAAACATGATATAAGGAACCATTAAAAAAAAAAACATGGTATAAGGAAAAACTTCCCATACTACCCTCGTATTTTAGAGTACCTTCGTTTGTTTGATGCCTGATGAGTACACACTCGTACCTCTTACTCTGTAGTTTGGGTGGTCAAAAGTTTGAAAGTCATTTCTAGTCACAAGGCAAGAAACGCCACCACTTTGTAGACATGACTTTTGTCAGCTTTCACTGTAAACTCTCGGCTGAATTAGAGCAACATATCTAGCTCCTTTTATGAGGAATGCCCTTTTGTGAGGAGGAGCATTCTTATTAGCTCAAGTTCAAGATTATAAATATACTCGCACTTAAGGATTAAAGAATTTAGATGTATATGAACTTCTTTCTTAAGCATAAACTATGGTTGGGTAGCTGATGGTGAGAGATTGCAAATATGGGAATGTTTTACTTAATTTACCTTGTCATTTAGTTTTTCTGCCTTTTTTGGCCTCTATTATATTGTTAATTTTTCAGAGAAGCAATAAGCTGATCTTCATCCCCCTTTTCAAGTGAAAGCCTGCGAACAACATATATTAGTCGCTAACAGGAGCACTTAGTTTACTCACAAAATGACTCAATAATATCTTGAGAAAACCCAAAATGCCTATGTAAAACAGGGTAAAAAGAAAATGAAGGTTTGCTAACACTGCTTTTTGTTTTTGGAATTGGTGGCCAATGCTGATGTTTTTGGATGCATAGTTGCATCTTTTGACCTATCTGATCATCTGATCTTCAAACCATGCTATTTGCTTGCATCGTTTTGTCAGCTTGAACTTGCCACCCAGTTTTGTCACAGTTGAATCAGTTGCTATCATGCCATGTTGAATGCATTTAGTAGCTACCAACAGGCATTTTGGGTTTGTCATCAATTAATAACTGCTTTGCAATTACCATAAATGACTGCTTTTTCGAGCTCTCATACAAATGAGTTTCCCCCATTTATCCCACTTTATGGGTAAAGAAAGCTCTGGTCTTTGGATGTTGGTCTTGACTACTAATTGCTACCTGCCAATTATATGAGGGTGTGATGGAGTGACATTGAATGAAAGAAAGAACACCATAAGTGGATCTTGTTTGAAAGATTGTAGTGTTACACTGTTACCTTTTCCTTTTACATAGATTTGAACGTGGTGGGGATGATTCAAATAGCAGTTTATTGAGTCCTTTCTCATGTAAGGTACAGTAGAGTGAAAGCGATCGAACAGAGAGAGGTTATATCTCACGCATGAATTATGAAGCTTATACCCCATGCACTTCTCACAGTTTTAGTTTTAGGCATATGCTTTGATTTTGAGGGGTGCACATACCTCAAGTGCCACTTTCAGGGTGGGGTTTCCACATTAACTTATCGATTTGTTCTGGAGTAATGTAAACTATAAAATTAGAAAACCTTTAATTGGCATGTCTAATCTCGGCTTTAGTAAACCCATCTTAAGTAGAGAAAAAGGAGAAGAAAGAAGAAAGAAGAAAGAGAGAAAGTAAAAAGAAAAAAAAGAAATATCATCTTTAGGGAATCATATAATTTTCTATTATTTCTTATTCTTATTCTCTCTCTCCCATTTTTCACATTAACATGCTTGCCAATACAGGTTGGAGAGTCTCCTGTTTAGGTTGGAGGTTTTGGATCATAAGACTAGGGAAAGAGCAGGAGTCATAACGCCCACTCTTGGTTCACCTGTTCCTGTGCTTCTTGAGCCAGATATTGCTTTTGAGGTGAGCATTTAGTTTTTTCATGAAACTGTTTTTTTTTTCTTTCGCTCGTGACTCGTGAGACCCCTCTTTCTGTCTTCAACTGGTTAGTTTTATCATGGAACTACTATTTCTTTCTTTGCTTGTGAGATCCCTCTTTCTGGCTTCAAATGGTTACTTCTAGTATAGCTGTTGGCCCTATATTTTCTCACAAAGATGGAATGAGCAGGACACTTGTTTTACCACCCACAGTAGCATCATGTAGGTTCTACCTCTTACTTGATATGCCATGGATGTAGATTGATGGTGGAAAAGGCACAAAAATAGTTTTCCTCATTATTGATATGGTATTCTACCCCGCCCCAAAGTCATATTGGAATGGTAACCATCTGTTTGGACTAAACCTCTGAATTTTTTTTGATTTGTAGTATATATTGTCATCATTCCGAATCATTTATCTTTTTCTTGGTCACGGTCAATACAACACATGATGACCATAGTAAACAGTCACTACCATTCATGTTCAGATTGGTTCTTATACTTCGTTGTTAGATTTAATGCATGCAAAACCATGCCCAGATTCCCTCTTTTCTGGAATGTAAGATAAGATTTATTGCCAACCTGTGAGGCTGCAGCCCTGTTAGCCTCGAACAATAAGCCTGCAGGTAAACAGAAGAACATATTGGAAGTCTGAGGCCAATAACCCACAACAGATGGACATCTATAAACCAGAAAAAGAAGGGTTGCAGGAACAGAAAAACGTGAGAGAGTATCTTCAACAGCAATGCCATGGCTCAACTAAATCCAACAAACAATTATCTTAGCTTGATAGGGGCAATGTTGCATGCCCGAAGATGAACGGATCATACTCAATGTAACCACAGATGCTTCTTTGTACAGCTGTTAATTAAGGGAGAGATGGATGTAAGCAGGCAACTTTTGTACTTCTCAGCAAGGTAAACACTGTGGTTTTTATACAATGCTTCCAGGGAAAGCCTTGTTCATGGTAAGATTGCAAACAGAGATAGCTGAAAGGGAGATGATCATGATTCGGAAGTTCATAGGCTGCTTGGTCACAGCAATATCTGAAGCAAAATAAACCATCAGTAGATTAGCATGGAGATGAAATCGTGCAGCAAAGCAATTTCACCTCTGATAGTGCATGATCATTCTAGATATGGATTATGGACAGCAGCTTCAGAATAATGAATGGAGAAAAACATGAGTACCCTGTTATAAGTTCTCTTATTGTCACTACCATGACTTCCAAAAGAAGGATAGTTAACTGTTTGACACATCCAGGGACTGAGATGGTCAATTCGCTTACCGAAAGGTATCTGCAGATCATTCTGAGAAGGATTCGGAATGCCTAATTGTGGATACTAATGACATTATTGATTGCAGTTGCGATGCAGAATTCTCCTCTCTTGTCTTCAGTTTATGGAATGTCTGTTGATTTCTTTCATGTGAAATATGCCCAGCTGCTTCAAGAAAGGCCCGACGTGAAGGAAACAGGGTGTTCCTTATCAGAGTTTCTAGATAAATAGGAGAGCTTCTCTTCAGATGTAAAATTTGATATGCTATTACACCTAAAATTCTTCAGCATGTGGCTTCAAATTCTAGAAATGAAACTATAATAGAAGAGCAGATGAGCAATGGGTTCCCATTCTGTATTGCAAAAGCTCTAACAAATAGTGATTACAAGATTCGGCTCAAGAAGCAGATCATGTCTGCAGCCTCCCTTGCATGATTTTCTATGTGCAGATAGGGCATGCCAAGATATGGAATTTGAACTGTACCTTATGATAAGCATTGCAGAGGGAAGAAGCTAAAGAAAGGCATTTTAGGAAGAATGCAACTTGTCTCCATTTTTAGTAGCAGTCCAGCTATCTTCACTGTTCATGGGGACATGGTGGTTAATATAGCTAAAAAGACCTCTAGAGGAAGAGTAAGGAAACAAAACACTTAGATTTTATGAAAAGAACGGAGGTTTGAAGAATTTAAATTGAGTGATTTATATGAACAACTCAAGCCTTCATATAGACTTTAGAGATACAAAATATGGAAATTGCAGGAAGGAAATTATTTCATCCCTGGGGATGAGCATGATATCAATCTAATCAACTTAAAGTCTAAAATATGGTACACCACTGCAGGTCAGCTGAATAGAGACCTTTTGATAATATGTTACATTTCAGGTTTACATATGATACATATCTAGCTCATGATTTGAAAAACCACACATGGAGAGATTTTCAAGTAGTTTTTGAGATTTGGCTGCAGTGAACAATTTGGTGAAGAAGGCCAGTTGATTGGCAAAGGACAGAGAATGGAGTGCAATAATTTCCTGCCAAAGATGCTGTTGCACAAATGACAACGATTTCGATTTGATTTGTGTGATCATGGAAGACTTCATTGTGTTCAATATAGATGGCACCCTTACTATTGCAATAGAAAGGGGTTTGGAGTTGGAATATCAACATGAACACCCATATGTGCAAGTGAGAAGCAACCACCATAGCCAAACCTTTTTAATGTGGTATGAGCAAGAGTATGATATTCAGCTTCAGTTGAGAACGTGAAGCAGTTGATTGCCTTTTACACTTCCAAGATATAAGAGAAGAGCCTAGAAAAACATAATAATCAGTAGTGAATCTTCGGTCAGTGACATCACCTAGTCATAATTTGAATATGCTATGAGAGCGAGTGAATTGGTGGAAGAAACAGTTCTGTAGTCATAGTTCATGAAGATATCAAAGGATTTGTAAAACCATAAATCAGCAAGAAGTCAGCAACAAGCTGGCTGACTACATGAACAACAAAAGTAATATCTGGTCAAGTTACTGTAAGGTAGAGAAGATTACCAACAATCTGCTGACATTGATTTGGATCAGGTAGCATTTCTCCATTAATTGAAACAAATTCGTGATTCAAATCAAGCGGATTTTTAACAATTTTATCATCATTGAGACCAGATTGTTGAAAAGTATCAATGAAAAATTTCATTTCTGATAGAAAATAACAGGCAGATGAGCAGGCGACTTTCTTTCCAAAATATACCACAGGGGACCCATATTTTCAAATCAAATTGTTGATAAAGAAACGATTTTCAAGCAGCAATACTATCTGAGTCATCACTAATAATAATTGTATCATCAATATAAAGCAGCATGAGTGCCCTTGAGAGGGGTGGTAGGAAAACAAGGCAGGATTATAAAAGCTCTGTTGATACTTAAATCTCTGAATTGCAATGTGAAAGTGATCATACCAAGCACGTGCAGCTTGTTTCAAGCCATATAGAGCTCAATTTGGATGAAAAACATGATGGGGTGGATGTGGAATTGGAAACCCTGGAGGAGGATGCAAATAATTTTCTTTGGAGTGACATCGATTAAGAAAAGGCATTTTTTTAACATTCATCTGACATAGTGGCTGGTGACTGACAACAGGAGCAAATACGAGAGTACAAAGTCATTTTAGCAATTGATGTTAAAGTCTCTGAATGGTTTGGCCTTTAGTTGGGTTTGCTTTGGGCCCACATTATATAGATAGATCTTAGAACCCAATTTAGACACGTTAACTTTTATAATTGAGCCCTTATATTTGATTGGGCCCTGATTAAGATGGATCAAAAGCCCGTTAGATTGATCAAATCGATTCAAATAATCCAAGGCTCTATCCAACACAATTCCATGAAATCTGGATCATCTGGTCTTGTGTCATTGTGTGACTATGGTTTGGTATCACCTGATGACAATTACTTTTCAATTTTGATCAATTAAAGAATAACATCATGACTTATCCACATCAAGTCTTTTTGTACTATACTATAATAATACTCAATGATCATTCATATTCTGACAGCTTTTGTTGCCAGCATTTTTTTTAATCTAATCTTGTCCATCTTCCTTCTGCTGCAGGCGCTGCAGTCACAACTGCAATCGATAAGATACTCAGTTTTCCTGCCTGTTTATAACTACTGGAAAGAAAAGGTATGTATAGATATTAGAAATTACTGTGTAGATTGTGCTTATATTGTCTTTCTAAGTTGATGCATCAACTTCATTTTAATTGAAATATTTAATGAGCTAATTCTGAAAGGATGAAATTATTGTCCTCATTTTATGTAGATTTCATGAACTAGTTGTTCTTAAATCATTTGCTTCAGCCTAGTCTTATAGCTTCTAGCTTAAGGTACTGATTGTTCTCAAATCATTGTTTATGTAGACAAAAATCTTATGAATACTTTCTTGCTTTTTTTATCAGCGAGAGCGGTGGCAAAAACCAGTCCTACGTCGATTGCAGGTTAGTTTTATTACATGCTTGAATATAGAATGACGTTTCACCTGTGTTTTTATCAGCACTTAGAGAATCTGTAATAATGGTTTAAATATGCATATGGTAGTTCTCCACTTGTCCATTTTGTAGTATAACAAAGGACAATAACACAACAATCTTACTTGGAAATTGGAATCATCATTTCATAGTCTGTTGTTGATCAGGATGGAGCTTTCTCTCTTCTTGCGCTAGTTTTTATTTTGCCTGTAGTTTTGGTTTGTCTTGGTGGCTTTTCAATGTATTCCTCTTGTACTGTTTAAGCTTCTTCATTGTGAAAGGAGAGAGAGAATGCTTCATCTAGCCACCCCCCTGGTCCTGTTGTGATCCCTATTAAGTTCATTTCAATACAAATGATGGTTTTTGTTCTTGTTTAGCTTTCAATATGGAACTAGCTGACCTAAGGATCTCCATTCTGTGCTTGTGCAGCCACCTCCACCTGTTAATGATACCAATCCCTACAATGTATTCAGGCCAAGGGAGAAAGCCCACCGGCTTCACACAAGAAGGGTTGGTGCTAATATCATGCTTCTGTTTTTGAAGTACTTTTTGTTTCATCATCCAGGATCTCTATATGATATTTAATTTGGCGAGTAAAATTTCCATGTTTCTTCATTTCTACACAAACGGAAATAGAATTGTTAGTTTCCATGATGACCTCCTGAATGTTTTGGTTTCTAGATGCAAAGGCGGGAGAACAATGTTCAATCCTTTGAAAAGCTTCGACAGGTAAACACACCATGCACCCCTCATTAAATAAGATCCCCGCTTTGTTTAAGTGAGCTTGTGGTCATTTTGGGAATGATGTTGGGTTCAGTCGATAGAATCTGTTAATTGCTTTACCAACTGCTATGCTCATCTGGCTCTTACTAGCCATTGAAATCTACTGGAAGAAGTCTATGCATCTCTTTTCTTGAGCAGCTCAGATGCTCATTTAAACTTCTCCGAGTAGTGTTGTTAGATGAAGAATAAATCAACTCTGATGTTCTTGTATGCTCTTTTGTGCACTTTGTCTCTGTTAACTCTATATAAAGTGTGTAACTTCACTTTATGACCCCTGACTGTTCTAGAAGGCATGATCAAGCCAGCACTTGCATCATTCAGGGGTCCTCATGGAAAGGGCTCATCTGTGTTTCGAGCCCTTCAATTAAATTGCATAATCATCTGATTGGGATACCTTTAAAGCCATCTGCAGTCCATGACGCTCCCTTGCTTTCCAGCTAACCATGTAACCAGGTGGTTCCCAAGTGTTCCCTACAAATTATGTACAGGCTGTATGCGCCTGATTGTTATCATTTTGGAAGTAGCTGAAGATCCAAAATTCTTCATAATTTTTTCATGATTTCGTACGCATGTTTTGAAGCCTAAATCTTGTAAACCTTCAACTAGTTTTCTTAGATCTCAAAGAGTTCTTTGAAAGTTGAAATGAGCTATAAGGCTAAGGCAACCTATAACAAATATCAAAGTGCCAATTTATGCCTCTTGGGCATTTCCATGGTCTCTCCATCCATTTTGTTGCTGATAATCCTTAAGCTCTATTTGTTTGCAAGTTCAAAGTCATTTCTTTACTTCTCTTTTCCTATTTGAATTTCGTTTATGCTTAAAAAGGAACTTATTGCAAGGTAACTGATTTTATTATCCTGCCTCTTAGGGACATCTGATCTTTTGACCATTTTGCGTCAAGAAAGATCCATTCTGTTCGTCTGAATGATATTTTATTTTTTGAATTTTGCATCTGATTCAGGTCAGGCGCAATTTGGACCAAGCCAAAATAGTAATAGAGGCTTTGATTAAGGTATTTTTTTTATTCTTGTGTGTGTTTTAGCCACTAAATGTCTAGTCATCACTGGGAAATGCATGTTCTGGTTCTGATTTGAATGGTTATTTTCAGAGAGAAGAGAAGAAACGAGAAGCCATGGAGACTGAAGTTACCCTTCAAAGAACTCAGATGAAGTATAAGGTAAGCATCTGATACCATAAGTCTGTTGTGCTTTGGTTGTAGTTGTATCTCTTTTCAAAAGCTAATGACGCACTTCAAGTTCTTGTTAACTTGAGTGTAATATTTCTCAGGCTCAGGACCTTTCAAACAGTTTATATGAAACTGCATATAAATGATGAAATGCAGCTAATGGAAGATGTTTAGCTAGATGGGTGGGGGATTTGCAGGGGGCTTGGACATCTTAAAAATAGCAGTCTAGGTTTTTAGAGAACAACCCATCATGTAGGACCCACCTAGATGCATGTTATGGGGGTAGATGGTGGACAAAAAATGATTGGTGTGGATTACGGGGTTGGCCAAATATTTCTTTTATCTTAAAACTTAGACAAATTGAATCATATCACCTAGTATGTAGCAGTTCTAGCCATGAACAATTGTATTTTTTTTTTCTTGAACCAAAAATGTGTTGGAACTCTATTTTTCACTACTTTTATTTACATCTAGAACACCGTAAAACTAATTAACACAATTATTATTTCTGAGTTTTATTCGTTATTTTACGAAATGAAGAAATGGCTGTAACGAACCAAAATATTAGTCCAACCATTTACATTGGATGATACATAACGGTTTTTATATTGGGTGACATTGTGTAAAATACAAATCAGTTAAGAACCATTGTTGATTAGATGATCATAATGTTTAATTTTAGACCCTCCCAAATGAATTATGGAACAAGTTCATTGGATCTTTCATTCTGCACGGTCTTGATTCAATGGTTGTGATGATCTACCCACCTTTCTTAAATTAGGGTTGTATGTGATCTACTTAGTTCAGGTCCACACATTTTGAGAATCACTGGAAATTTGGTGATGCTATTCAATGGGACTCATGCCTTAAAACTTTTTACTGCTCAAATTAAACACCCCCTTCTTTTATGGACTATCACCAAGTTTCTGTCCAATAAGGGTTGTGCATGCCATCAGATTTATCACCTATAAAACACGATCTTATGATCAATCTAACAATGGATCCAACTTCTATTTGAATGTGATTTTGAGAGAGCCAATACAAGGAGGCGCATATTTTGAGCTGTTCTGTTTTTTAAGTGGACTGTTGATGATCATTACCAAATTTCTTGTGATTTCCCAAATATATATGAAGGGAGAGAACTAATGAGAGGATGGGTGAGACGAGAGGATGGGTGAGGGAAGGGAGAGAGTTATAGAGAGGGAGGGTAAGAGGAAAGAGAAAGAAGGGAGAGAGTTAAAGACAGGTGGGTAAGATGAGAGAGAGAAGAGGAGGAGGGCGTTAAAGAGGGAGCATGAGAGGGGAGAGAGAAGGGAGGAGAAGTGAGACAGTTAAAGAGGGAGGGTGCAATGGGAGAGAGAAAAGGAGGGAAGAGAGTTAAAGAGAGGGAGGATGAGATGAGACATGAGAGAGAGAGAAAAGGGAAGGGAGAGTTGAAGAGAGGGAGGGTGAGAGGAGAGAGAAAGGAGAGGAGAGGAGAGAGAGAGAGAGGAGAGAGAAAGGAGAGGAGAGGAGAGAGAGAGAGAGCAACATACATATCTTTTTGTCAATCTTCTCATTTGCTTCTCACAAAAGTAAAATGGGCCTGTTGAATGTGAAGTTAGTCAAAACTTGCTTTCTCAAAAAGTTGGTTTTCACTTTTATTTCTTATTAAGTACTTACAAGATTCCGATAACCACGCTAGCTTTTGAGGGTCTTTGGCCTTTTCAAAAGCTGAAAACCCCAAAGCCCAACCAAATGCCCCCGAAGTCTTCAATGATTTCAGTCAATACTGCGGACCTCATAAATCCAAAAGGAGAGAAGATTTCTTCTGAGAGTACTGTGACATTTGGCACATCTGTAATTTCTTTTGATACTGCAATGTGCAAGTGATCTGATTTTGATTTGACTGGAATTTCCAGCACGAGACACAGCTTGTTGAAGATGGATTTGCTCTGCCTGGCTTCTCACCCGTCCCATGCAGATTTGGTTCAGGTGAGGATGATTTTGTTGATCCTGAGGACATGATGATTAGTCGTGTGCGTACTCGACCGGCCACTCTGCAGAATCCAGCTATCACAGACTCAAAGCTGATGACAATCCCAATGGGACGCTTGAAGCGAGAGTTCAAGCGGCAGCCTCTCCCACAGGAATGGATCCATAAAAGGGTATGAATATCTTTTTTGTATCAATCAGCATTTTACTCTTCAAGTTGTACAGGTGTTTAGTCAAACTATGGCAGAAGTGAGCTGAATGCAAGACCAAATCATCAAATACATGGTAAATCAAGGTTTGAGAAAGTTTAACTCAACTCTGATGGAGTGAAGTGGCACATGGGCTGGTCCAGCCCTGTTTTTGCGGCTGTATATGAGCTGAGGCCTGAGGGTGGGACTAGGGGTGAGTATTTGGTCGGTTTGGTTGAAATTTTGACCGAGCCGAAATATTTCGGTCGAAAAAATTCTTAACCGAACCAACCGAATTATGAGTTGTAACCGAATTCGACCGAACCGAAAATATTTCGGTTAAATTTCGGTCAATTCGATCGAAAGGCCATATGATGGGCTTTGTTATAGGCCCCAAATTTGTTGGGAATATTTCTATAATAAAAAAATCCAAAGTATAGACAACTAGCAAATTCTAAATATCCAAAATAAAAAAAATATTAAAACCAAATATTCAACAGTTTATCAGCCTTAAGAGTTTATATATTTTATATATCTAAAATACAAACTTTTATATGTATATTAATAAATCCGGTTAATTCAGTTAATTTGGTGAAAAAAATAAAAAACCGAACCGAACTATATTATCCAAATTTGCTGTAAATCTTAACCGAACCTAACCAATTTAACCGTATAACCGAACCAAATAAAAAATTTCGGTTTGGTTCGGTTCGAAACTTCGGTTCGTTAGACAGACGCTCACCCCTAGGTGGGACCGTATAACTATACATGCTTTCCTTGATCCAGTCTGCCTAAAGGCTTGACATGATGACCTGTCCTGACTGCATCCTTAACACATATGGGCATACTATTTTTTAATTGCTTGGGCCTGATCTAGGCATGATTAATGGGTTCAAAGTCTACATGGGCTGGTTACACAAACTTTACCTGGCCTAACCCATGTGCCAGATGACCATGAGCGTCTAGGAATTGAAATGGCAGTCTGTGTACCTGGCTAAACTTGGCTGGTCCTGGGGTTTACTTGGTGAAAAATAGGTGAAGAGTCTAATAAGCTAAGGCTGTCAAAACTCAAGAAACTTTTGTCATAAACTATTTCTTTTTTTTATTATATATAATATATTTTTCATATATTACTCAGTCAAGCCTCAGCTGTCTCAAATTGAAACCGGTCTGCTTATGTTCCTTTTTTCTCTCTTTATTTTCCCTTTTCCCTCTATTAGGGCATGACATTAAAATAAATTGGTCCGCACAAACTTCATCCCTTGACCACTCCTATATCGGGAACATGCCTTGCATCCTTGGTTCAAAATATCAGCCAATATAAATTCGTATTGGTCCCTACTGCGATGATATTTTTCAAATATTGGTATTGAGATTGTGGAATACAAAATATCTGTTGCTGTCAGCTGCTATTTTGAAAATATTTGCTGAAAGCCCAGTTTTTTTTTTTTTTTTTTGTTAAAACCCTATGTCTCCTTATCTTCCATTTTCTCTTTTCCAAACATAACCACAAGAAGGTGAGAGGTTGCTTCAGCTCCCCTAACCTCCACTAAAACTCAACTGAATCACAAGATTTTGATGGATTTCTTTGCGGCAAAACCAAGCAACTCATAGCTTACTTGATGATTGAGTATTAATTTCTTGATTTTAACTTTAAAACTAATAGATAGCTTATAACTATAGTTGCATTCTATAAAATTTGTGATATTTCAACTTATTTTAGGATACACATGTAAATCTATTTTATTCTGAACAAACTTTATACAGTTTCAGATTAGACAACGATATAGGATGTCATGACTTAAGGGGACCAATATTTTGCTTTATATTGTTTACTAATCGGGGAAAACATTGTTTTTTAGCATTTTACAAAATTTCGGATATTTTTTATCAAGAATTTTTTGGGGTAAAAAAAGATTTGCTTTGTGATGTGATGCCACGTCATATTGCTTTTCGAGATCGACTGCAATTGCTATTGCGGTTTTGAACCATGCTTTCATTGCCACCTCCAATTTCTAGTTTAGTAAATGTTTATGTTCTTTAAGCCCTTGTTCCTTTGAATTAGAATACATAGGAATTGACATAGGGTGGTTAAAAATGAAGATTAAAAGTGAATTCCCAGAAATGAGCACTAAATAACATTATAGGTTAATTCGAAATGTTATTTGACGTTCAATTGTTCATTTTTGGGAATTCACCTTTAATCTTCATTTTTAACCACCCTATGTATTCAATTCCTTTGTATTCTAATGCTAATGAACAGACCCTAAAAGAAAATTAATATATGTCTTTTTATTACAACCAACTGATCTTTTTCTAGTAAAATGGTGAATTTTGATTCTTTCTACTTTAATTCCAGTGTTATCCATCCAATTGAAAGCATTTTCATTTTGCTTTTGGCCATTGTGTATATATGTTGTTATAAAAAAAAATGTGGATATATGTTAGTTTCAATACAGACTTAATGCTCAATGAAGTGCTGCATCGATGCAGGATCCAAACGAGCCCATTTTATTGTTCACAAGACCCCTAGATCCAGAAAAATTGGCTGCTGCTGGCATTGTGCCTCCATCAAATCATCCAGTCGAAAATGGTGCAAACACTTTGCCGTATCATTTTCACGGAAGGATTGGTCGAGGAGGCCGCATCATCTTTGATCGATGCAATCCACTTCTTCGAACGGCAATCAGCAATGGAAGCTCTACATTTCTACCTAATCACAGGCCTCCACCATCTGGCTGAATTAGTCATTCCAGCAATTAGGCAGCCAAAGCTAACCTTAATCAGGTGAATGTCCGAAGAAAACTCATGCAATGGGGTCTCCATTTGCGTCTGAGAAGACCGACTGGACTCTTGAGGCTACTGGATTGAGTTTTGTATATGGTTTAGGCTTTCCTATGCCTAGGGTGGGAAGGCCATTTCCACCACAAAGGTGGAAACAATGTAATTTCTCATGACTTTTGGGGAAATCTGGGCAATTGGAAACCTCATTCCTTTCCTTGTATTCTCTGCCCAATTCGGTCCCCGCCCACCTTTGGGTTGTACAATTATTCTCATCTCTGCTCAAAGAAACTCGTTATTGTTTTCCCTACTGACCCTTTTTCACTTTTTTTGGATTCATTTAGATGTGGGAATACTAGGTGGAGAAACTTCGACCTATATTTCCCATATAAAGAGACCATTAAGCCATGTTGGTAAACAGTTTTCAGTGCATTTTGCTTCTAAAGTGATTTCATCCTGTGGAAAATGAAACTGAGTTCCTTTTCTATGGTTTCACATCCTAGTCTAGTAAAAACTTATTCCGCTGTTGCCCCTGGTGTGACTGTAGAAGATGGTTCTCTACTTGTTTCCAAATCTGCTATATGTAAGAACTATGGAAATCTCAACCACCTCTGAAAATGAACTCTTTGGAGAAAGTTGACACATGATGACTGAAAATCATTCTTCTCGGCTGCCATTTTAATTTTTCCATGGAAAACATTCTCCATGAACATTCCCTTGAGGAATTAATTGTGCTTGGCCTGATGTTCGTCTTTACAAGTGGAACCTGTTCAGGTGATCTCAACTGTGATTGATCATGGTTGGAAGATCTTCAGTCATGCAAAAAAAGGGATGTCAGGGAGGGGTGTTCTGGGGTTATGGCAGATTCCTCACGTCCATCTTCGATCACAGAAGAAACTGCAGAAGCTAACAACACAAGCTAGGCTGGTCCGCATATCAAAGAGTATCCAAATCATGACCTTAAGGTGGGACAATGCCATAAACTCACTAAATTGGATATTGACGTCTGGTCATTTGTCTCATAAGTAGCTATTTGGATGTGTTATTAGACAACTACTTTTCATAGTCTTAATCCATCCTTAATGAGCACTGCTATTTTGATGGTTTATATTAACTACCTGGGAGTGGCTAGAGTGTCATAAAGTCTTGATTTACTCCCCATGTCTTCTTGTATTCAAAGCCCACCCTAGATTTGTCTTGTGAGCATTTATTTGGGTTTAGCAAGCGTCATTTGAGGAAATAGTCCTGTTGGATCAAAGACTAGTTTGACACTTTACTAGATTAATAAAAGTCAAGTAAAACCTTCATTTTTCATATAAGGGTTACATCAATAACACTTTAATTCAAGATTTCCTCTATCTTTTTTTTTTTTTAAAAGTAAAAAAATAACATCATTTCACCACTAAAAGACAAAATCTCCTCTTTCTTATACAAAAAGTCAAAAAGATTTCATACCAAACAACTAAAAATAAAATACCATTATAACTTTATTATATTTTATTCTCTTTTGATTTGATGCTTTACAAAAAAAAAAAAAACTACCGACACACTTATATGGTATTACCCAGTAGAAAGCAGCTGAAAAAAAGAAGAAGTTAAGCAGTACAAACGGGCGCACCTATAATTGATTAAAATCCCAACAACACCCCTCATCACAAGTTAACACTAAAAAAACGTCACAAGAAAAACTCCATTCAACATGCCTTAAAAGCATTCATTTCTTCTCTCTTTTCCCATATCCGATCTTACAACGTTAACACGTAGGCATGGCCACAAGGTTTTAGAGGATCCAAACGCCCTTAAAAGAGACGAGCTTTTACAATGGAAGTTTTGAAACAGCTAAGCATTATTTCTCAAAAATCATGCAAATGATAAATGAGAGGTTACAACCGAATTTTTTATGACTAATTCTTAGCATTAATTATTGATCTATCACCTTCACACCCATGACCCAACTCATATATATGTTATCACATATCTTACACTAGAGATTGCAAATCAACCATATTATAGCATCCTTATATCACAGCATATCGTTCTACTTCTTCACACCTTATGGCGCATAAACCTCAAACGATCAAGTGGCTACGGCTACCCTGAGGCAAGGTATGGTACCAAGACAAGATGATCCTCAGGGAAGAAATGGCACACAGGGGCACTCCCTGGCTCAATTTTGAGCACAAGAAAGTACACATGGTTGCGAAACCATGCAGATGTATCCTTGTAGCATACTGCAATTGCTTCCACCTCATCTCCATCTTCACCTTGTTCATATATAGTCACTTGGTGATGACAATAGAAGACCCCATAAGGGTAGGGCATGGTATGGATGGCTACCATTTTTGTATTGAAAATCTCTTGGGGCACTTCCATAATTGTGTAGTTTTGTAAAATAGGAGATTGAGATGTGGATGTGGGTTTTCCATGATGGGTTGTTCTTAGGACTTGAAAGTGAGCTCCTCTACCAAGGATGTCACCAGCAAAACCAAGCATGGATTCCAAAGATGTGGATCTTTGTTGCTCTCCTTCAATGGGTTTGCACTTTGCTCTCACGTTCTTTGAGGGTGTCTTCCATGGCTTGAGCTTGGGGAGAATTCAATGGAAATGAGAACCTTTGAATGAGAAGTGGAAGTTGGGTCGGTGGCGGCTTTTGAAATTCGAGTTAGTGGAGTCAACAAAAGACTTATCTTCCACAAATTAAATAAATTTATTTTCCCCATATTATCAACATCTGCCATCTATTTTTTTATAATATAGGATTTTTTTCCTTCTAATAAGGGGAAAATACCTTATTTAGAGGTTAAGTTATGGTAAATAAAGACTTACTGACAAAATGTCTAAAAAAAAGAATTTTCTTTAAAAAATAAAAATTGGGCCCATTAGTATTTTTTTCTTAAATTTTGGTAGACAAATGACCCATTAACTTAGACATTGAGTGGGGTTAATTAAAAGCTTTTTATGACTTCAATTCATTAAAGAGTTTTCTTTTTTTATAATATTTTTCCTGATCTCACTGGGGTCAATCGACCCCACTGTGATTGACCCCACTGAGTCCCATGTAGCCGCCGCTCATGAGTTGGGTTGTTGCAAAAGGAATAGAGTCAACCTCTAATTCCTTAGGCAAGAAAGAAGAAGATAAGAGATTTCTATTGGCGAAGTAGATGGCATCTTCTTCTCGATCTTCAGGTCTTATATCAAGAAAAAGACATTCAGTGAAGGGTCCATAAGATTAAGGTGAGAAGATGTTTCATTATGGTCATGCATCATCCCATGTGAGTGGTGATCATGGCCATATGTTTAGCATTCACCCGCTGACTGTTATGGCTTGGTGAGGTGACAAGGTTTTGTATTGCTTTTGGCATG
Organism: Cinnamomum chago; assembly: GCA_038049695.1. NCBI lineage: Eukaryota > Viridiplantae > Streptophyta > Magnoliopsida > Laurales > Lauraceae > Cinnamomum > Cinnamomum chago. The sequence goes on from CP142452.1 coordinate 80,639,907, forward strand.
ATGGGAATGTTATGTTCTGTCACCTCTTTCAAATAGCTTGCAGTTTGTTCCTTGCTTCAATCAAGTAAGCAAACTGCAATTAAAGCACGTTGTGAGAACTTTGGGTATCAAATGTATACTTTCCAACCTATGATCAGAAGAGAACACAATTCCAACATCTCGTTGTAAACTCCTCCCTATTGTTATAAAAACAATAAATGATAGACCCACCTAATGACGGGCACAAATTGGGGCCGAACCAACTATGGAAACATTGTGGCCCCACCTAATAAACATGATTTTTAGTGGGCCCATCTACGATGTATTCATGATCATCCCATGTAACTTTTAGATCAAGATGAGCTCGATCACCTGATGAAAGAATTATGATAGACTGAATCAATAATGAGGAAATGAATGGGACATGCTGCACCCACCAAGTTTTCCTCCTTGGATGGAACTCTCTACTCTCCATCATTCAATGGGCCTTACTGCATATCCAGCAGGTGAGTCCACCATGATTTCCAGACATCTGATACCCCCTTATCATACTTCCCATCATTGGTGAACGAACTCCAGTTGATTTTGATAATTATGTGGGCCCACTACAATCGACAAATTTGGCTGTCCCCACTTTGGTTCTACCATTGGCTTGCCCCACTTTATTTCTACAATTGTAGAGATCACAGGGAGGTGATGCTGGGGAATCACAGGGAGCTCCCATATCCCCTTCCAGCAAGGATCGATCCTTGGCCAGGTGGTCTCCACTTTCCTCTCCTGGCCACTTAGCCAAACTCAGCAAAAGAAAAAAAAGGAGAAAGAAGTTGATACGGGTGGAAAGGTCTGGATAATCTCGGTGCATAAAAATGATTGGTGATCATCTTCAAAAAGGAATTCTGTTAGATGAAGGAAGGAAACAATTATATCAACTGTTAGATGAAGTAATTGTTTTAGTGGTTTTTGGATGATCAAGATAAGTGGAACTTTAGTAGAGCTAGTGTCGACTTGGGGTGAGCTATATGAAGATCCTAATGGACCCAAGAGAATATATACAAGCATACATACCATAAGAATTAGTCCATGGAGGCAAAAGCTCAAGGTGAAAAGTCCTTAGAAATGCCAATGCCAAGCCCATGTTGGTTTTCTTCTTGAATTAATAGAAACTCCTTAGAAAAACTCCTTGCCTCTCTTCTATGTAAAAAGATGGTTGTGGCTTCTACAGTTCTACTTAATAGGGAAAGCGTGGAAAGGTTCACTTCATTTATTTAGATTTTGAAAGATCACCAAATCTTTGTATTGTAATGGGCAAATTGAGGGCTCTACTTCATGCAAGAAACACATGGGACAATTTTCTTCTTTTACTTAAATTTCAAGGGATCACCAAATCATTGCAGCAAATTGAAAAGCATTTTATATCATATGCACATTGATGAAAAATGCCAATGCCTGCATCTTTTAAATTGTTAGTTTTTAATTTCTGAATAAATATGATTCTAGGCCTGTTTGTTTGTATGGAATCAAATTCCTTGAAACTCATAGTAAAATGGATTCTAATGAAGGATTATGATAGAGATAAAGGAACCGAATTTAATTATTTTAAGTTGATACAGATCTAGATGCAACAGGTTAAATCTGGCTCTGAATACTTAAATACCAAATCTAAAAACCCAAGTTCCTTGTGGGATGCACCTCGATGCATGCCACTAAAGGGTTCAATGTGGTAGAAGGATATTGTTATGGATTAGATTTTGGGTAAAAAATATCCCAAATGGATCATCACAACCATATTGTTATGCGACGAAGTTTTCGCGGCCGACGCTCGGCGGTCGCTAAAGAGTATTAGCGACCGCCAATCTACTTTTAGCGACGGCAAGTGGCGGTCGCTAAAAGTCAATTTTTTAGTAGTGCATTGATTCAAGGGCCAAAAAGTTTTATGGTTTCTTAAGTCACGTCTTTTATAAAATTTGATCCAACCATGAGTATAATTTAGTTAAGAGTTAAATTAGGTGAGTACGGATTAGTGAGTGTGAAGGGATTGGATTGATGATAGGTGCTCCCACTTCAAAATTTATTACCGCTTATATGAGAGTTTTTATGTAAATGGTTTGGAGCAACCCATAGGTAGCGCTACTTTGTATTAACAAAAGCCGATATTGTGTATTATAAATATTATAAGGAGGTACTTATTTAATTTACTATAGTTTTCTTTTTGACTACTATGTTTTTGGAAACTTCAAAAGCCCTATGTTTTGATTATTCTCCTTGTATTTCTTTTTCAGCATCATATGCATCCCTTGAGAGTTGGTAAACCAAAAGACAATACTAAAATAAAATTGCCAAAATATCCTTACTTTCTTGGGCACACATAAAATGAGATTTTTTTATTTTTATTTTTTCAAAAAATATTAAATAATTAATGATGATGAATTAAAAATAATTATTATCCATTTTTCAATATTATCACACTTCTCTCAGTTCAATTTCAGTTTTGAAGATATTTTAGAGTATTGCAATATTATCCAAAAGTTGTCTTTTTTTTTTTTAGGAAATGTCACTATATTTTTAAAGGAGAATATTCATGTGCATCCATTCCTCACTATAGGGTGATGGACACTTTCATAATTGAAAATTTTCATATGCAAAAGAGGAAAAGTCATATATAGTCATATGCATAAAAGGAATATTCATGTGCAAAAAGGAAAAGTTCCCTCACCCTATGGTGAGGAATGGATGCACATGGATGTCCCCCATTTTTAAAATAATGCCGCAATTTGTGATGCTAGTCTAGATTGTGCAGAAAGCAATCCTGCATCACAAGACAGATGGTTTTCATCCTATTTCCCTATGAACCCACCTGAAAGAATCATTACAATCATTGAGATGTAAGTGGCGGGGTGAAAGGCCTTCTTATGACCTATCTATATATGCAAAAACTGGAAATCACCAAAACGGTAATATTTAGTGCCTCAAATTTTTTTGAAATCCTAACCATTTAGATAAAATCAGAGTTTGGCTAAATCTTATGTGATTAATTGATGTGCCTATAAATATTAGGATATGTCATGAATTTGGATAGGGGGGAGGAAGGAGTGTTAAGAGGGTATGAGATTTGGATTGATCCAAGGGGCTCTAAAGTGAGGGGAGTGCGAGCAGATCACGAGCCAGAGAAGATCAAGGATCACTATGCCAATTGAAGCTAATTAACTAAGCTGAAGTGACAATTCAAATATTAAACAAAGTCCGAGCATAGATCAACCTGAGTAGGGTTTTAAACGGGTAAGTTCCGGTCCGGGTCCACCTTGGTAGAACCGGTTTCTTGGCTCCAGAATCAGAACCAGAACCATATATGAGATGGGTCTTGATCCAGGTTCATTCGGATTTAGGTAGAGAATTATATTAAAAAATATAATTTTAGGAGAGATTTTTGAAGATTGAGGTAATATATTGGGTCTTGGGTCCATGGGTCCGAACCAAGGTGGAACCAGACCCGGACCCATTTACTTATCGGGGCCTAAATAAGGACCCAGATCCGGTTTTTAACGGGTCAGAACCTCCGGATAATCAGAAAATCAGATACCCATTTACATTCCTAAACCTGAGCTTAGCTCAACTTGAGATTGGGTTAAATTGTAAGAAGACTGCAAGGCACAACTTGACAACAGCCAATGTTTTTTGAGTTTGGAGATCGAATCAAAACCTGATTCAAGCTTGAATGTTTTATAGCATAGGCTTAAGAATTAAGATATTTATAGATGTATATTAAACAAATGCAATACACAAGGATCATGTGACATGGAAAGGTTTGACTGTAGAAGGGTGGGATCCACATACATAAATCACGTGGTTAGGAATATTAGTATGATTCAATTGACAGATTTTCTCTATATAGTTTATCTCATCAAGTCATTTTTAAATTTTCAAAAAATTATAAATACAAACTGAACTTCAATTTAATAGATTAAATATATATTATTTTGTAGTATGCTCCTTGGATCATCCTAATTCCTAGCCCACCTAAGGCTATGTAGAAAACAGCCCATGGAATCATTCTAACCCCTTTATCTTCGCCTCTCTAACTTTTTTGGCTTTATAACTCATTGTATTTGGGACATTCAATCCTACAACCATATGGAACAATTAAGTGTATCTTTCCATCCCTCATCCCTCCACTCTAGGGTTGCAAATGCGTATCCAATTCTCCGATTATCCGGAAGTTTCAACCCGAAAAAAACCAGGTCCGAAATCTATTTTAGGTTCCGATTCATAAACGGGTTCGGATCCGAAACCTAATTTAGGTTCCGATTAATAAACGAGTCCGAGTTCATATAGGTTCCGACCCGTATACTCGAGACCCAGCATATGAGCCTTTTGATATGACAAATTGTACTTCAAAATCAACTCTTTTTTTTTTTTTGGACATTTTTATATACAATATTAAAGGTAGCAGACTTGATGCGCTGTTATAAGCTGAATGATATGTTTATTTTAAAAAAAATGAAGAATAAAAATAAATAATAATCGATTTTTGAATTAAATTCCAATCCTTTAAGTGGATTCGGGTCCGAAATCGGATCCGGATTTTTCTATCGGAATCGGATTTGGAACCAACTAAATAAATTTCGAATCAAAATCCGATCCGTAACCGAAATCATTATTTAAAAACGGGTTGAAATCTACTACCGTTCCGATCTGGAACGATTCCGTTTGCCATCCTACTCAACCCGGCATGATTGTAATAAAAATTGTGGTACAGTGACACCACTTGAGTGCTGATGTACTCATCCTGAAGAACGTGAGCGGCCCACTAATCTTTAAGGACTCTGACAAGTGGAGCCCACTTCAGTGATGAATGATGACCCCACCTTCACCCTCTTCATTTCATTTCAGCCAGGCCTCCTTTTTCTTTTATATCTTCTTCTGCCACTCCATATCCATTCCATCTTCTTCTTTTTCTCGTCTCTTCCTCAATCTCCTCCGATTCTCCTCAAAACCCTAACCCTAAATCAGTCCCATCGATCTCCCTCTCTCTCAATCTCTCTGAATTCGAAGCTCTGCTGTTGAGAATTAGGGCCTCGTATCAAAGTCCCAAGCAATTCTTCAATGTCAGTGAATCGTTGACTCTCTCTCTCTCTCTCTCTCTCTATATATATATATATATATCTCTTTCTCAGCTCCTGAACTGATCTCCAGGCCTTCAGATCAGGGCCCTGAGATGTCTGTTGCAGAGCTGAAGGAGCGACACGTCGCGGCGACCGCAGCTGTGAATACCCTCAGAGAACGTCTGAAGCAGAAGCGCCTTCTCCTCGTCGACACCGATAGTATAGTCCTCTCCTCTTCATTTGGTTTTTGAATTCATCTTTTCTTTGTTTTGTTGTTGTAGTTGTAGTGGTGCTGGTTGTTGTTGTGATTGTTTGATCTACTAATTTGGAGTTAATTGACCTTTTCAGTTGCGGGTCATGCGAGAGCGCAGGCGAGTGCGGCGATTGGTTTTGGCCAGACGGATCTTGTTTGCTGTAGAACATTGCAGGGGCATACTGGAAAGGTAGAATTTGATTGGTTTATTTACTTCTGAATCTTAGACTTAATATGGGGTCTCTTTGTTTTGGGGCCTTTTGTTTGCATCATGGAATTGAATAGATAGGAAATCTTGGTAACATGAAGTTGAGGGGTGAAGGATATAAGGTGATGATGATGGAGATAAAAAAAAAAAAAACCCATACTTTCTTTATGTCTTCCCTCAATTCATTTTCTATTAAAAGGGAGATTATTTGGTGCCTTTGTTTCTTCAATTTTAGATATTGTTAGGAACACATTTCCTAGAATTTCTAGGAGATGAATTCAATGCATTCAAATGGCCCCCTTATTTGCTATTGAAATCCTAGTATTTCCAAGCGATGCTGCTCCATTGAAGGGGCTACGAGCGAAGGCTTGAATGAAGATTCACAAAAAGGGCATAAAAAAACTACCACTTTGATAGGGAATGATTGCCATCCTTAATTTTACTAAATTAAATCCGATGAAAGTAATGATCTCAGTCTTAAACCTTTGCTCCTTGCCTCTTTAATACCCCTTCCATAAAACACCTTTACAATGAATAACTAGGACTTTGATGCAATATGGGGCAAATGGGCTCTTATAGTTTGTCTTGTTTGGTTTTGTTGATGCATCTTCGATTTCCTTTTATTAAAAGCAATTGTAACTACCAGGAAATGAAAAGGGTCAAATGCACTGGAAGAAAATAAGAAGGAATGAGACAAATAAAAAAGTAGAGTTTACGAAGATTGATAGGTACTTGTGAATTTTGGAATAAAATATGGAATAATAGAGTTAAAAAATCTAGCAGGAAATGTAATAGATAAATATAATCAGAACCTGTTAATAAGAGAAATATGAATACAATATATGAAAATTAAGAGAAATATGAATCAATAGACAAAAATTTGGTTAAGAAAGGAGATTAGTGTTATAGAAGCCAAGGGGGAAAGTAGAAACAGTGAGGGACAAAAGAGAATGGAAAAAAAATATAAAATATATAAAAACTGATGGCAATGGAGGTGATCCACATGAAGATTTCATTGCAGTGCAAGTAATGGCTTACATGGAGGCATATGATCAAGCAGATGCGTCCGAACTCGTGTGTGAGAGGTTCTTAGAGGCCCAAAACAACCCCAAATATGCTGCTATACATTGACAAGGCTGTTTTGTTAAAGCAGAGTATTGGAGGAGTTTTATGTAGATACCAGAATTTCTATTTTCAGAAATCCAGCAAGCTGTGTGGAGTTTGACTGTTTGAGCCATTTAAACCAGCCATTAATGGGATCGTTTGAACCAGCCAACCAACTTAAAGGGGTTGCTCATCAAGCTACTTAACTTCTGGTGAGGTTATTAACCCAGCTTGTGGCCCATGAGGGCTCCGCAACCAAAACCCTTTGGATGTCATGTGCTTCTAGGTCTGCATCCTGCCAAGAGCATTATATTTCATTTTTTTCTTTATTTTAAATGCATTTAGGGTTTGTAATGGTTAGAACTGGGTATCTTAATTCTTATATGGATTAGAGGTTTAGATCTGTTTTAGGGTTTTAAAAATGTTTAAGCATAGTTATGCAACAATAAGTGGTCGTCCAGAGGAGGTATTTGGGAGTTTTGGGAATAGAATTATTTTATTTGTTTCTTTCCCCCTGGATTGAGCAATTCTCCACTGGATTGAAGATTTTCCTCAAATTATTAAGTGATTTGGGTGAGTAATCCTGGACATTGTTATGATGTTTACGCATCATCTCCTGTTATTCATCATTTGTGGTGTCGTCCTTGAGTAATAAGGCTGAGCAACAGTTGCTACTGCAGTCCTATTGCATGACTAGGCTTGCAATTGGTTTTTTCTTGAACCTGTGACTACGTCAAAAACTATTGAGAAAATCAAATTTGCTGAGGAAACAGTCTGATTGGAGTTAAATTTTACGTCTTAATGAAGTTTAAGAAGAAATTACATGATCTTGTAGGGAAAAAAAAAACTGTGCTGGCATGAGCATAACTAGCATATGGAAGTGAATAGTCATAGTAGCAATAATAAGTAATTCGCTTAAGTGTGGCCTAACAATACACAAGTTAGAGAAATAAAACTACCTTAAATGTTTAAATTTTTTTAACTTCTTGTCCCCAGTTATGGCCACGAGTAAATGAAGTCATTATTATTCTACAACTGTAAGAGGATAGAAAGAACTGTTAAAAATAGAGAAAATTCATCATTAAAGACACTAACGCTTGGAAAATGGAAACATAGATTTGGTCTACCTTTACTGTTCAGGAAAACCCTAACATTCTGATTCCATCCTAGCCTTGACACCAGCCCATTCCCATATTCAATTTTGCTGCAAATAAAGTAGGACAGACAGCTAATGGGTTGGTCTGGACCTAAACTTGGGTTTAGTCTCAATTGTGAAGTTAATGGACCCCAAATAATGCAGCAAATGGCTAAACAGCTTTCCAACTGCCTATTCGACATATGATTGGATTTCTATCGCATTTACTTACCACATATGGGGTTAGTCCTTAGTTTGGATCTACCAACCAATACTTGCAAACTGTTTAGTTCTAATTAGCCATATGAATGAGCATTGCTGTCTTATTCAAAGGTGCTGTTGGTTCATTAATTGTGAATCAATTAACCTGCTTAGTATACTCTGAGAAAAGAGTCCAAATATTCAATCACTACATGGTTGACTAAGTATTTGCAGTTTTTGCAAGACTGAGTTAGAGGGTCCAACTGTCCAAGCTTCTATTTTTTTTTTTGAAAAAGTGACTGTATTAATAAAAACTGTATAGTATAGGAGAGGCATACTGAAAAAAAAAGGCAAAAGCCAAGCCCCAAAAACCAAAGGCCCGCAACCCCAACCCAGAATCAGGACAAAACTACAAGGGGAACGTGTTAACAGAAAGAGTATCACGAGAGGCGTCCTCCTTAGCAAGTCGATCAGCTTCCGAGTTAGCGCTTCGAAGAATGTGGGAAAAGGTAACTTGGAGGTTTCTAGCAAGATCCAAAATCTCATCCACCACACCTGCCAGCTTCCAAGGTGGTTTAGCAGAGGCTTTGGCCCATTGGATTGCACAGAAAGAGCCCCCCTCCACAATAAGGTTAGGGAGATACAAACGAAGTGTTTCTCTAAGACCTGTTCTTATTGCCAGAAGTTTTGCCTCATTGGCGGAGCAAACCCCAGCCGGCCCTGAGAAAGAGAGAACATGCGACCCCAAACTATTATGGATGATTTCCCCCCACTCCAGCCAGGCCCTGAGAAAGAGAGAACATGCGACCCCAAACTATTACGGATGAATTCCCCCCACTCCAGCCTGGCCCGGATTATTGAAGGCACTGCCATCAAAGTTTAACTTGAACCCCTAAGGGGGAGGAGGATTCCATATTTGAATGGTAGGAGGAGAGGCCGGCAAGGAGAAAGCCACTTCTTTCCAATTCCTCGACGCCACATTGACTGAGATCCCTTTGAATGAAGGAAGAGGAGATACCCAAGAAGCCATATGGTATTTGATCTTGTTTTTGAGACGATCCTCAGGCAACGATTTATCTTTAAAGCATCTGTTGTTCCACTCTTTCCAAATTACCCAAATAGTAGCCAAGAAAGAAGTCCTCCACATTATGGGACCCCTAGTAGAACCCACCCCTAACATCCTAACCTCAAAGAGCTGAGAGATGGGCTGGTAGAACTCCCCTCATGTCAAAACAGCTGTAGACAACATTCCAAAGACCTTGGGTCACTGTGCAATTCAGAAACAAATGGTTCATGGATTCTGCATCCTTTAAACAATCGCGTTCACAATAACCATGTTCCGACGCCTAAGATTATCCATAGTCAAGGTCCCACCTTGCAAAGCTATGCAAGCAAAGGCAAGAACCCTAGGAGGAGCCTTAATCTTCCACAACCGCGAAATATGAGAGGCATTGCAGTCAACCCTATTAAAAGCATCAAAGAAAGAAGCAACAGAGAAGGATCCATCTGTAGAGTGAGACCATATCCTGGAGTCTCTACCATCCATTGGAAAATAAACCCCTTCAATTAGGGTCATCAGGGAACAAAATTGTCTTTCTTCCTCCTCCGGGAGATTCCTTCTAAAAACTGGGCCCCACCGAGGCCTTCCTCCAAGACAATCTATATAATCGCTGTCTAGAGCACTCCCATTTTGGGCACAATGAAACAAATTCGGAAACTGAGTTGATTGTGGAGAGTCCCCAATCCAAGTATCCAACCAAAACCGAACCCTATCACCTATTACCCTTACCGACATGGAAACGAATGGTATGAGTGAAGGGCTCCAGGACTGATAAAATCACTGCACGGTATTTAACACTACAGGCTGTGATTTGAATTACTGATTCAACAGTTGACTTTTGATGGCATTTAGCACAAGTAGAGGCCAATGGTTCGGCTGATATCCTCGCTAAGGAAGGAGTGCTTCGTCCTTCTTTATCCTTTGATGTATAGTTTGTTATGAGTTTCCTCCAGTACTTTATTCTTTTGGGTTTTCCCTCTTATTAATAAATTTCAGTGTTAAAAAAAAATTAAAAATAGTAAAGACAAGTAGAGCATGCCCATGCTAAACTTGAGCCTAGTAGAAAAACATATGGTTAATTTCAAATTGAGGGCGCCTTCAGGTATCTGGGAATTGAATGAAAACTGTTTAAAAAATTAATTGCAAATTTCACTTTTTTTTTGGTGGGTCTCATATTAGTCAACATTTGAAAGGGAGTGGTCAAAATTGAATAAAAAAACTTCTGTTAAAATGTTAATGATATGTTGATGTGGTGTCTGGTGAGAATCAAAATTGAAAGGTAGTCAAAATCGAATTGGAAAACTTCCACTATAATATATAATAATAGGTTGATGTGTGGGCCCAAGTGAGAGTCAAAATTGAAGGGTAGCGGTCACAGTGGAATTGAAACCCTCGGCTATAATGTATAATGATATGGGGTTCGGTGAGAGTCAAAATTAGAAGGTAGCGGTCAAAACTGAATTAAAAGCCTTCCACTATAATATATAATAATGGGCAATGGGTACCCATTTTCCTGTATTCAACCAAAAGCACTTTATATGAAAATGGCCTCATTTTACACACCTCTTTCACACCTCATTTACACATTTGATGAGAAAATGAGCACAAATAGTCATGTGTATCTGTAAACGCTACACATGTGTAACGTTTGCATATGTAAATAGGTGCAAACAAACATCCTCTTAAAGAATACTTGCATTTTTTTTTCACAAAATTTAGAAGTGTTGGCTTTGACTCAAACACACATCAGTTGGACCGAAATGCTAAAAAGCACTATCTGTCACCTTTTTGGAGCCATTATAAAAGCACATTACTTACATCTAGAAATCATTTTTATATGGATAGATCTGTGGAAACCTTTAGATGAAAATGGGTCCACACCATTTTTTTTACATGTGATTCTTTTATTAAAGAAGAATACGTATGTAATTTTATCACGTTAGTAACAACTACATAGGTAAAAATGTTTTCAAACAAACAACCCCAACGAAACTAAAGCACCCACTAGATTAGGACTCTTAATCTAAAGCAAGTGAAAAACAGGCTAGGAGTGTAACTTAAAATGGGAAATTGTCGTTTCCATTGGACATGAAATCATGTACTTTGTTAGTACCTCTTGGAGTTTGTCCTTTGTGAGAACTGGGCTCCAGGTGGTTGACATTGGGCCTTCCATATATCCTTGTGCAGTTGTGCTTCTCCCAGAAATGCATATTCTTGGTTTACTGTTGCACCAAACGTTGAAAAGCTGATCTCCTTGGTTGGTGCTGCATCAATCTGTGCTAATGCTGCCAAACAGCCTCCAATTCTTCAAGTCTTCTTGAAGGCTTATACACTTATGATGGTGCGAAATATCATTAGTAGAACTTATGGTACTTATGGTGCCTCTTGTTTCTGAATCTTCATGACCTGATGATATATGGTACTGGACTTGTGCTATTGTCCTGAGCCCTTGACAAATACATTATTCATCATAATTGCATATACGTTCTAGTTGCAGATTCCAAACTAGAATTATTTATTGTGCTTTTTAGTTGTAAGAAAATTGTGAACTTGATTTTGATTTATATTTACTTTTGACACGTTGCATTTAACTCGTGCCATGTTTTCAGCCATTTTTAAAATGTTAATTCGATGATGGTACTTGTTTATTGAGTTTTCATCACATTACTTATGGTGGTTGAAAATAGAATCCTATAGTAAAATTAATACCGTCAAAATTTGCAGGTATATTCCTTGGATTGGACTCCTGAAAAGAATCGAATTGTTAGTGCATCTCAAGATGGAAGGTTAATTGTATGGAATGCTTTAACTAGCCAGAAAACTCATGCTATTAGGCTACCTTGCGCATGGGTCATGACATGTGCCTTTTCTCCTAGTGGTCAGTCTGTTGCATGTGGTGGCCTTGATAGTGTGTGCTCAATCTTCAGTCTTAATTCTCCGGTTGATAGGGATGGATATCAGCCAACCTCAAGAACGCTGAGTGGGCATAAAGGATATGTATCCTGTTGCCAATTTGTTCCAGATGAGGACACTCACCTAATTACTAGCTCTGGTGATCAGACATGTGCTTTATGGGATTTCACTACCGGCCAAAGAATATCTGTTTTTGGAGGTGAATTTCCATCAGGGCACACTGCTGATGTACTGAGGTATGTCTTCAGATACCCAACCATAACATGGTTGGAATTAGTTTTTTTTTTTTCTTTTATTGATGGTGTTGGTCTGTGCGGGCACGGGGTTGGTTTAGCATAGTGTTTTTGAAGGTTCTCATTATTGAGTGGTCCAGTTGTTACATAATGATATGATTTTCTTTTTCTTTTTTTTTCATGATGGTTTTAGTTAGGCTTAATCACAAACAATTTCTAAAGCTGACCTTGTCCATGGACACTTCATGTTATTGGACCTGCATATGAAAAAAATTTGATGCTGCAATTATCCAGGTTGGGCTGTGAAGTTGCTGTATCAACTTGATAAACATTAATTCAGTGCAGCTCAGCAAGGTTCTCAAAGGCTTTGTTAATATGCTTGCCATTCTTGACCAAACATGTTAAAAAATTTACCATGAAAAAAAAAAAAAAGTTTAAAATTGTCTAGTGCATAAAGCTAGATCAGGATATTATCCTGAATAAGTTGAAAATAGATCAATAGGTAAGTTGCATACTTGCATTCCTTTTTTGTGAAGCCCAGTAGTGTTCTTGGGTATGTACATTTACAGAAACCTCTAAGGGCCAGGTTATAGGTGACCTCCAAGTAAAGGATGATGCTTGTGTAATTCAGATAAGAAATATGCTCCATTCCTTCTGGTTCATCATTAACCTGAATACTGAAAAGAATAGACTATAGTTTTAAGAAACCTGAAAATTGGAAAAGGAAGGGTGAACTACATGTCAACTATGACGACCACTTCAAAGATAAGCATTGTCCCCATAGCAGATTGTTTTCATTACTTCATTCATTACTTCAAAGATGAGCATTGTCCCCATAGCAGCATTGTCCTCATTTCACCTCGTCTCTTGATTCATCCACCAATACTATATCACCTATAAACAACATACACCAAGGTACCTCCTCTTGAACATGAGTAGTTAACTCATCCATAATTAGTGCAAAGAGATAGGAGCTTAGGTTTGACCCTTGATGCAACTTATGGTCATTAGGAACTCACACGTCTCTCTACATATAGCTTTCACACTTGTCACTGCTCCTTCATACATGTCTTTAATAATTTTAATATAACCGCTTGAAACATTCCTTTTATTTAAAGCCCACTAAATCAAATCTCTAGGTTCCTTGTAGTAAGCGTTTTCTAGATCAATGAAGAGCATATGTAGATTTTTCTTCTTTGCTCGATATTTTCCCATTAATTGCCTAAAGTGAGAAGATAGCTTACACAGTTTACATCCTTGTTATAAACCATATTGATTTTCAGATATCTCGGTCCTCTATCTAAGTCTTTACTTCGTTATTCTCTCCCATAACTTCATAGTATGACTCATAAGTTTAATCCTACGATAGTTAGTACAGTTTTGTAAATCTCCCTTGTTCTTATATATAGATAATACAATCCTTCTTCTCCACGATAGTTGATACAATTTTTTACTCTACAAGGGCCTATTTGTTTCATGTAAGTGAATATACCTAGGATTGTATAAGTTGTTAAAAATGCAGAATCAAAGGTGAATATCCAAAAGTGACCGTTAAATAACCTCTCGTTTAGTGGAAATTGAATCAAGATAAGATTGGAAATAATACCCTCCCATCACCCTAGTAATTCAATATCTAGCAAAGTCAAAGTCCTCTCTACATCTCCAGCTTATTTTCTTCACCCTCACCTCATATTTTTTACCACTATCTTTAATAATCCTTAGGTGGATCTTATTTAACCACGAACTCCTATGTCCTCAATTCCTTTGTATTTTGTGCAAACAAAGTAACAAACAACACCTAAGGGTAATGTGTGTGTAGTGAAGGTTCAAACTATATCAAGTCATAAAGCATAAGATTTTTTCAGGTTATTATTACATGCTGAAAAACTACAAAAAGCAAAAAAGAATCCTAAAACTAAGCACACTCAAAGTAATTTTGATAAATGATCCCTTTTTTTTTTGGAAAATAAACAACCCATTTTTCATCCATATCCATCAATTAAAACAGCTAGTATGAGCGTTGCAAGATGAAAATAGCAAATTAATAACTGGCAAGTAGACAAAGTTGATATCACTGAGCTAGGGTGGAAATTTGTGGAAAAAGAAAAGAATCAAAACCCACTTTAGGTTTGACAAATCTAAATTTTTTTTTGAAATATTCTAGTGCCCTAGTTATGAAAGCTTTCGTAAAGAGATGAAAATTAGTTCCTCTTCTGGCATAGAACAGATCTGCAGTTTTTTTTATTGGTAATGAAAGCTAAGATATCAAAGATTAAGAGAGATACAACATAAACAAAACCCAGGATCTGCAACTGAAAGATAGAATGAGGACTTAATTCCTGGTTCCAACAATAACATTCACTTTCTTCTCTTATTGTGGTTTTGGTGAAAAAAAGTTAGGACCCTTCCAAGATCCATGTTTCTATCCACCTCTAGAAAACGAAATTAAATGTGAAAAGAAATGGAGGATTTCTAATTCAAAATGGAAGTAAAAAGGTTTATCCGAAATAGAATGTGTTAAGTTGTAGTTTCCAGTAAAATCTTAACTGGTTTTCTAAATTGAATCATGAAAATAATAAGTTGTGGGTTTTACCCAAATTATGGATTCTTTTTTTTTTCAGTTGGATTGTGAAAATTGTAAGAATTTTGTTATTAAAGTATTAAATAATGTGTAGCATATAGATGCTGAATGGTACGATTCATCTAGAAAAAAAATCATATCTCCGATATCAATTGATTATAATATGATTTGATATTCAACTAATAACTGTATTATTTTGACAACAATGTGAAGAGAATGTTAATTGTATATGCTAACAGCAGATGCATTCACTGGGTTTTGTTCATGTTTTATGATTTTCTATTTTTCAATCAAATAACGGTTAATTTGTCGTTTAGGCCCCATTTGTTTCATGTAATAGAATTCCTAGGAACTCTTTGAAATGCATTTATTAAAGTGGTTAAAATTGAATAAACAAGGTGAAGACTAAAAAATGTCCATCAAATAGTCTCCCCTTTAATGGAAATGAATGAAGGGGATGTGAGAAATGAATACTCAGCCATCACCCTAGTAAATCAAATCCTAGGATAGTAAGGGTCTCATCTACATTTCTACCTTCTATCCTTCACCCTTCACGTCTTTCTCATGTACGAACACTTGATCCCACAACCACATGGAAGAACAACCACCTTCTAACCATGTGGAAAGAAGAGGAGTTAGTGGTTCACCCCTCGCCTCTTTAATGTTCCTTTGTTGGAGTCCATTTGCCCATGAATTTTTAGGAATTCAATTCCATGCAAACAAAAAGGCCCTTCATGATTCCTTGTATCATATTCTCATTTTCATTGAAATTTGCAATCTTCTGGAGAAGTCATTAACTTCTACTTTCTTTCAGCGTTTCAATCAATGGTGCCAACTCAAAGACATTTGTATCTGGCTCTTGTGATGCAACTGCTCGACTTTGGGATACACGCGTTGCAAGTCGAGCAGTACGAACATATAATGGCCATGAAGGAGATGTTAACACTGTTAAGTTCTTTCCAGATGGTCAGAGGTTTGGTACAGGGTCAGATGATGGCACATGTAGGTTATTTGATGTGGGGACTGGGCACCAGCTCCAAGTTTACCATCATCAGCAGGGTGATAATGATGTCCCTACTGTGACCTCCATTGCATTCTCAATATCAGGCAGGCTTCTGTTTGCTGGATACACAAATGGCGATTGCTATGTGTGGGACACCTTACTTGCCAGGGTATTTTTTTTTCTCTTCATTTTTTTTCTTGATTAATATCATCATCATCATCATTCTGAATGAAGGGTCCATCAAGGACATTTAGAACATCAAGGCTTTTTTCTTGATTATTGATGAAAACTATTATGGATAAAACAAAGGGAACATCAAGGACCCAATGTAAGTAATAAAATGTCTCATTAGTCATTACAACCATTATCTGACACTCCCTTACACAGATTTTTGCTGATACCCAATAAGTTTTATTGTTCTAAAATGGAGGTCTTATCATTTCAACATCTTGACACTTGTTATGAGAAGTCTTACACTTCAACACAAATTGTGGAAAAATGTGCATCCTTATATTAAAATGGAGGTCTTATCATTTCAACATTTTGACACTAAATATGAGCAGTCTCTACACTTAAACACAGATTGTGGAAAAATATGCATCCTTCTGTTACCTTAAAGGGCATTCAAATTTCAAGGTCATCATTTTGCTGATCCAGAGAAGTCTATAAAAACCCCTTTTGGCCATTTTGTTAATGGTTTTTGATGGAGTTGTCTTGAGACCCCCATGCAAGATTGCAGCTGGAAATAACTTATTAGCCTCTTGGTGTATCATAAATAGTAATCAATTTGCTAAGGATCCTTCTGCACATGTTACAATAATATCAAGAAGCAGTGAATAAGCAACTCAAGCTTTGTCCTGGAATCTTCATTGATGTGTTTCAACAGGGTTGTCCAATACTTTTATGACATGGAGGCCCTTTCTAAGAGGTATTTGGCTGTTGACTGTTTGCTTGTCTAATCTCAGGTAGTTTTGAACTTGGGATCTCTACAAAACTCGCATGAAGACCGAATAACCTGTTTGGGGTTGTCAGCAGATGGGAGTGCCTTATGCACAGGAAGTTGGGACAAAAATCTTAAGGTTAGTTTCCAATAAGTTTTGCATGCTATCTCTTTTTATTATGAAAATAGTCTTACATTAAAAAATGCAATGGTTGGTTCAATGTCCTCTCCAAAGTCAAGATGTCACGTGATAGAAGAAACTCCCATGTCTTCTGTTACTCAGTTGTAATCCATCTCAACATCCACTTATCATCGACGGTAATGTGAATGAATTACCAATCTTTCTCGTACTCTATCAGTACACTTGATTGGAAAATTCTTTGGTTGTATTTAAGTCAATGTTGATGGGCATGAAATGGAGATTTGAAAATGAGCTTGTGAATTTGACTCCTGTAGGTCAATGAGAAGATCGACAACTTAAATCAAATTGAAGATTACTAACTTAGATCATGATCTGTAAGATCGACAACTTAAATCAAATTTAAGATGACTAACATAGATCATGATCTGTAAGATTGGATATTTCTCCATGACTTAGTCTGGTTGAACTTGGAAATCCCTGAATTTTTAAGTTACTACAAACTTTGAACGTGGCTGAAAGAATGGCGCCTGGATTCTGGACTTGTTGCTTGGAAATTGGAACCCACCCAAACTTAATCAACTATGCAGATGTTTTGCAGATTTAGACACTGATGCAGTCATTAGTTTCATGTTGTTTACTTGGGTGGCACATGTGAGAAGGGAATGTAGTCACGTGGTGGAGGCTTTTCATACTTAGACGAGGCAGAAGCTTGCAATCTTATCAAGTCTTCAATATTTTAAGAAGATGTAACTAGTTCCAATTAGCACCCTTGAATAATATTTTAGGGCTCATCTGTTTGCATGGAATTGAAGACATAGGATTTATGGTCAAATGGGCTCCAACAAAGGATTATAAAAAATAAAAAAAAAGGCAAAGGATTATTAGAGGCCAAGGGGTGAAGGATACAAGGTAGAGATGTGAATGGGATCTTGGCTTTCCTAGGGTTTGGATTACTAGGGTAATGCTGAGTATTCATTTCCCATCTCCACTTATCCATTTTCCACTAAGGGGGAGATTATTTGATGATTATTTTTGGATTTCACCTTTGTTTCTTCATTTTTATTTACTTTTAGAAATACAGATATTTATGTTTCTAGGAATTCAATTACATGAAACAAATGGGCCCCTAATAATTACAACATGAACGAGCCAATTGACCCTGAACTTTACCAGATGACATGACTCTTTCATTGCCCAATTTCATTGTAGCTGGTTAGTTCATTGTATGAATTACCTGAACTGGGAATAGGAAGGTTCCATACTGAGTTGAATTCATACATTTTACCATACGGAATCTGACTAAACTATTAAAAAATGACTATAGTTTGACCGATAGTAATGTCTTTGCAGTCATCTTTTACCAAAACAGATCTGCTCTTTTCATAATTTTTAGCAACTTCTGCAGTTTCTTTTGTGGGGTGTGTTGTTGGATTTGTTTCTTTTAGTTCTCCTCTTGCATGAGAATTGACTTTCTTACCAACACATGGCATGGGAACCCCATGATCATCCAACTTCTTTACAGTCACTAACCCGAGGTTATATTGAAGTCGAAGTTTTACTTTTCTTGGCAGATTTGGGCATTTGGAGGATATAGGCGAGTCATCTGAATCTTCAAATGCATGGATGTTGCACCCATCATATCTGTTGTAATCATATTCCGTCAATGCAGGGGGCTGGCCAATTATAGATGTTGCACCCATCATGAGTTAAAACACTAGGTGTGAATGATTGAGCAGACCGATTGTTTCATTCCATCGCAGAGGGCTTATGCTTGTATAATATGACTCTTCCTGTAAGCAAAATGTTTATTCTGAGCTAGTTTTTTGCCCTTCTCTGTTTTTTAACTGTTTAAAGGACTTGAAAAGGAGAAAGAGGGATCGGTCTCTCAGATGCTTGAACGGGAGCCCGGAGTTTCCTTTATCATGCATTTATATTTGGAACTCATTTGTGCTCTTCCCATCGTCACAAGTAACACTTAGGTTACTATGTATGGGCTATGATACCCAGATACTTGTACACGTCTGGTGTATCTTATTTCCAAAGTTCACCTTTCCTTTCCTTTCCTTTTTTTTTTTTTTTGTTTTTTTTTTTTTCAGATATTATGCAAGTGCGTATTAACAAAACGCACAAAGGCCCCCAAAAAGAATACAACCACGAAGAGGTCAGGAGAAAGAATAAAACACAACAGGGCAGGGCCCTGAAATCCCTTTTTAATCTTGATAAAGATACCGTCTTCTGAGATTTTATGGGGACTGTTCAATAGTGTCGAAAGCGCAACTAGTCCTGGTAATTTATGTGGCATAGGGTGCTATCATGATAACTGACCCTACACCTTTCATGGCATACTCATACTGCATCTAGTAAGCGAAGACAATTAGGAGGAAGAGTGGTGGAGCAGGGGACATGGCTCTTCAGAGACCCATTTAAAAAATTTAGTTGGGAAACTGTAATGAAAGAATGGATGGTAGTCAGATTTAACACTCACTCAGGCAAAGATAATAGCAAGATTCTAGAGATGCACAAATGCGAACTTGATGTAGGGGGAGCTTTTCCTAGGCTGCTGATTTCTTCCAGCTTGCAGAAGAAAAGATTTCAAATCTGAGGGAAGGTGCCCTGGGATGTGCCGAGAACTTCCAACTGTCCGTGCTGAAACTAGGCCCCTAGCTGAGTAAGAATGTTGAGGAAACTGGAACGCAATCTGGCCTTGATCCAACCAAAATATCGTTCCATAATCTAGCACTGCTGTCATCCCAATAATCCATCTGCTAATTGAAGAAAGAGAGAGAGAAAGATCACTAATTCATATAGTACTTTTAGTTCTCTGGTTTTTTTAACATAAAAGTTTATAGAAGGAGAATTTCATGAAGTCAATGTTCTAAAGATAAAATTAAGATAGTTCTATTCATATCCATGTCTTAGTGTACCTCCAATCCTCTTTTCTCTCTGTGTATCTAGGCATCATAGAGTGATTAATTGAAACTTTCCATGAAAAATCAGATAGTTGGTAATAGAAAGGATCAAGGCTCTATTGACTGTTGATTGATAGTAAGCCGGTCATTCCCATGTCACAGGGCTGCAGACTACGGTTGTCTTTACAAATCTTTGGATGAATGAGTCCGTCCAAGCGGGAAGATAAAGTGCATTTGAGTGCGTGATTGCTGGTGCATATTGGATCAGTAAGATGCCATCCGGGAGTAGGAATAGGAAGATGCCGAAGTCCATAGCTGGTGATTTCACTTGCATGGTTGTCTAAACAAATCTTTCAATATTTACATCATTTCTTGCATGTCTCGTCTCAAATTGTGTATGATTTACATGTCCATCAGGACCATGATGCATGGACAATCCCTTTGTGGTGGGCAGACTCTTGTTTCAAAAAATTAAGCATGTTTGTTTGTCATGAAATAGAAAAAAAATAGAGGTAAATAAAATTTAATGGTTGTTTTTTTTTTTTTTTTCTTCACTTCGTGGAGATGTGGGGGACAACATCTATTCCATGACAAAACAAAATGTTGGATGGTGTCGGAAACCTTGCAGGGTTGGTGCGTTGTTCTAAAAGACGTCATTCAGACTTCAGAGTCTATAATGCCGCTCTCTCAGTTGGCGGCTATAAAAGCAGTCCTACAGGTGCAAAGTAGAATGCCTGCGCCTCTGCTGTTACCAATTGATTTTGGTTGGAACGGTGGGTCAAGGGGTGTACAAATCACCCATAGTCCACGGTAGGAATCCCCACCATTGGGAACCAGGGCCTTTGATGTTTATGAAATATTAAGGGCACGTTTGGTAACGGGAGAAGAATCCTCTCTTCGGATGAATCCTTGGTGCCATGGATTTAAACTTTCTGCGGAGAGGATTTATGAGTAAGAGGATTCATCGCATTCCACGTTTGGCTAGCACAGAGGAATCGGAGATGATTCCTTCAAACCCATGTTTGTTAACGCAAGTGGAATCCATCAAAAAAAAAAAAAAAAAAAAGGAAAAGAAAAAGGGATTGGTTATCTTCCATTTTACATTCAGTTCATACCACTCATCCTAACTTACATCCTAAATCAGCATCTCCAATTAAACCCACCCCCATCACTCAAGTTTAAGCTGGTTAGGATTTAATTAAAAATTGTACACCCGTATCTCCAATTAGACCCACTTCCAATATTTCCACCAGCTTTAAGCCTATTGTCCAAGAGAAACTGTACACCTTGAAAATATTTCTTCTACTTGAAAATCAAGATAAAGCTGGACTATGTAGAAAATCATTTGTTGTAAATAAATGTTTCTATATAAATTGTTCACCTTAAGAAGCATGGTGTTTTCATAAAATCAAAGTTGAGATTCTCTCTAGTTTGGAATCTATGTCCTGCAGCTCTCTGGATTTTGATTTTAGATCACTTGAAAAATGCAACTTTCTTTTGCACAGGAAATGGAAAGGTATATTGCTGCCTGTAATCCAATTATACGGTACATCGACAACCTTTACACATCAAAGCATATCACCTTGGACTGGTGACTCATTCAATCATTTTCCAATTAGAATCAATATACAGCTTCGTGTTCAGCAGATGCAAACTTCACTAGGTGTGTCTTCTGTTGTTTCCTTGCAGTAGGACTAAAGACAGAGAACAGCTTCCCATGATATTGTTAAAGGCTGGGTGCTGCTTAATCTCTTTTTTCACTTTTTGTACTTGCTAGTACACATTATATGCTATTTTTTTTGTATTTTGTATTTTGGTTGCCATTGGGGTCTGGAGAGGCCCAGCTTATGCTGTTTTTCTTCCAACCATCAAGTGATGCAGAACATCATTAGTAATTACTCATAGTCGAAATATTCAACTGGTTTTTTATATGAACAAAAATTTGTCTGGTAAAGGTAAAAAGATCAGTGGCACTTTTTTTTTTTTTTTCAGAGGATTTATTGGCAATTGAAGAAAGCAGAGCAAAAAGAAGTCGCCAATTATTAACTCTGAAAGGCCATTAAAATATGCAGAATTCTGCTGACAGGTCAAGAACCAACTTTGACTGCAATCAAGGTGGTTGATTGAGATTGTAAAATTACTGGACGAGGTTATTTATAAAAGTTAAAAAGACATTGGAGGGATGAACATGTGTCATACTATTATTATCATTAAAGTTAACTACAGCAATCTTCTTCATATAGTAATACAGATGTGATGCTGCCTTCCCTTCCATCATTCCATGGTTAGCATTTGTCATATGAGAATTATAAAATTTACATGAAATCATTTCTATACAGCTTCTTAAGGTAATTAGAGCTGGTGAGACCATAAGAGTAATCTCATAGAGACTAGGCAACAAGCTGCTTCTGATCAATGTTACTGAGCTCTTGTATTTCCAATATTTCAACTTGGCGATTGATCTTCTTCCTAAGCTTTATTGCCAGTTCTGCTGGATCAAATGCTCCACAGACACGAACTCTGCTGTTCTTTTTCTCTATCAAATGGCTCTCAAGTTCTTAAAAAAAGAAGAAGAAAACCCATCAATAATTCTATATAATTTCTTTCTTTTCACTTTTTGGCTAAAGAGATATATAATTTCAATTTATAGACAAAGCCAATACATCTGTTCACTGTAGTCACTAAAGTCCTCACCTTGCATCTTGATAAGGGTTCTCCTTACTTTCCTGTAACAGCCATTGCAATCGATTCTGATCCTCATTACCATGCAACAAAACTGAAAATGTCTAAAAAGAAACAGTAAATACCAATTTGAGTTTGAGATGTAAAAGCTGACTGGATCTAAAACCGATCATCTTGAATGGTTTAGTAGAATGTATGGTTTTTGTTCCACACTACATGTAGGGTGGTTCAAACATTAAGTTGCTTCTTTTTTTCAATGGTTCTTCTACCTCAAAATCAGTATTGTTTATTGTAATGATCTGGGGCCGAAAACATAGAAGAAAACACAAATCCAGCCAATTTAAATTTGAATTCTGCATCGCAAAATATAAAATAAAAAATAAAATCATTTATGTTTGCAACACATTCAAACTGCTTGCTATTTGAAATGCACTCAGTGTGCCTTCCATTGCTGGTAAATAGGATTTAGCAGGTGGATTTGTTTGCATGAACATGAAAATTGAAAATGGAAAGGCAAATTTGAGTCAGGAACTTGCCTTTCGCGACATGGACTGACTGCGCAACATTTGTTGGATTGTGCGGCCCGAAAAGCAAATATAAAAAGGTAGGAATTTTGATTTCAGAATAAGAAAGAATCATTAGATATATTTGGATTTCCTTCAGCCATGTTCTTTGTCATGTGGAATCTCATTCTGTTGAAGC
This sequence comes from Cinnamomum chago, assembly GCA_038049695.1. Taxonomy (NCBI): domain Eukaryota; kingdom Viridiplantae; phylum Streptophyta; class Magnoliopsida; order Laurales; family Lauraceae; genus Cinnamomum; species Cinnamomum chago. Next base: position 80,663,051 of record CP142452.1, read on the forward strand.
TGAGGGAGAAAGGAAACTGCTGTTTGGCATTATTCTTCAACTTATTCTCTTTTCATTTTGACAGAGAGAGGCATATCTTTCCGTCTCATCCTATCTAATGCAGCCTTCATTAAGATTTCCAGGTCAGGCTGATCACACCTTTGTACAGGGAAATTGGTCGTCTGTACAAAAAATAGTTTTGTTTCTATTGTACAAAAAAGAAGAAGATTTCCAGCCCTTTGGCATCTTGATATGTAAAATGAGGCAGAGAATCAGGATTCAGGGTGTCATAAGACATACCTCCATACTTGCAGTTTTCGTGATCAAACTTATACTACCTTCTCATACATGGACAGCAATAGACGACTTCATGGTGAGAATCAGATTATAGACTCCCTTCTCATAGCAACGCACATGGCTGATGCTAGAATTGAAGTAGCAGCAACTTTGGTTATCAACTGTAGATTTATATCAAGAAATGTGTTGTGTCAATAAGTGCAAATGCAATAAGAACAACTGAACAATGGAAAGTTCAGTAGAAAATGCTAATAACTAGAAATATACATGTTTGCCCAAAGGCCCAATAATTCAATTAAATTATTCCCATAAAACAGGCCCAAACCAAGTTAGAAAGATTTAAAATTTGAACTTGTGTGTTTATCATCTAAAGGAGACTCTACAAAAAGTAAAATGAAAATAAAAGCAGTCATGATACAAAGTACCATGCCCCCTCATCATCATTATAGCCTGATTCCATGAATGAAATGCTCTCCAGAGAAGGGCAGATCAGGATACATCTAGCATCTGAAACACATGTTAACATAAAATTAACTTGTCATGTTACATAATTAATGTAATTGAAAGTAATTACATATTTGAACTAGATATAAAGGAGTAATAATAAGAAGGTTCCTCTGTATGAGACTCCTAGCAGGCAGAGTGTCAATGCCTTGTATCCTTTAATTGAGATCTCCAAGCCAAACAGTAATATGGGAAGGTCTTGCATATGGTCTCTTCTTGCATATGAATGAGTGGGAAATGTGCATTCCTTTCTTCTTCACCGCTATGTAATCATCCCACACCCCTGCTTCCGCAGTGACTTTTTTCCTTTCTTCATCCCATCCAAACCCACTTAAGTTTAGCATAGCCTTCATCGCGCTATACCATTTTTTGTAGCTCTTCAACTTATCTTTGCTGAATTCTGGCCCAAACTTTGTTTGCATTTCCTTTGATATCATGCCCCATCCCTCCAAGGTAAACCCCCCAGGGATAACTTTCCCTTCTTTGCGCATTTCAAGCATGATGTGGAGGAGCGCTACATCATTTGTGCCCTTCCACTTCATGTTTCTCAAAGTAGATCCTCTTGCGGCTTGAGAGCTACTTGGTTGAGACATCCTACATTTTTCATTCAGTGTTAAACAAACAAGTTTTACATATATGTTGATTTGGAATACCGCCCATCTTTTGATTAGAAAAAAACACTCAAAAGTTTCTTGCCGTAATAAAGTTGAACCCTACCTATTTCCCATATAGAACATTTTATGGGTGCCCATAAACTATGAGACCTTCAAATTTATCTTTCATCATCTATCATGAAAGTCATATCCCTAACTATTACTACCGACTTGAAGCACATGTTGACCCAGCCTATTTAGGTATAGGGCATAATATTCAAGCCTTCTTTAATCTGATTGAAAATTTTCTAAGTTGGGATCGTTGTATTAGTTAGGTTTTGCAAACCAAGTTCTCACATGAGTTCAAGAATGTATATTGAACATATTGATATTATACACAAACAACAAAACACCAAAGAGAGGTGGCATAGCATATCATATTTTCTGATGGCTTCTCCACATAGATTTATATGTACAAGCCAACAAGCAAAGCTGCTAACAGCTGACATTTCTACAGTTGATAGATAAAAAAGTGTAGTTCTTCACTTGCACCAAACGAAATCTGCATAGGCAAGACATGTGAGTTTAAATGATAGGTGGGCTACTCCATAAATAAAACTCATCCAAAACCAAGTCGGTTTGGCTCGTAAAAGAAAAAGAAATGAGTAAAGCATGTGCACATCTACATGTATATGAAGCAATGGAATATGAATAGTGAAAAAAATTAATATATCTATTTATGAAGTAGCGGATCATGAATATGAATATCTACAAGAATGATGGTATAAATGTAGAGGTGAGCATGTATCCACCATTAAGAAACACAAGCAGAGTGGTTGGTAAGCAATTTTTTCAGCCCCAAAGACACCACTATAAATAGCATGCTCTGTTAGAAAAGAATAAGTTCTATTTTTTTCCTCTGCATTATATAGCTCGTTACAATTCCCATGAGCAGTTACTATGCATGTTAAACATGAAATTGAAAAAATTTGTGACAGTGAGACCTGACATGTCCACACTGATATCATCATCAGCTAAGCATTAACCCATTTATCTTTCCTATCATACTATTCACCCCCCACCCCATATTATCAATCTACTTTGGGCCAGCAATTTCTAACATGATTGCTTTTGGTGTACTATATCAAAAGCAAAGCCCACAAGATCACACCATACTCACATCTTCACAAGCAAAATAGCAGAACAAAAACTAAACTAAATGGATCATTAAAAAATGGGACAAACAATAAATTGAGAACAAACAAGATGTCTCGTGCATTGAATTAAGCCATGGAACCAGGACATATGGACTTTGACTGTGACCATGTAAATATGAATAAGTCTATCAATTGCACATATCAAATTAGGTAATGCATAATATGCATTTGTCCCCCCAATAGCCCAAACGGTCCAAAAAAATGGACTGGCCCACTCACAGCTGAATGTGCAACCCACCATCCCACTGAATGAGGCGTTCATCAATTCCAGCAAACAACCCATCTGAGAAATTGGCCACTTTTGATTCTTAAAAGCAATAACTATTGAAGATAGATGGTACAGGTGAAGATCCGAAAAAATAATAAAAAGAAACAACAACTTAGAAGAATCAAGGGGGGTTCACTTCATCAGAAGCTTCAAGTTCCAGGATTGTCGTGTGTTCAATAAACTCCCAACCACAATCAACTTACAAAAATGCTTATTCCATAGTGACACAAATAACTATTTTTTTATTTGTTCCTAACCCATCTTTCGTTAGACATTTGACAATGAGTACTCCTCCTTGGTCTAAGAAAACCTTAGAGCAAGTCACTGAAATGCCTAATGGTAGAAACAGAACAGAAATCTTCCTACAAAAACAGATCACATTCCCACAAAAGAAAAGATATAAGAAATCAAGAAAAGAGGTAAGAAATATGCAAAATGGGGAAAAAAATGAAAAAAACAACAAAAACCCTAACCTGATTTGTAGTGAATGACTCCACAGGAGAGAGAGAGAGAGAGAGAGAGAGAGAGAGAGAGAGAGAGAGAGAGAAGAATGGTAGAGCAAGATGGCACAACCAGACGGTGAAGATGGTCGAGGTCTACAGGTACTGTAGAAGGGCTGGAGATAACCTTAGGTCTCTATTCCTTGTTGAGAGAGGAGAATGAGTGAGACTACAGTTGCAGCAATGCAGAGTCCAGCCACCACTGGGCGTGTCAGAGCAGATCTGATCACCTCCGTTCTGTAGTAGCTCTCATCATCGCGTCGTCGCCACCCTGGTAGCAGCAAGAGAGAAGATAGGAGTCGAGAGAGAGCTCGGGAGACGTTGGGGTTTTTGATTCAGCGCAGAAAATGGGGCTTATATACCCCTTCTTAAAAATCAACGATTTATGGGGTCCGAGGGGGGGTGGTCAGACCGTAGATATCCCCTCTACCATAGATTTTGAATTTTGAAAATCTTCTCAGCATGTTGCACCCAAACATGGGTTTTCCACAATAGCACGGAAAATTGACATGGATTCCTTTGAGAGGATTTTTGCCAAACATGCCCTAAAGAAATCTTTTTATTGAAATATTATAGAAGTGAAAGGTAAAAGATAGAAGGTAAAGTTGAGATGAGACCTTGATGGTACCTTTTTATATACCAGGGCCTTACCCGATACATAGGACTTGTGGGTGGTTCTATGTATCAGTGGGTTTACCAATAATCTCCCAAAGGGGATCAGCGGGTTCCCATGTTATAAAAAAAAAAAAAAAAAAAAAAAAAAAAGACCTTGATGGTATTGATAAGCCATGAATCTTCAATTACAAACGGGTCCTTACGAGGAACAAAATGGAAGGGCCCAGGGCCCACCTAGTTTTTGGATTCTCGTCTCCCTTCATTTTCCTTCATGCAAACAGGTTTCCGCGCCTTCTGCTTCTTCTTCTTCCCTCTTTTCTCTCTCCCTCTGCGGAAAACCCGCCATGCAACAAAACCCCGCAAATGTCTCCTCCTCAACTACATATACTTACACACATGAGAATAACTACTCTTTTCAATCTATCATCCATCATTTGTTTTTTGAACACGCAGAGAAGGAGAAAGAGAAAGAGAGAAAGATTTCTCCTTTCGTCCTAACCCTAGCTAGACATGGAAGAGAAGCTTTTGCAGAGGCTGGAGTCGGCCGTTTCCCGCCTCGAAACCCTATCCGCCGGATCAAATCCCTCGATCTCGCGGCACTATCCGGCGGATGTGGCCGGGGATCCGGCCATTGCCGCTTTCAATGATCTGATTGAGAATCACATCTGCAGAGTCTCTGCGGCAGCGGGGAAGATCGGTGGAGAGGTTCTGCAAGTCACTATGATCCTCGAAGTGGCCTTTTCCGTGCAGAAGGATCTCCTTGTCACCGTCAAGCAATATCAGGTTGATTTTCCTCTTCTTCGATCTCTGTGTGTGTGTGTGTGTGTGTGTTTTTTTTTTTTTTTTGGTCTTCTTGTGGTGGAAAAGTGTGGATTTGATGTGGAATCAACAGATTTAACTTGCTTTTTTTGTTTTGTTGTTGTTGTTGTTGTTTATTGTTGATTGTTGCTTGGAATTCTAAAACTTTTCAAGGGGAGATGGAATGAATTCCCATTTCTCAACCACCATCACCGTAGTAATTTAAATCCTAGGAATGTCAAGGTTTTATTTACACCTCCACCTTGTTTCGTTGACCCCCTCACCTCTTTAATAATCATTTCTTGGAGGCCCAATTGACCTTGAATTCCTATGAATATTCAATTCCATGCATACAAATGGGCCATAGACGTTTTGGTTTGGAATGTATGGGCTTGATGTGGAATCAGCAGGTTTACTTTTTAATTTTTTTTTCTTTACATGTTTTGGTTTTTGGGTTTTTTTATGTCCTCTTGATCAGTTATTCTTGATGAATTTTAAGGTTTGATTTCATTCTATTGTATTTTGAGGTGGAATCAACAGATTTTCTGTTTAGATATGTTTTGATTTAGAATGTGTGGATTTGATGTGGAATCAGCAGATTTGGTGTCTAGATTGTTGAATTTTGAACTTTTTAGTGTTCTGTTATTGGCAGGAAGTAGTAAATTTTCTGTTTATTTGCCTGACTGTTTTGGTGCGAAATCAACTTATCTATTGTCTCAATTGTTTGGTTTTAATTAATTATTTATTTTATAAAGAGCTATTGATCCATTGTGAGGAAGTGGTGAATTCTGTTGATTTGCTTTATTATCTGTCTATTAGTATCAACCTTGTGGTAGCAACAGTAAAACAACATCTTCAAGGTTCGAATGTAAGAACCATTGTTTGGAATTCGAACCAGCAATGGTTGATTCTGGTGTTATTTATTTGATTTTTTTATGGATTTAAGAAGAACTGTATATTCTTAAATTTTCTGTAACTTATGCCTTTTATGAGATCAAGGGTTCAAACTCAAACTATCCCAACTTCAAATGTCGAAAATATTCAGCTTATTTCCAATCTCCAATGGTTATTCCCTTTTTTTTTTAATGTTGAGGGTTTCCCCATAGTATATAACCCGATAGGACTATTCTGATGGTTATTCTTATTTTATTTTTGGATGCCCGTTGGTATATAAAAATCTCTGGTGTACAGATCTTATGAAGTAGGATTTGTAATCTCCCCTTTTGTATTTTTCTTTTCAAATGATATAATGGTTAAGAAAAAAAAAAAGACATTTTCCATATGGATCATAAATGAAATCATCTTTGAAAGAGGTCAAGCAATGAGTTAATGAAAGAATGCCCTTTAATAATTTAAAATTCAGCATTCAGATGGACACTGTAACATTTCTTCTAGAGGTTGGAGCTTATGCTGTGCTTTGAAATTTTTTAATGGATATTATCATCCATATGTAAGATTTGAATTTCTAATATGGTGTTGTGTTACTGCGGCAGAAACCTGATGTTACAGGGTTGGCTGAATTCCTGAAGCCACTAAATGAGGTGGTAATGAAGGCAAATTCGTTGACAGAAGGAAAGCCATCTGAGTTCTTCAATCACTTGAAGGCTGCAGCTGGCAGTCTTGCAGCTTTATTTTGGATTGCATACACAGGCAAGGGTTGTGGTGAGTGGAGCTTCTGTTTTCTTTTTTCCTTTTATATATTTTGGAGCAGATGGTTTTGTAGTACACATCATCTATTTTCTCTATCTTTTTTGTAATTTTTCTCCTATTTTACCGTATTTTCTTATTCAAGGTATGAACCTTCCAATTGCTCATGTAGAAGAAAGTTGGCAAATGGCTGAATTCTATAACAACAAGGTATGTTAAACGCATTTCATGATTATCATCATCATCATCATAAACACTACCAAGTGCCACCACCACCACAATAACCCTTCTATTTGGGGCTGGCATTCTGAGTTCTAGTTTTCCACCAATCCCTTCTTCTGTCTCTCCACAATCTAGCAAGTTGCTTCTTCCCACTTCAAGTATTTATGTTTCACACATTTCTAGTCATCTGAATTGGTTCTAGATGTGCATAAGATGAATGCTTCTTTCTCTTTATGTTAAAGAAAAATAAGAGGAAATAACAAAACTGAATCAGAACCCCACCAACAGAATCAGAACCCCATCTTTGTTTTATATATACGGTTTATGTTTTTGAGGTATTTCCACCTATCTTATCCTGTAAATTTTCAAGAATTTTCTTGTGTTTGAGATCTCCTTGGCTGCCATGTGACCATAGCCAATACTTGTTGCCAGTTCCAGCATGGTGGCTTTCATTAGATCAACATTCTATATGATAAACTACTTACATGGTTAGTGATCTAGCTGGACAATATTTTCCATCTTGTGCTTTCTACTTGCCCTTTTTTTTTGTTTTTAAAACTGAGAACAACTTTCCACAAGCTTTAAACTTGGACATGGAACCGTGCCAATATTGGAACTAGGACTTAGGGTGTTAAGGATAAGACATGCTCTCATGTACATTAAGCTGTATGAAGATATTAATTAATATTTGTTAAATGAACATTCAGCTATGCATAATGAGATACAGCAGTTTATCTTGATAAGTTGGAAGGCACCACAAGTGTAATTAAATAATTGTATTTAATAATGTTAAAGTCCAAAGAAAAAAAGAAGATTAGAAGAATTTTGTAAGTAATGGATGACCTTCCACTTATCAAATGCAGGTTCTTGTTGATTATAGAAATAAAGATCCAGATCATGTTGAGTGGGCAAAAGCTTTGAAGGAACTTTATTTGCCTGGTTTAAGGGATTATGTTAAGAGTTTCTATCCCTTGGGCCCTGTATGGAGTACCACTGGCAGAACATTTGTTTCAGCATCCAAGTCAGCCCAACCAAAAGGTCCTCCACCACCAACCACTGCACCTCCACTTCCTGCAACTGGCTCTCTTCGTAGTTGCGATGCTGTCTCATCACGCCCTAAAGAAGGGATGTCTGCTGTATTTCAAGAAATCAGTTCGGGCAAGTCTGTGACGGCAGGTAGCTATGCAAGAATATAAATTGGATGTGGAAATTGACTCTTCATTTGTTTCTAGCATGTAGATGATTGTTACTTGAATTACAGGTTTGAGGAAGGTAACAGATGATATGAAGGCAAAGAACCGTGCTGATAGAACTGGTGTTGTCAGTGTGAATGAAAAAGACACCCAAACTAGTTTTCCTTCCATTTCTAAAGCAGGCATCCCAAAGTTGGAGCTTCAAATGGGCCGCAAGTGAGCACAGTTTAGATTACAGTACTCATTTTAAAATTTTGTTGTGTTATGGGCGGAATCTCTTTTCTTTTGGGAGTCTTGTAAAAGGCGAAGGTTCATTATTTGTGGTTCATATGTTCTGGGGGTTTTGGTTTGCAGATGGGTGGTAGAGAATCAGATTGGAATGAAGAACTTGGTTATTGCTGAATGCGATTCAAAACAGTCTGTATATGTCTTTGGATGCAAGGATTCTGTTTTGCAAGTCAAGGGTAATTATTTTTTTCTTCTTCCTTTCATTGTAAATGACATTATTTATTTATTGTCAACAGGCTTTGTTTTTATTTCATAAGCTTAGGCCATCTGATCTGGGATTTGTAGACTTGTAGTTTACCCTTTTCCTTTGTAATAAATTTAAAGTTCTTAGATTGCCATCACAATGTGCAGGGAAAGTGAACAACATTACAATTGATAAATGCACGAAGATGGGAATTGTATTCACGGTCAGTAAAGAAGCATGCGCATGCTCAATAGGTTTGGTAGTGTGTGAAGTTTGCTGTATAAAAAATGACCTGTTATTTGCATGTTTTTTTTTATTCTCAACAAGCAGGATGTGGTAGCTGCTTTTGAGATTGTGAATTGCAATGGTGTTGAGGTCCAGTGTCAGGTATCCTTCTTTTTCTTTTTGGTGAAAGGTATCAAGTATCGTTTTTTATTTATAAAATCTACGGCTTCTCAATGTCTAGGAAGACTATGCTTATGAAGACCTCTGCATCTAGTATAGGCTGGATCTACTATATTTTGTGCTTGGGAAGAAAGAGTTACTTAAATGTCTTCATTGTTGCCCCTTATTTGTGGCATTTTGCAGGGTTCATCACCAACAATTTCAGTGGACAATACAGGAGGATGTCAGCTTTATTTAAGCAAGGACTCTTTGGAGACCTCTATAACAACAGCTAAATCAAGTGAAATCAATGTACTGGTACCTGGTGCTGGACCTGATGGGGATTGGGTATGGATATTCCTTTTTTTCTATTTAAATTTGCTCTAATTATAGATATTGTTGAATTGGTTTTGCTTTCGTTCCTTTGATGCCTTCTCAGTCATAGCCTTGAAACATACTTGATGATCAAAACCATTTTGTTGTCGCGTGATATTCTTCTATATCATCTTCTAGTTTTGCTTTTACACATGAAAAAAAAAAATTTAGTTTGATGGTTCTGTTTTTTATACTTTTTAATGCTACAGATATTCTTCACTATATCACTGTTATAAAAGGGGGTCTGTGAGATTGTTTGGTAGAGAGATGCCCACAACTTCTCACTGTCACCATCAAGTTCCAAGCGCACTTTTTCATACTCACAGAGACACGACCTCACTTTGATGGCTTCAAGTTAGGAATTATGTTAGGTATTATTAACTTAGCCAATTTACTTAAAATAGTAGGCTTAGGATAGATCAGAATGAAGAAATAGAATTCATATAGCCGACCCAACATAGTTGGGACAAGGCTTTGATGATGATGATGATGATTTAGTTAAATAGTAGAACTTATTATGCCTACCAAAAACTTAAGGGATAAGTCTAAGATATGATGATGATCTGGTGCAGATTTTTTTACTTCTTAACTTCTTTTTATGATATTGCATTGCATAGAGCTCCTACATTGCTTTGAAGACTACATCTTGAACAGTGTCTCAAATAACTGTCAGTTGGCTAGAATCTTTGGCTGTTTTCATGAAGAGCCTTTGGATTTGAATGAATGGAGTGGAATTCTAGGAATTTGCCTAACCCAATAGTTTGAAAGATGGGACCTCAGTTTTCCGATGGTTCCGTTTCCTATGAAGTGCGTTGAATTCCCAATAATAGAAGTTTTGGACTACAGGTTATTTTTAGAAGCAAGCCTTATTATAAAAAAAGAAAAATAGGGCATCCACGTAAATCAGGTCTTAAACTTTTATAGATATTGTCCGTGAAATGATATTTCAGTCTCAAATACTGTGGCCAACTTTGTTAAATTGTATTGCACTGATGCTAGCACTTAAAATGTAGGTATGTGTGGCAAGTCTGTTCAATTTTTTTATGAACTCATTCTTAACTAGCAAAAAACCAATGCAATGCACAGGCCAATGTTGATTAAAAAATGCAGTAAAATAAAATTTTACATGGTAAAAATTTGTTGTTTATCAGTAGGGTTGTAAACGGGTCAGTTCTGGTTCCGGGTCCACCCGTTAAGAAAAAGGTGGAACCGGACCCGGAACTAGAACCGTTTTGGAACCGGTTTCTTGGCTCCGGAGCCGGAACCAGAACCATATATGGGATGGGTCCGGATCTAGGTAGAGAATAATATAAAAAAATAAAAAATATGATTTTTAGGAGATATTTTCGAAAATTTAGGTAATATGTCGGGTCTCGGGTCCACGGTTCCGAACCAAGGTGGAACCGGACCTGTACCCATTTACTTACTGGGGCCTAAATAATGACCCAAACCCGGTTTTTAATGGGTTGGAACCTCCGAGTAATCAGAGAATCGGGGACCCATTTACATCCCTATTTATTAGTGGGTGCTGATCTTTCTTCATCAATCCCATTAAAGATAAAGATTCTAGGTGAATACGGCATCACGACTCCCTAGCTACTTAGAGAAAAGAAACTAAAATAATAAATCTAAAACTTTAAACTAAAATATTTACACTTCTATACATTTTTTAAAAATAGATAAAAACTATTTTTTTTCAAAATTAATTAGTGAAAAATGAAAAAAGATTATATCATCAATGAGAAAGGAGAGATAAATAAAAAAAATATTAAAACTAATGAGGAAGGTGATATAAACACAAAAAAGAAATTATTAGACAACATGTATATTTTTTGCCAGAAGGCAAGATTTTTATGCATGAACAGCCTCAGGATACAACAAAGAAGCCACAAGAACTGGTATACTATGCAGGAGGGTATAAGGCTCCAAAGAAACAAAAAGTACATATGCCAAACCAACCATGGAATCACAAAACCCATAAAAACAAAGAACTCATATTGATAGGAGAGGGGAGAGGTAGTGGGATATGGAAGAAGATCGCTTCTAGCACTGGCCCTTTGAAAATTTATTCATTCTGCTTAAAGATAGGAACATGTCCTTAAGAGATCTGCAAGTGCTGATAATGAAGACATGAGTTCCATTGAATGGCTGACTATTTCTAGCTTTCCAAATATTGAATAAGGAGACAAGAACGGAGGCTCCAATGCCCTGCCTTGACCACAGGGTTGCTGCTGAGAGGGGAAAAGCCATAGAGGAATTGGCCATGGGGCATGGAGACAAACCAACTCCAAACTTTAGAAGAGAAAGACACTAAAAAAAAGAAGGATTGAACTGATTCTAAATGTTTAAAGCAAAGAGCATACCTGGAGGCCAAATGAACTCCTATGGATTGTGCCCATTCAGCTGTAGGTAGTTTCTTGTGCAGCAGTCTCCAAGCCAGCAGGCTGTTGAAGTCTGGAGGATGGAGCTTCAAACAAAAGGACTCCATTGAATAGGATTGCTAGGAGATCTGATTGCATGCCAGGCTGCTCTTAACGTAAGCTGGCCAGAAGAAGAAAATTTCCAGAAGAGCATGTCGTTTTGAGTTGGATCTGTGGGCCGAAGAAAACGAACTCTGTTCAAGCAGGCCTGAATCTCCTAGGGAACGTGGACTATGATTTTCCAAGCTACCTTTGCATAAGCTGTCCACATACTCATCTTTAGGGAAGCAAAGATGAGAGAATAACTGGGCTATTGGAGCATGGGGAAGCCAATGATCGTGCCACAGATTGATGAGATTCTCTTTAGGAAAATAGAAAATATGAAAACCACAGGAAAGATAAAATTGGAACAAAAAGACAATTAACCGAATAAAATTGAATTCGGAGTCTAAACTTTCATAGATTTTACAATGTAGATTTTAAACAGGTGTTAGAGCCTCTTTGGTTAGAAGGAGGGCCACATGGGATCCATAGGCCTGAATGTCCAGAAACTTCTGGATGATCTTGCAACCTGGCTTTCCTGAATTGCTTTGATTGTTTTCCTTCAAGTTTCCTACATTCAAGTAATTGATCTCATATTTTAGTAAGTAGATATTTGATGAGCTAGGTTAGGATCGAGTTGTATCTAGATATTTCTAGGGGTAATATACATAGTATTATGTATTGTTCAACTGCTGGGGGCATTCTCAGAATTTTCAGATTTCATTAAATTTACAATTTCAACAATTAATCATTGCTTATTGCTTCTCTCCTTGGTTGTGTGATATTCCCATGGGACTGAGTCTGTGCATTTAATTGAGTTTAGTGCAATTTAATTTATGCTACTTGTTATTTCTAATTTTCTATAAATATGGGCTTGGGTTTCACCCATAGTCTGATTTGTGGATCAGGAGTGTGAATTGCGTCATTGGGGAACATGGTGGGTGATTATTCTATATACCGTGATCAGATGTACGGGATAGGTTCTTAGTGGAATGTGTTGATCTGCAAGGTTAAAAAGGGTCAGGATAGGTTGCATGTAAAGCCTGATGGATGGTCCCGGTGACTGGGCCTAATTTAAAGGCTAAATGGGACCTGACTTAGCCCTATGTTTTTATTCTTCTTTTTAGGTCCGGTACAACACCAAATTCAGACCTGATTGATGGAAGCCAGACAATAGGTCAGCCAACCCATTGGGCCCAGTCCATAGGCCCAAGGGGACATCCAATTAGTTAGGAGTATTTTTAAGTAGTTTGGGTTGTTTAGGATTATTATTAGTGAGTTTCTTATTTTATTTTAGGCATTCGAAAGTATTGTTGCTTTGGGATTTAGCCAACTCTATATAAGGATGTTAGGCCTCATTGTATTTAGAATGCTTATTTTTATCAAATAAAAGGTTTTCTTTGAGATTTATCCCTTATGGTTATGGTGTTTTCTCCTCTTGTGAGGATGCCCTAATGGCTGGAATCCTTCATTGGATTCGATCAATCATTCGTGAGATTGATCTATTATCCGATCGCGGATCCGGGCTACGCCACTGATTATGGATTCTTTAGGCTAGGATAGGCTTGGTCTTATTTTAGACATGAAATATTAATAATCTCTTTTGGGTTGGATCTGAAATCTGATGATATTTGTACTCCCTTCAGTCTGCCTTGTCCTTTTTAGGATTGGGATTGTTTTTAATTTTTATAAGTTTTACACTTTTCTAGTGTTGGATGCAGAAATAGGGTTTGATATTGTTTTTTCTCTTTTTCTGTTGTTTAGAATTTTGTAATTTCTTTTGGTCTCATTCCTCTTTCTTTTACCTTTTTTTCCCTCCCTTTGGGAGGTTGGGTTGGCAGAAGGGGTGGGGGTGGGTTGGCGGGTGTGGTTGTTTTCCTTTGAACTTTTGGTTGGTGGGTATGCATGTGATGGCTTACACTTGATCTCTGAACTTCAGGTAAGTTCATGTGTTGACAAGTTACTTTCTGATGCTGGACCACCTCCCTCTTCTTCCATTTTATTTCGTGCTGAATTGGTTGGGTGCATTCTTCTGTTCTTTCATTAGCTATGTATGTTCTATGTGAGGGACATTGGATGATGGTTTAAGAGTAGTAGGTGATGATCCACTTTTGGATGATAAGAAAAAAAAATTGGTCGAACAATAAGAAACTAGGTTATAGAAGAGTTCTGATTCTAGTGCTTTCTAATAGTCAGATACACAAATCGCTGTTATGGAATTAAATAGAAAGTCTGATTGGCTATATTTATATCCCCAGTTGACATATAGTCAACTAGGAGTGGACCACAATACTTCTTGTGGTGCTTTTCTTTACAACTTGTTTGTGATGGGTGCTATGCCCAGCTTCACTGTTTACTTTGACTTTCAAAAGCATCATAAAGTGTGAGAGGAGAAAATGCAAGCTATTTGGATGCAGGCCATGGAAAGTACCCTTGAGGATTCCCAAAGACAGCCCCAGATGACCAACACAGGCCCAGTCAACTAAAGGGTCCATAACCTTAGTATTTAAGTAAGAGAATATCATCATTTTACTTTCCCAATCTATTGCTATCTCCTATTTTAGGATGTTTAATCATTACAGATTTACTTTGATAGTACTATGTTAAGAAGTTTAGCCATGTGTGTTGGTAAAAAATTTGAAGGAGCCATATATCATAATTAGAAGACATAATCTCTAAATAGGTGCCAAATTTGTTAGCTAGTGGTCTACACAAAACCTTGTAATGGTCTCCAATGAATTCAGTGAATGCCTCTCTCTTCCTGTCTTGATGAGGTGAAATAAACCCTCTTTCGTTCTTTCACCTTCCCTTCTCTTTTTGCTTAATTTTTACTATTCATTTTACTGGTATGCTAATTCTTTGTGTAATTAAAATGCTGGATTTACCATTAAAAAAATAAATTTAAATGCCGAATTTGGTAAAACATGTGAACATGAGCAGATTAGCTGTTTGATTCGCCAAACTAGTGCTCAAAGCACACGGCTGATTACTGAAACTACAGCTGCACTTTCCATGAGTGGACTGCCATTATATGTTCCCCTCCTAAAGGATGCTAAGTAGTCATGTTTAATAACATCAAGAGAGTATAAAATAACCGACCAACCACGACAATGCATCAGGAGACTACCAAATAGCCAACCACCCACCACAATGCATTCTATCATTGATTGTAACTGAGAAGAATGTGCAATTACTGATTCAACAAAATTTATATATATATATATATATATATATATATGTAACTGAAACAGCAGAGTTTAATCGAGCATTTTCATGTATGAACATATGAAAGATTTGATATATTTCAAGAGTTAATTTTATTGCTGAAAAAAGGTTCCTTTCCAAACTCTACAGGAGGAGCATGCATTGCCACAGCAGTACTTACACACATATAAGGCCGGCCAGTTTGTAACATCTCCAGTGTCGCACTCTGGTGGGTAAATAAGAAACTGCTCAAGGATGATTATGTGGAAAAGCCTTGCCTATTTGCATGGAGGAAGAAGATTTGTGCAGAGCTTTATAGTGAGATCTTTTTTACTCAATTTAGGTCCCGTTAACATGGCCCAAGTTGTCATCTGTTTATTTGCTCCGTCACCAACCCCCACCCCCTACCTCCTCCAAGTCTGTTCTGGAAGTTAAGTTATTCTTTTGTTTAATTCATTCTTTTTTTACTTTTTTCTCTTTTCTTCTCTCCATTTTCTTTCCTCTCTTCCTGAGAGCTTGCTTTCTTTTACAGAAGTGGACATTTTTGGTGTTTGCATCAATGGAATCAGTTTGTTGTTATTGTTTTTCATTCTGTATCATTTCAAACCGATATCTAAAACTAGCAGACAATCCAAAGTGGTCTGTATTCAAAACATTGGCCCGGACAACTTGGAGTTGACCACATTTTCGCATTTGATGATAGTTGGCGTGTTGGGTTAGGAATAATCATGCTTGTGAATCTAACTCCATTAAAATTAGTGACACCGACAGTTCCATTCCACCAGCCTTTGCTTAGACCATCAACATGTATAAAAGCATAATTTAGACTACTCACTAGAGGACACGTGATTCATTAAACAGGAGAAAATAAATGTCTTGTTAACCTTTTATGGGAAAAGTCAACGATGATGATTAATTTAGTAAATAGAAAAAATGCATTTCCAGCTGAGTTGAAGCAACATGTAATTTTTAAATGCTCTTCGCCTGCGATTTAACTAGACTTGGATAAACTTTGGTGCAGCTGGCTCTGACTCAATAAGATTATGCCATTCTTTATGGCAGAGACTATTTGTATATATTATAGTGACACATAAGCAAATGTAGTTTAGCCTAGTCTCATCGACTGCTAATGAACTATAATATCATAATCCTTCAAGACTTCTAAATGATGGGGTGCCGCCTCTAGATCTCACACTTTTTTCCCAGTGGCTTCCTCATTGTATCTGATCGGGTATTCTTTTGTACATGAACTCGCAAGCATCCAAATGTGTTTCTTCTCAGGAAACTGACTGATCGAGTGGCATTGGTCGCCATCAAAGATCAGATAAGGTCGGATCCTCTTGGTTCCCCAGCAACATTTGATACTCTTCATTTTGCATGTAGACGGGGTCAGAACTTAGATGCAGTTTCTGTCATCAAGGGTTGTGATCTTGGACTCATCATCTATGGACTTGGAAGATGATTCCTTGTCTCCCTACAAAAGGAACCTCTCCTTCCTGAGAAGAATCAGCTTCCAGGAGAACAACATCCGTGGAGAGATCCTTCGCGAAATCAGCCGTTTGTTCTGCCTGCAACATTTCAATCTCATCTTCAATTATTTCCAAGGTGATATCTTGACAAACCTTATAGACTGCTTGAACCTTAAGAATTGTTGTTTTGGAAGATAACAACTTCGTAGGAAGCATTTCGATGAACCTTGGCTCTCTTTCGAAGCTCAATCTATTGTGGCTGAAAAGAAAACTGTCACAGGGAAGTATCCCTCCCTCTCTTGATGTAATTGGGCTGCAAAGTAATTTTCTCAGAGGCACTATTCCTTTTCATATTGGAAAAGTGGTTTCCAAATACACCTCCTCCCTTCAATAGAAAATGATTTTGCATGAATTTGACAAGAAAATAATTCTATTTTTCCCCATTCCATGTAGAAAAGCGTTGTACTAAACTATGGAAAGGGGCTAGTGAAAGAAAATTGGAATTTTTTCTACACTGCTGAGGAACATTAAGCGTTGCACAAATGCGTCTCAAATGGTTCAAGTGCTTTTCTTAGTAGCTCATAAGACATCTAACTAAAGCATGGTTTTCAAACTCTCAATGGTGATGCATTGGCCAGTGATTGTTCAGAGAAAAATCAATTTCTCCGCTCTCTCTCTCTCTCTCTATATATATATATATATATCTTCAAAACTATAATTATAAAAGATATTTAAAAGATGAGAAATTGTGAATATTGATTTTTAATTTCTTTTAGAATGTGTTAGATATAAATAAAATAACAAAATAAAAGTGGTGAGAATACAATTCCACTTCAATTTTAGATTTGGATCACATTCACTCAGAGTTGGTCTTTGTGATGGCCACGGGCCAAAACCTTTACTCATCTATTTCTTATTTGAAATGATGACTTCATTTCTCTAAAATTTACAGTACAAGAGAAGTATATTGAAAACAAGAAAGTCTCTAAAAAAATGAGGGCAAACCAATCATCCTAAAAAAGATAGGGTTCACAACCTTTAAAAAATTAGCACACAATTTGACTAGGAAAATACAACAATAATAAAGAAACTCTAAAGAAGTAATACACATTATCATATAAAAATTAGTATCTCATTATTATTTTCTTATTTTTTTCTTTCAATGTCCCTTTTTGACCTGGGGCGTTGTTTTAGTTGATGTGGGTCGTGGGCTAAGGCCCATCACTATTTCAAGAGGGATTTGAAATTTGACCTGGGGCGGTCGCCCCAGGTCATTCTAAGGTGAGTCCGCCTCTGTGTGGGAGTCACATTCTGCAGAGATTGACTCGGATGAGTGGAGGAGGATGCTTTTGGATCCGTTGTGATGGTGGTAGAGTCTGACGCTTGCGCTGCTTCTCTTCTCCTCTTCCATCTTTTCGTTGAAAGGTGGTTTGTTGGGAGAGAGAGAGAGAGAGAGAGAGAGAGAGAGAGAGAGAGATTTGTGATGTTGCCAACCAACAGATAGATTTCTTTCTATGTTTCCTATTCGTTGCATTTCATTTTATTATCACCTCATTGACTTTCTGTCTCAGTCAGGAATCATGATCTATATAGGCAACTGGTGAGTTGGCCTCTCTCATTCGGGCCGGGTCCAATTGGGTCAGTATAATTCCATACCCGACCGATTGATATGAACCCATTCCAAACCCACCTTGTGATGGGTTTTAGTAGAGGTGTACGGTTTGAATCGGTTTAGAGGGGAAATCATCAACAAAACCGAACCCATCGGTTTTCTAATTTCCCAAATCGAACCGAACCGCCCATGTGATAAAATCGAACAACTGCTTCAATTACGAATTTTTTGTTTTTTATTTTATTTTATTAGTTTTTTCACAAAAAAATTGCAGTTCAAACTTTGCCCATCAAATGAAATGATAAGAAGCTGTAATGAATACTAAGATATATTTTAAAATTTGTTTCAACCAAGGAAGCATACATCAAACGATGGATGAACTCCTTCCATCCCTCATCCGATCGAGTGATTGAATGGCCCACGCCAGGTTCAGCCAACTTTTTAGGCCAATGAGCTAAAAAAGCTCAAATCTTCTGACAAAATACATCAACGAAATAGTCAAGCATGTACCTATTTCTCTGCATAATACCTGGACTAGACTATATTGCTTCATCCAGGGCAATGAATTCAACACAAAAGGAACCTTCGTTTTTTATTTTATTTTTTTGCCAACAACATGGGTTCGAGTGGAATGTAGTCCCAATATTGGACTAATTGAGATGTGCTTCTTCATAGTTCACTTTCTCTTAGGTCAAACTTAGATAGCGCTACTAAAAACCCAATAATGCATACTTCTTGTACATGTAACATGCAAGTAGAATATACAAGCGCTTCCCCTTAGGTTAAAATAGTCAAAACACAATACTCAAGTTAATATATACGGTTGATTCGGTTTAGGCGGTTAACCATGGGTTCAAACCTATAATCGACCGATGTAAAGCGGTTTCAATGATTTTCAAACTATTGGCCGAACTGATCTACATAAAACCAATCCAAACCACCAAGTTCGGTCGGTTCAGTTCGGTTCGATTTTGCGGTGAAAGTTGATTATTTGTGCAGCCTAGGTTTTAGAAGTATAATTCTTCTAAACTCACCCCTCAAACTTCCATTGAATTCCATATCCACCTAATCTTTTATGTTTTGGGTGCAGTTGGCCTTATTACATCCATGGACAAAATAAGGTGAAAAACACAAGGACTGGGACACAATTGCTTTTTTTTTTTTTTTTTTGGGATTCGGTGACGGATCTCTGAACATTTCACTTTATTGCCTTAGGTCCACAATCTTTTTTTACAGTGTGATAGGTCATTTTTCCAAATTTGAAAACCTAAAATGTCGAATTTACCCTTTCTTCAAATCATATCTTATAATTAGTGGGATAAGCAATTAATAATGGTCAACTACCATTAAATTAGTCACGATTAATAAAATTCTACTAATGAGATTTTCAAATCAATTTAAAAAAAACACAAATAAGTTTAAAAAATAGGAAAAAAATTTCAAATAAATTTCTAAAAATGAAATAAATTTAAAAAACACAAATAAATTTTAAAAAATGAAATAAATTTCAAAAAACACAATAAATTTAAAAAAAAGCAATAAATTTCAAAAGAAAAAAAATAAATTTAAAAAGACACAAATAAATCTAAAAAAATATAAATAAATTTCAAAAGATGAAAATAAATTTCAAAAGATCCAAATAAATTTTAAAAAAATATAAATAAATTTCAAAAGACTCAAATAAATTTCAAAAGAAGTAAATAAAATTAAAAAATGTAAATAAATTTAAAAAAACACAAATACATTTTCCAAAACTAAGATAACCCCAGTTTCCAAATTAGCGAACAATGTGGCAAAAAACTCAAGTCTTTTTGTCAAAAAACTCAGTTAAATTTATTTGAAAAAATACAAATGAATTTCAAAAGACACAAATAAAATTCAAAAACACAAATAAATCTGTCAAAAACTCATATAAGATTTGTTTATAACTCAAATAGATTTGTTCCAGAATTCAGATAAATAGCCTAAAACTCAGATAGATTTGGCCAGAGCTCAGATAACTTTATCCAGAAATCAGATAAATTTGTTCCAGAAGTCAGATAAATAGCCAGAAACTCAGACATATTTGTCTAAAACTCAGATAAATTTATCCAGAACTCAGATAAATTTCTCCCAGAAGTCAGATAAATAGCAAAAAATCAGTCAGATTTGTCCAGAACTCAGATAAATTTGACTGGAACGGGGATGGACTTTTGAAACGAGTCATGTCAAACCTGACTTAGAACCAACTCGGAACTGCTGCAGATCCTAGGCCTACTTTCTTATTCTTCTTCGTTCTGGAATTAGAAACACAAAAGCAAACTTCCATTCACCTTCTTCCTCAATTCCGGCGATAGCATAGCACGGCGTCTAGTGGCGAGCCCCATTCTCCGGCAACACGTAGGAACGACGGTGGCGCAGGAAATCCGGCGATAGAGCAGAAGATCGTCTTCTTCTTCATTTCGTGTTCTGCAAGTCTTCTTCTTCTTCGTCTTCTTGGTCTTATTCTTCTTCATCTTTTTCATCTTCTTTGCAAGGGTCTTCTTCTTCTTTGCAGGGGTCTTTTTTTTTTTTTTTTTTTTTCTTCTTCATTGTAGGGGTCTTTTTCTTCAAAGATCGATCTCAACTGTTGAGATCCAATTTGTCAATATCCATGTCCGGTTTGAAGTAATGAGGGGGAGAATGGAAGATTTGAAATTTTAATTTCAAAATTAGATGCCTAAACAGTTGGAAGAGGACAAATTAGTCATGTAAATTGTATTTAGGGATCTCTCGCTGCAAATAGTCTAGCTGGTTGGATCAGAGCCCTTAAAAAGAATTTGCCTGGACTGAAGGCTGGATAGATTCAATTCTAGGGATCTTTTGCTAATTATCTCTTCTTTTTTTTTTTTTTTTTTTTCTTGAAAAGGATGCTTGGACACAATTGCTTTTGCTTCCTTTGTTTTACTTTGCGAACAAAGATCTACATACTGTGGTTGGTGGTTGTGCTGTATTTTTCATGGCATTGCTAGGTAAAGAGGATTTTCAAATGTTTTACACACTGGGTACATTTCATGGCATTTGTAGGATCAACTATTTATAAGATTCTCTCAAAATAACTTGTCTTTATCAGAATGTTGTTTGCTTGCAAAGAAATTCTTAGATCTTCTTACTTTTGATTAAGAAAAAATTATGATAGGAAAGTGGGATAGAAGTCTCAAGAAATGATGAGAAACAATCACTTCCAACATAAATTAATTTTTCTCATAGGCAGCCTTAACAAATCATACACGTGTGTATGTATGTGTGTAAAGTGTCCCCAATCGAGTTTGTACGGTACTAGATGGGCTCCACATTCTTAGCCACTAGTTCTCAAAATTTGAAATTCATGCTAAAAAAAAAAAAATCCTTCTTACTCTCTTATAGCCCTAATGTGAAATTGTAGTTTCGAACCTACAACCTTCGGTCACATACTGTGGTTAACAAGATTGAGCAAGTGGATTGTCATCACCAAACTAAAGGCCAAAGTTATCTATATGGAATTGTTTGTGCAATCAGACAATCCTACACTCAATACTTTTGGTTCTATGGGGGAGAGGAATCCTACCTTAAAATTGAAACTCTTCCCTTGGAAGAGAAAATCAGTTCATCATTGAGTTCTTTTCCTCGCTTATATGTAATTTTTCTTGGGACTGATTCATTGAGATCTTTGCAAATAATGACTCACATGTGTAATGCTTATGCCTAGGGTAATTTAGGTATTCACATTTAATGACTAAAGTATCCTCAAATGAGTGGTTGTGAATAAAGGAGCCTAAGGGCAATAAAGGTAGGCTATTTATTATGAAAAAAGTGCCCATGTTTACTTGGTGGAGAATAAAGGGGCCAAGGTCATTTATGGTATTTGGATATTCAAAAAGGAGGGAAAATGTATAGTAGGAAGGACTAGAGTACCCCATATGATAAATGGGCTAATGGGTTGGGCCATAAGTAGTTGGGTCATTCTAAGGTCAATTACACAACTCTCTAAGGGAAACCCATCTATAATTAGGATTACAACTAAGGCCTCTAATTGGTTAATTAATTCTAAGAAAACAACTATTAATCTCACAAGACTCTCAATCCTATAAACTAGTCTTAATTAATGGAAAATTACTAACTATTCATGCTAATCGCCTATTAAATAGGATAACATATTGTTGACTTGGTCAAATTGGATCCCACTAGTTATTTCTAGGAATGGGTCCTCGCACATGTGTAATGCTTATGCATTGCCATGTTCATTTGCTATGTGTGTGTTTCATAAACGAGGTGTGAAAATGGTAAAAATAAGGCCAATTTCACACCAAAATTCTCACATTGCCCACCTACAAAAACCCACCAGCACAAGTCTTCATGTGTTGAGTGCATTTGGTTATGCAATTGGCCTTGAGTTCAAATTTCATCGACCGCTTCATAAATTTTTTCAATTCATGTGGGCCTTACATTTATAATCCAAACCATTCAATTTGTTTGTTGAACCAATAAACCCCGAGGCCATTTGAGTCATTTTCCTTTTACCCATGTGATAGAAAAGATGCATTTTACATATGTACATAAATGCCACATATGCAATGTTACAAATGTGAAATACATTGTTCTATTTGTCAAAAACATCATTTTCACATAAGTAAATGAGTATATACAAGATTTTAAATGGATTTGGATTTTTTATATATATTTTTTAAAATTTCTCAAAATTCATGAAGAAATAAGATATGAAACTAAATGTTCTAATATTTACTATTAATACAAGAATACTGAATTGTTCATATCATGGATGAGCAAAAAACAAACGTTATGATGCGTGATCATTACGCATAAGAATCATTTACATATGTGAATGACTGTGTATAAATGACCTCCAAATTGTTTATTATTTGAAATCTTCATATATCTTAAAGAATTTATGAAAAACAATTGTATATATAATTTTTTGCATTTTTGTAGACATAAGTCCTCATCTGAACCATTTTCATTCTTGTATTAATAATAGGAAATAAGACATTTAGATCCATATCTTAAATCTTCATGAATGTCGAGAATTTAACTCGTGAAAAGAATCTGAAAAAAATGCATACACTTCTGAAAAACCGTTGGATTAATTCATTGAAATGGTTATTTCCACAAACATAGTAATGTGCTTTAACAAACATAACGTCAATATAACAAAAAACAAAACATAACGTCTGCTATCTGCATACAGAACATTTGCATATGTAATCATTACACATGTAGAACCTATTTTCATGTCACTTACGGCAAGGAGCCGGGCCTGTTTGGTAATTTTATCATAAAATAAAAATAAAGATAAAGTAAAGCATCAAATCAATAGAGAATAAAATATATGTGGATTATGATAGACTTTTTTTTTTATATTAATGGTTGAAAGTTTTTCACAAATTTCTCAAGATTCACAAGGTATCAAGCTTTAGAAATTGACCCGATAACCATATTTAAACTTTTAAATATATCTAACGGTTTGGATCTTGTGTCTGGGACCCACATAATCCATAAAATACTATCAAATGGCTCATGTTTTTTGCTCATTATCTCGAGATTGGTAATGATCCAACGGCTAAAATTTGATCTCATAGTTGGGCTTGATCTTAAGAATAGTTTTAATGGTTTTGGTTGTGGTTTACTATCCTAGATGAGAAAAAAAAAACCATTATTGCACATAGACAAATCCAAAATTGAGCATGATACATCAATGATTGATATTGTTTTGCAAATATCTCGAAATCCACAAGGTATCAAGCCTTTAAAGCTGATCACATAGTCGTTTTCAGCTTTTCAAAGAGATGTAATGGTTCGGGGCCCACAAATTAAAAAAAATTGCATCTAATGGCTCATATATTTTTGTGTATCTTGAGATTTGTAATAATCCAACGATTGAAATTTAGTGTCATGGACGTGTTTGATTTGTGAACATTTCCAACAGTTTAGATCTTGACTTACACCTTTAGATTTTGAAGAAAGAAAAAAAATAAAAAACCAGACTCAGTGTTTTTAAGCTGATTCACTATTCACCCACCTCTATTTTTTTCCTCTACTTTTTACATGCATCCAATGATGGGGTGTGAGAAAAAGAGGAGAGGCATTGCCTTTACTTCTCTACATGATTTAGAGAGTGAAGCACGCTATCAAATGCCTCTATTTTCAAAATCTCCATCCGCTTTAGAGATTTATAGAAATAGAGGCAAAGAGTAGTGATGTGAAATAAGGGCTAAATATGATCAAGTGAAGAGTCCAATGCATACTCATAAAAAAAAAAAAAAAAAGTCCAATGCTCTTGAGTATAGGTTCTTCATGGGCTCACTTCTAAAAATCAAAAGCATGCCAATATGTCTCTCTCTAGTGTGGGATTTTTCATAATCTTACTCCCAACAATATAATAACTGAGCCATCAGATTGATCAAGTAAATAAA
Organism: Cinnamomum chago; assembly: GCA_038049695.1. Taxonomy (NCBI): domain Eukaryota; kingdom Viridiplantae; phylum Streptophyta; class Magnoliopsida; order Laurales; family Lauraceae; genus Cinnamomum; species Cinnamomum chago. The sequence continues at coordinate 80,687,290 of CP142452.1, forward strand.
ATGAACCTCTATAGAGGATGGAGTTTTTTTCCTGCTCCAAAGACTTAAATTACTGGTGGAAAAATTATATAGAGACCTAAATGCCTCGGATCCTGGATAGGGATGTAAATGGGTTCCCAATTCTCCGATTATTCGAAAGTTCTGATCTATTAAAAACCGGGTCTGGGTCCTTATTTAGGCATCGATAAGTAAATGAGTCCAAGTCTGATTTCACCTTGATTCGGACCCGTGGACCCGAGACCCGACATATTACTTCAATTTTTTAGAATCTCTCCTAAAAACCATATTTTTTTTAGTTTCGGTTCCGATTCCTAAACCAAGAAATCAGTTTCAAAACAATTCCGGGTCCAGATCCAGTTTCACCTTTTCCTTATCAATTTCGGACCGAACCGGCCGTTTCCAACCCTAATCCTGGGTGGTGGCTAACTGAATGGTGCTATGTGGACCGAATATGGGGACCGGACCATGGCCCGGTCCCCATATTCGGTCCAAGTATACTTTTCCTTGCTAAAAAGGTAAAACTCTTATGTCAATGTGAATGGAATAGTTTCAACGTGTCTCAGGTAGCCCACTGAATAAGCTTTAAGTTTTTTATTCAACCAGGAAGGAGGGTGGAACTTAACCATTCTAATAAGACACGTCACAAAGTTTTAATTTTCAGTCATTTTAGACACTTCTGCTAAATAGAGAAAGCTGCCATCTAGAAGATCTGCAGACATCACCCACGGATTATCTCTCTCTCTCTCGATTTTCTTTTCTTTGAAAAAGGAAAGATCGATTCCGTTTGGGTGCGAAGAAGAGAAATGTGGGTAGAATCTTGAGGTTTTCACCGCGTTCCATTTGCTGCTTCAGAGCTTCTTCTGTAGAAATCCTACTTCCGAATCCGGTATTGTAATCCCATCTCTATGCCAAAATGAAGCGTCTTTAGTCTTTACACATGCTCACTCACACTCTTGACTTGAAAACTTTAGATCTCTCTCTCTCTCTCTGTAAAATCCTAAATTTCTTAGCTTTCTTTTGTTTCTCTCTGATACCTTTTTCTCTTTAGTCGGAGTTTGAATTGATATGTAAACAGCTCACTGATGCATTCTACTTTTCCCCCTCTTTGGTGGTGATTATTTTCACGTGGGAGTTTCTCTCTGTAAGAGAATTTTAGGGTTCTGAAGAAAGTTTGGTACTTTTTGTTTGTTTGTTTGTTTGTTTTCAATCAAAAGTATTATCAATGTGGTGAGATTGAAATGTTCAAGGTGTTGAATTGTGATATTCGGTTTTGTTGGATTTCATTCACTAGGGTAAAGATTACCGATCAATGGGATTTTTATTCAATTGCTCCTTATGGGTGGGTCATTTTACCTTCAATTATTCACATTTATCCCCTTATGTGAGGAAGGCATTCCTCAGTATCAGTTGAAAGAACGGGCCCTTAAGGAAGGAACTTGTAGTTTACATGGAAATTGACCTGAGAGTGTTATAGAACCATCTGCTACATCTTGGGATTCTGAACTGCGTGTGGGGATTTATATCTGTTTAGGAATTTTTAGGGTAATGGGTTGCCGAGCCTTATAAGTTATTGGGTGAGTTTATTTATTTCTTTCTTCGCCCCTGATTGTTAACGTGACTTGAATGGTTGAACCCACAATCTCAGTGTTGCAGTAGTTAGCAACTTTGTAATGTAATGCGGGCTCTTGTCAAGTGAGTGTTACACTGTTACTCCTTAGAATATAACTGATGAATTGTGCATTATTTGTAAATTTATAGAAATTAAGATCAAATGGTATTGGTCAAAACTCTGTCAGAAACGAAATGGGAACATAACACAAGATGATCCTATGCTGTATTGCGTCTATAGCATTGTTTTCTTATATTGTCGTGCCATTGTTTGCACGGGTTGTACTATGGATAGGTTTTAGGGCATTTTCGCCAGTTGGCTTTGAGAAATGAGGTGAAATCTTTTCATGTGGTGCTTGTCTTCTTTCTTGTCGTTCCCATATACATGAATAAAATAACTCTCACTGCAAGCTTCTTACAACAAAGTAAAGGTTGCAGCCCATTTCTTAAAATATGTTCCAAATATTCATCGTTGCATCAGACCCTTCTGGCTATATTTTCTTTAAGCATAGCCGTTCTTTATTTCCAGAATTAAACCTGCACAGGTCTTAGATGGTTTTTACTCTTTCATAAAAAGTTTAACCTTTTCCTTTACTGCTTGAGTCTCATATGTGAACTCGATTATGAAGTCCGTATTTTGCAATCTTGAAAAGGAATTGTTGGACTATCATACATAGTACTTACTGGTAAAGTTAAAGGCTGAGGTTTACTTTATTGTAGCTTTGACATCCTTGTGGAAAGTGCAATCACCATGTTCCATAGAAGACACACTCATGATCATGAAGAAAACGATTCTGCAAATAGAGCTGCAAAGGTAACTAAAAGCTAGCTATGCAAATCAAAGACATGCATCCATTCTCTTTACTTGGTTTATGAGCATTCAAGTTTGCATTTTAGGATTTCAGTTACTTCTGAAGAAAATAAATTGTTAATTATAATAGATATGTTCTGAATTAAAGCATGATAATACTACACAGTAGATGGAAAAGATAATCTTTTTATGCTCGTATAGAATATAATTCACATCAGGTATCTAAAGAAAATATTGCTCATGTAACTTGAACATGCACCCTCCCATCTTTGGCCCCCCTATGGGTAATTCAGACCCCTTAGTCCCCTCTCTTGGTTGGTAGTCACTCCAATTTGACACTCATCTGACCTACACTATAGCATTGAAAGTTGAAACTGTATAAGAAAGCTGCATAGTTGAAAACCCAACTCTTGTGGCCCTTAAATCAAGGATGCGAATGATATGATGGCGCTATTATTATTATTATTATATTTTTTGTTCAACCTAATTTACAGTGAGGCCTTTCCATCCCCCATCACGTTGATTGTCATGCATCCTAGTTGTCCATGGAGAGGAGTTTGCATATAAGTTCAGCGAAAAAGGTGCATAGTGAATTGTGTCTCTACACACACACATATCATGTGTATGCAATATACATCATTTATGTCTCTCTCTCTATTGTCATGGATGCTATATGGTAAATGGATTTATTTAGCTATGACAAGATCTACCAGAAAAGATACCTCAGTTTTTGACAATTGTGCTCAGCACGATACTTACTGACTGGTACTCAGGAACCAGGACAGAAGTAGGATTTTATTTTATTTTATTTATTTATTTATTTATTTTTGAGGACTTGCACTTACTTTCATACTGATATCCGTGTCTCTAACCAGTTGAGCTAGCCAGGGGTAAATGTAGGATATGATTTAATCAAGTCATACTATATTAGGAGTTAGGATTGTTATATTATCTAATGAATTTTATTATAATGTTTAACTTGCTCTAATAGTCGTTGGTGGTTAACCCCAATATTATGTTGGTAAAGTGCATGTGTGACTGTGTCAGCATGGAAGACAACCAAATTTCAGGAATGTTTTCTAAGATTTTGCTTGTTGAATGGAGAAGTGCAGTAACTTTTTACATGCCACGTGTATGCCTCATGCTTCATCGCATATGAAAATATCATGAAACACTGCAAATGGAAAAAGTATTTATCACAAAAGTAATGACCAGGATCTCTCTTATGCCTTTGACCTTCCATCATTAGTTTCAACACAAAATATTGTTTACTTCAAACCATCTACTCTTCAAGTGACAGTATTGCATAACATGTTTCATTTCAATAAAAAATAGTTGATCTGCATAAGACAACATAGATCCTCCGGGTAAGGATTGCATATTCTGGTTCTACAAACAGGTTAATGAGCTCAAAGCTGCTATTGGACCACTGTCTGGGCTTAGTTCACAGTTCTGCGATGATGCATGCCTTAGAAGGTATTTGGAAGCACGAAACTGGAATGTTGATAAGTCAAAGAAAATGTTACAGGAGACTCTGAAGTGGAGGTCGATCTTTAAGCCTGAAGAAATCCGCTGGGTAAGCTCCCATAGATTCTTAAAATGTGTGGAAGTCATATTTACGTATGTGCTGGTTTAGTTCTTCAAATCTTCTATATTTTACACTTTATGCCGCCCTGGTAATTAATATGAAATGGGGGAATGATTCCTTTTTCATGTGAATATGTTCTCTTCTTGTGAAACATCTATGTGATTGGGCTTTCTGTATGTTTTTGCCTGGAAAGATAGTCTTATGCTAGCCTTTGTGAGGGTTGCATCATTGCATGCCATTCTCAAGCACACATGTGATTTATAACGACTTTGGCATTAGTTCACATATTGGCCAGTATTTAATGTTGAAGTATTCAGCAAGTGAAATTTTTTGGAACTGCTAACTCATCTATTAAAAATGAAATAGATGAAAAGAAGGAAAGGGAACATGTTGAGAGGAGTATTAGTGGAAAGAAATATCCAAAAAAGTTAACCAAAATTGTTACATAAACATTAAAAATTTAACTTTGTTATAATTGTAATATATCTTTTTCACAACCCCATTAAAATAGAAATTGTGAGATTTATAAGAAAAGAGAGTCAACAAGCCAAAATTTTTGGACCCACTAACTCATCTTTTCAAAGCAGTATATTAAGATTTAAAAGCATGTCGAAATGATTACAAATTGAACTAAATACACAATAGTTAACAGAAATCAATAAATAAATTTTTTGTATCTAATTTCTCACAATTATTACATATCAAAATAGAAATTGTTAGAAATTAGAATAATGCTGTACATGATCATAGTTCTTTTTAAAATTCTACTCAGTGCCAGGCTAGTTGCGTATGCCACTATCTTGACTTGAATTTAGATGCTGTAGAGTGTAGAGTCAAGCCTGATGAGAGTTTGTTATAGAAAACTGAACCTGACTCAAATATATATTAACCACCAAAAAACTTTGACTCTTAAATTTGTTAGGTTGTTTTATGTAAATATGCTCTTACCTCATATATATATAGTCCGGATCTTGTGCGTGTGGTCCATGTGCACCTTGCTGTGGGGCCCACTTCTGGATGGATCTAGGGGGCATTTGAAGATCTGGGTGGTGTCCTCCTGTGTACAAAAAAAGCCCCATTTGATCATCCTAAGCCTTTCATCCACGGCCCACAGGTCTAGTCCATTCTGATAAGTGCAAAGCCAGGGCCGTGTGTAATTTGGTGGGCGTGGGGGGTCTGGTCATATGGACCATCAGGTGGGCCCCACTACGTGTGCACACCTCATGCATAGGATAATATATATGCATGTATGTATATCAATTGGACCTATAAATTATGTAAACCATTATAAACTGCAATGAAATATATATTCAAATTGGCAGATCAACTTGAACTACAAATTAAGTGAATTGAAATATGAATTAAATGAACCTACCTCTTCAAATTTTTGAATTGGTGTTGGTGTTGAATTATGACCTGCAACTTAAATGCAAATCAGCCATGCTGCAAATCAGGTAACTATGATCCGCTGAAGCTAGTTTACATTGACCTTTTTCTTGGTGCCTGCCTAAGAATATTAAAGAAGCTATGGTAAGCTCCCTGTGCATCTGAAGTGGGTTGCCAGAGTAGAAATTGATAGCTGGGTGGTCCATTTGTTGTCATCACATACTGCCAAATCAATAGAGGACAATTTTCTGGTTGTCAAGGGTTTTTAAACCTTTTCCATGAAGCTTTTTATTGCAGTAATTTATATGTATTATATATTCTTTAGAGATGTGGTTTCCTGCTACATATTTTCATCAGGACAATAGATTTCAATTGTTATAAGGGCTTCTGAAGATATATTTAGTTTTCCTGGTTTGAAGTTTGGTTGGGATCCAAACACTTGCAAATTGATCTTAGATTCAAACTTCTATGCAAGTCTGAATCTGAGTTTCTGATGGATATCCTGGAGCATTAAATTGGGTATTTTTACAAAATATTGTCATATATATATATATAGTTTATTTCTTTCTGAAAAATGTTTACAATCGTAGAAATGTTTCAGAAACTCCTTTGAATGTTTCTGTTATTGTCGTAATTTATGATTCTTAGTGTAGTGAATTCTGTTATTGTTTTTTGGTGGAACGATGACATTTATGCATACAGCTGGCTGTGTTTCTTATTATTGGATAACTACAAGTTTTTTATAACAGATACCTCTCATTACTGTTTCCCTATACTCTCTGTTTCATGTCAAATAGAGTTAAAAACTTGCCGACTGCAACTTATCTCAATTCCTTCATGGTAATTGGTAAAATAACTCTTAGCAGCAGTTCTCTAACTAATAGGGACTTTCAAACCAAAGAAGTAAACAATAAACATAAGAGTCATTCCTATTGACTCCCCACAAGCACCAATTAATATAAACTCATGTTTGACTACATTTGCAACCGGATGGATGGATGTGGGCCCCAACCCCCTTGGATCCTCCCAAGGTTTGATGATACACATCATGTTCTTTGTTACCTTGCAATCTAACTTGTATTTTCTAACTACTGCATTCCAAGTCTTTAATGGACTGCTCCTTGCTTGGTTCCTTGTAACATTTCAAATCTTCGCGCTGGATGTTTCTGTTCCTCTGTATGTTCATAAACTATCTTGAACAACATTCCTTAAAATATTCTTCCATTTCAACCACCCATAGATTTTCTTTGAAATGCATCCTCAAATTATGACAATATTATCTCTACCAGCATGATGTTGCAATTGAAGGTGAAACGGGGAAGGTGTATAGAGCAAACTTTCATGATCTGCATGGAAGGACTGTTCTTATTTTGAGACCAGGAAAGCAGGTTTGTAATTATTTAGTGTCATGTGAGTTATCTTGCAGTTTGGTGGTGGGTGGAAAACATAATTTTCTATAATTCCTTTAATGCAGAACACATCGTCACATGACAATCAGCTCCGTCATCTGGTATATCTCATAGAAAATGCAATCCTTAACCTACCTGAGGGCCATGAGCAGATGGTGTGGTTGATAGACTTCAGCGGATGGTCATTGACCAACTCAGTACCCATCAAGACTGCACGAGAAACAATAAATATATTGCAGAATCACTATCCTGAGAGGCTTGCTATTGCGTTTCTCTACAATCCTCCTAGGATCTTTGAAACCTTTTGGAAGGTTTGATCTCTATATGACTCATATCTGAGTTTGGTTGTAGAAATGGAAGTGAATTCAATGAACTTCTCTCTTTGTTTTCTGACTAATGTTTTTCTCACCATATGTTGTGCTTTGTGTGTGTGTGTATATAAGTAATATTATTTGGTAAACCGGTGAGGTAAAAAACTTATGCTTACATATTTCCTTTGATTTATCCTGTTTTTCAGAGATCTCTGCACAGGAGCAACTGTTTTATCTCTTTTAAAAAAAAAAAATATGTGAAACATTATTTTAACTCTTTACTTATTTTCTGATATGCAATTTTTTTCCTCTTTTAATTGGTATTGGTAACTTTTATTAGAGGAAAGAGAAGACTCGACACCTTACAACCACAAAGAGAGAGAGAGAGAGAGAGAGAGAGAGAGTATAATAGCATTTTACCCTCCTCAAAACATCCTCCAAACGAAGGCCAACATACCACATAGAAACACAAGAATCCACAAAAATTGCTCCTTGCTCATTGGAAACATCCACTACTTGATTTGCTGACTGAAGTACATACTGAAAAACCACCTTTTTAAGTGAAGAAGAAGACCGTTGACCACAACCGAAGCCCAAGAAATTGCATTGGATGTGTCACTTTGTACTATCAAAAGGCCCTTGGAAACACTGTTGAGAAGCGTTCTAAACAAGGGTCCCTTCCCCAATCAATCATCAAACCAAAATCTGACCCTATCCCCCTCCTCCTCCCCCGTCTCTCCTCTTGTCCAACTCTGAAGCCCACTCCTCTACTGAAAAGCGAAAACTTACCTATTAACTGAAGGCTTAACCACAAAGAAGAAATAATACCCCAATGCTTCGACCTTCCATACCTAGGGGCTTTTCTAGGAACCCCCTACACTCATCCTTACATTATTTAGAAGCAATAACTCTCCTCCATGAAGCCTCTTTGCTTTTGCCATATCTCCTTACCATTTTGCTAATAGCACTCGGTCCTTGAGAGAGAAGCTTCCCAAACCCATCCCACAATAATTTTTTGAATTCACCTCTTTACTCCAAACTTTCTGAGAATTTCTCTGGATATGATCAAATCTTCGAATCACCCCCACTGTCATCTTAAACAAGGACATGTGATGCAAAGGGATATATGTCACCCTAATTAGGGTTATTTGACCCTCAATGGATGAGTATTGTCCCTTTCAGATGGATAACGTATTTTCAATTTTTTCTAGAAGGTTTCTAATCTTTTACACCTAGGTAGATGTCCTAGATACTTCATTCTAAGCCGATCAACTCTACATTGCAATCTATCCTCCAACGTCTGAATGAACTCCTAAGACCATCCTATCCCACCAGCAAACTCTTGGGTAGGTTAATTTTCAACCCTAAAGACAATTTGAATCATCATTCATCACAAAAATCTTTGTAAGTTGGAAATTATCTTCTATCTTGTGGGATTGAACAATATCATTTGCAAAGTGGAGATGAGATATAAGTTCTCTATATCGTCCTGCCTTAAAGCCTCCTATAAGGCCAATCTCCTTGGCGTTAAAGAAGAGAGCCCTATAGCTTCTACAACAATGGTGAATAGAAATGGCAAAAACAAATTGCCTTGTTTAAGACCCTTGACACCTTGAACAATTGAGTAGAAGATCCGTTGGCACTTGACACTGCAAAGGAAGTGGATTGCATGCTTTCCCAAATCCACCTGCTGCTAATTCTAAGGAACCCATTCCCAACTGCATCTCCTAGAAGGCTAGAACTCTCCAAATCTCTAAAATCATGCAACTCATATCTTTGGATATTTTAGTTTCTTGAAGAAGCAATTGGTCAAATTTTTTTACTTTTTCACCATCTCTTTCACTCTCACATGCTTATCTGCTTTCCACAAGCCCCTCTATTCCAGCTAACTATATCATGACAATGATATAAGGGGGAAAACACCCTTGCTATGCAGCCCTTTAGTAAGTCCCAGATTTAACCCTCACTCCCCCTCCTCGACACTGCCACACATAATGTCCATATTCTGCCTCGCTAGCCTCGATCCTCATAATGCAATTCACAGGCTCAGCTTCATGTTGGCCTCTTCAATTACTTTCTCCGCCTCTTCCTTTTCCTGCAGAAATCTGACATTTTTTTTTTTGCTATTACATGGGGGGAATTGTAAATTATCCTAGTCCTAAACTAGCCTAATCTATCAGCCCAGGTCATCCCTGCATGCTCCATTCCTGCACGTTGTGCTCCGCCTGTGGTACTTCCACCATGGTGCTCCGCTCGGCGCATCGCTGGTGCAAGGGGTTGATCCTTGACACTTAAGGTGAGCTGGGATGCCCCTTACCACTGGGCCATCACACATTTTTCAGAAGTCTTTCACATTTGTTAATAACAGAATTATGCCTAGTTAGCATTTCAAAAAAAAAAAAAAAGCAAACCAAAAAGAAAAGAATTATGTGTAACCCCTAGAGGACATTCCAATCATCATAACCTTCTCAATGCCCATATGACTTAGGAGATCCCTAACTAACTGAATTAATTTCATCAGTAGTTTGAGCTGTTGAATTTATTAATGCTTTCATCCTCCCTTTCCCAAGCTTCCGCAAAATTCCTCTGACATTCGATCCTGAATTCTGAGATTGATAGTTTGGGCGAAGAAGCTAACATTCTTCTCCTGAAGTAAGCAACAGTTCCTCTTTTTTTGTTTGGGAAAATTTCCCCAAACCTCTCATCTTGGCTGAAGGGGGGAAAGAGTTTGCCTTCCTGCTCATAGAAGATTTATCTTTATCTCCCAGCTCCACCAAATATTTTAGAGGAGATTTAGAAGCATCTCTACTATGAAATAGAACTGTTAGATTAACAAAATTATCTTAAGTACCCACACCTTGAGACTATCTAACTGCTGCTTGATCTGCCTGCTGATTCCCTATTGTCACTGACCTGAAACTGTGATCTGACCCACCTTCCACTCAGTTCTGCCTGCCACAACATTGACACTGCTTGGTCTGCTTTCCCAGTAAAAATGACTATTTGAAGCTCCTGCTTACAGAACCAAGTCAGTCTGGGGGCTTAATCATTGTAACAATTACAAGACGGTTGAAACTTTCACAATATAAACCACTGCTACTTTTTAAGCCTAAAAACAACAACAACAAAGGCACTTTTTTTTTTAGTAATAATTGAAAGCAGTATTTTTCTTCAGTTTTTTCGAAGTTCAAAATAATGTTCACAAAGGCACTGTTGACCTTTGAACATGGGTGACCTAACTTTGTTGGGTCATTTCAATTGCCATGTGTAAACTTCTATCTTTTAATGTGAAGGCCAAACTGGTCGTGCTGTATGCAAGCTTATTCGTTTGTTGGCCCGTTGGCGTTGGGCTAATATTCTGAGATTGTAAGATGGATTACATAGTCAAATTTGGATTCTTTTGCATCTTTTAAAGATCATGTTTTGACAGTTTCACTGCAAGTGCATGTATTTCAGCACTCTTGACATTTGGAAATCACGAGCCTACATTGCTTTCATTCATTTTGATGCATTGAAAATGTCTTTTTTGGAATTGTCTTATTATCATCAGTTAACTTGTTTGACTCCTGCTGTGCAGATTGTGAAATACTTCCTGGATCCTAAAACCTTCCAGAAAGTGAAATTCGTTTACCCAAAGAACGATGAGAGCCTTGAGCTCTTGAGACAGGAATTCGATGTTGAGATTCTTCCATCTGAGTTTGGAGGAAGGAGTTTGTCACAATATGACCATGAGGAGTTTTCAAGTTTGATGACCAAGGATGAAATTAAAGCTGCTGGCAAGCTGGGACAGGATGATAAACTCAACCACTCTAGCAAAGGGCATTCAACTGCAGAGGTGGCTCCTGAACCAGTGCTTCCATCATTGCAAAGCAGCTAAGCTACCCTAAATTTCTCAAACCAAAATGGTAAATGCTCCTAATATTGTAACTGACCTGAAAAGTTATTTTATTCTTGTGCCACCGTCCACAGTCTAAAGTGTTCCTTGGCCCTCCCTATCTGAACTGATGCAGGCATATCTTGGAGCCATTACTAACAGAAGCTGGAAGTGAGGTTTTATTTTCTAATTTTACTTTAAGAACTAATAGTTAGACAAATGACATTTTCTGCTCTTTTTCCCATGTACCAGTCAATCTTCTGTTTCTGGAAACCATATTCTAGACAGTGCTTTAGAAATCAGAACGAGTCTTATTTTTATCATTTGCATTGTTGGATGGAAATCTTACTGTCACTGGCTAGCTCATCTGTGCCTCTGAATTTGGGTTAGGTACCAAGTTTTGAAGTACTTTTCATTATAACTCAATTGGGGAGTTTAACAAAGTGGAATCTGTTGGTCTCAATCACCATTAGGGATCCTTTTTTTTCAGTAATTGCTATGTAGTTTCTGGTAAGTTTGTAGGTTTTTAGAACTTCCTTCACTAGGGCATATTTGTGCGTTTTCAATTTGGTTCCATGAAAAAGGAGGGTTGAGAAGATGATGGTGCAACTGCTAGTAATAGTCTAATAGAGCTATGAAATCTGGCCCACTTATATCTCCACCCCTGACAAAACTTTCCCTTCAATCAAAAGTCTTCAACCCTCTCTTTCCATGGAAACCATGTTAGCAAAGTGCGAACATACCCTAGGTGATTTGCCAAAGATTCTTTTTTCCTGAATCATAGAGCAATTATAGGCATTTCTTCCATTTGTAATTCTCTCTCTCTCTCTCTCTCTCTCTCTCTCTCTCTCTGTTTTTTTTTTCAATGATCACACTCCAATGAGGGAACAGGTTCTCATATATATAGAAGTGAAACCAAAACAGCAATACATACTAGTAATTCCTACATCCTATGGTATTTTTAAGTAGGAAGTGTAGACTGGTTAAATACTGTTGGATTATATAGCAAACTGACAAATCCTCTATTTAATTTCCAGAATTATCTGAACATACTGGATCTAACAGTAAAACCTACATTTGGTGCTCTCTCCATCCATACATGTCTTTGCTCACTTGGCTGGTGAGATGGCGGCGACTTTTTTGTAGGGTCTTCGTTGCAACAGTACAAATCCATGGGGTAATGCGATGTGCAAGGGACCACATGGATAGGGTTGAGTGAAAAAGTTCCACTCTACACCAATCGGCTTGTGATCTTCGAGTCATTATGGGAATTCCTAGTTTTGGAATGGCTCAGGCTGTCGCACCGACACCTATAAGCAAATCTTGTGGGGGCCAATAGGTTTGAAAGGTTCTCCAAAAATCTAAAAGTGAGAGCCGTCCAACCATTTTGTGGGCCTACTTGACTGAATGTCAGATTTCACATCATCAATTGGGCCCTTTGACCTTGTGTCCTTGTATATTTGCCAACTATTGCTTACCTTGAGGCCCCATATTTGCCCCGTGTCCATTTGTGTGGATTTAGTGGGCGCCTCTGAGGATATAGTTTGGGTCAAAGATATTAGGGATACCACGTCCTTAAAATAAATAAATAAATAATTTGTAGGCTCAAGTCACACTACCGAGGAGGAAAAAAAAATGCTTCTTCCGTCACAAGCCACCGGTTCATATTTATGGTCTTCTGTAGTTTCCCCTCAATTTTGCAGGTCATCCGAATCACCTGAGTGGGATCTGTGGAACTCCAACATGGGTCCCACCTATTGTTCATCAAAACTTCAAAATGAATGACACTCTCAACTTTTATTTTAATAGGAGTTGGTCCCATTATAAAATTGAACACATAATTAGTGATAAATAGAGAAATGTTCTCCTATGAGCAACAAACTGGGCAGTCCAAGTCTATGGGGTCCACTTTTAATCAGTCTAGGCCCTTTCACACTCATCCCCTCATGATGTTATATTGGACCAATTTTACTCATCAAATCTTTACCCGCAGTTGGATTGATTCTAAAAAAAAAAATCTATGGTTAAAAAAACACCTTTTTAAGGCTATTAAATCAAGGGCTAGGATGACCTCTTGGGGTTGATTTTTTTTTAAAGACATTTATACATATGGAAAACTTTCCATCCATCCCATCTCTACTGCTAAAGAAGACATCCAAATGGACCCCACAAACTGGACTGCGTATGAGCAATTTGCATAATGCTTGTGGAAAATTCCCCGTGATTAATATGCATAAGGTTTTGCTAATTACATTATCAATCAAGCTTATTCTTTGCTTCTTCCAAAGTTTGTAAGATAATCCCATCATCGTCCCTTTCCTCAAAGTTGGAATGATGACATGATACCCTTTTTATGTTTGTGCTTTCATAACCAATTGTGCTTTCATAACCAACTCATCGTGACCAAAGGCAAGGAATCTCCAGCTCTTACATTCTCTATAAAAGAAAGGGATGGCTTTCTCTACCTTCTTTCTCATGCCTGCATCTATTCAAGTAAACAATAACCCCAAAAAAAAAAGGATTTTTTTTTAATTGTGTTGTTGCTAAAATCAAGAAGGCCAGTATGTAGCTTGCAGTGGATTAATATAAAAGTAGACTATTATTATTATATTCAGAATATTGCTGAAAGAGGTGAGAGTTTCTAACCTTCAACCAAGATTGTAACAAAAAAGAGCAGGTGTAGACAAAGCATGTAATGCTTAATGGGACTTGCACCTAAGTTGGGAAATTGTGCAAAATTAATCATGAGCAGTATATTCATAAAAGCATGAAAATCTTATGACAAGTACATGTTGATAACACCAGGATAACACTTGAAGACTTCAAGTGTCAATGGTCCACAAATAATGGTAATAAAACCTTGACATAATTTTGACTTTACGGTCAATTGGAAGATACTGGTAATTGTGCATTGGTAGGCCTCTCATCGTTTGCCCAGAGCCTCCACGGCTCTTTACAGAAGCCATATAGGTAACGCCAAGAAACCAGCATGCATTTATGTATTTTCAGAGAAACTGTTTCACCGGCATTGAAGGAGAAATCCTGCTGTTAAAACCATTACATACAAAAGACATTACGCAGAAAAATCGAGAAAGGAAAGACTTTCTTGGAACACACACACACACCCCAATCTCTTCCCTGTTCATGTCAGACAATCTAATAATGAGAAATTGTTCCCTTGAATGCTGTAGCTGTGTATGATGAAGAAAAACTACTCCAGAACAGGGGGATTATTGTTGGAGAATACCAGTTCTGAAAGCATTTTTTTTTCACGGGACACTACCATAACGAAGAACTTGAAACCACTAGCCCACTTGTACTTTTGCATCCCATATCAAGTAGGCTATTTAATAAAAATCATGTTCCTTTTGTTAGGAAATAAAGATCACAAGATGCAATTAAACCACACGAAAAAGACACAGATTTACGTGGTTCCCTCGATATTGAGGTACGTCCACGGATTACACCGATTCCACTATGCTCAAAGGCAGAAGATGAAAATATAAGATACAATATCTCTGGCGGCTATGCTCGGGTTACATAAAGGCACAGGGTAATATTATTAAGGAAATACCCTTACACGTTTCAGGACCGCGACAGTGGACCTGAGTTAACAGTCTGACCCAGGTGTAATCAGGCCAATTGGTAGTTCTCAGGTTTGCATTATAGCCACTCCCTCCTTCCTGTATGGATTACTAGTCACACTACATGAGAAGAAAGATAAAATGAAAGAAGAAAAAAAAAATTAAATGCTCAAACAGCAGCAGGACCACGGATTTTTATGCCACCAATGTGGCTGAGAAATCTGAATTTGTTATACTTTGACAAACGCCTTTTAATCCGTAAACTGGTGATTCTACATCTGATGAGTGAACTGGTTGGTTATCACTGTCATTTCTGCAAATAGTAATTAGAAAGTGAGATGGGGTGAAATGATTTATCTAGCTGCAAAATATATATTAAAAAAAAGGGGTTTTGATGAAGTACTCCAGATGGCATTGAGAACTGCTTCTACACAAACCTACACAGTTCCAAGTTCCAACACAAACAATCCAAAAGATTAAGGAACAGACACCAGTGTTTTTTTGCTGTTGTTTTGGTGCTTTCCAGTGAAATGGTAAACAGCCACACCAGTTCGAGAACCAGGCAGTGGCTCATCAGTGTGTATCATCTTTACCTCAAATAGCTTCCTCGCCCTCTTAAAGAAGACCCCATCCTTCTTCCACCTCCTCAGATGGGCCATCACAAGGGTGACCTGACCTTGTAGAAAGAAGGAGAGAGTGTGCAGAAGTGGGTCAAAGAGGTGGTCATGGTAGACAACATCGGATGCCAGGATGAGATCAAACTGGTGGCCCAGGGATGCCATGTCTTCAGGTTCACCCCACCTGAGGCAGCGGACTTCGACGGTGCCACCGTTGATGGCAGTGGCAGCAGCATTAGCATCAGAGTTGAATTGGAGATTGGGAAGAACGTGGGGGAGATCGGTAAGAGTAACATGGGCATGGAGGAGCGAGGCTGCAGCAATGCCGACAAGGCCGGTGCCTGAGCCAAGCTCGAGGATGCGGATGGGTTTGGAGTTGGGCTGAGAGACTGGCGGAGATAGGAACGAGAGGATGGGGTTGCTACTGTTCTTGTTTCGGTCGATTAGGGAGACAAGGGTAGAGGCAGCAGGCCAAAGCTGAAAAGAGAGGCCTTGAGAGGGGAGCTGATGGACGAACAGAGTTGTGTTGATCGATTCCAGAAGAAGCTGTAGCTGCTTTGTTTCTTCTCTGTCTTCTACTGCCGCAGCTGCAGATACTAGTGTTTGTTGTTGTTGTTGTTCTTCATCTTGTTGTAGGAAGTTGGCCAGATGGCTAAAGCCATCACCTTCACCGCCTACTGTTAGAGCGTCATTGGTAATCATATATGAGAGGACTGCTGCACCCCCAACTGGATTCATATAGCTCCGTTTACCTCGAACTTGTGTTATCTGTAACTGCGCGCTCCTGTTTGCATCCTTGTCAGCTGTTGAGATATGAAGTGTATAACCCTGAAAAATAGAAGGAACAACAAGAAGATATTTTGGTGGTGTTGGATTCCATGAATAAAAATCACAATAAATAGTCGTTCAAAAACATCGTATCAAGACAATGAAGCAAAAAAGTGGAACTCATACCATCTACAAGCTCTGAGGGGTACTAAGTACTTTACTAAAATCAGAACTTTTTTCATATCCATCTCGTCAATGTATTACGACGTAAATATGGAATATATGTGCGCAGATACAATCTCTATGCAAGGAAATTCTTCTATTCTAATACAATCTTTATTGCCATACATCCCTATTGACAAATGAGGACTCTCAATTTAATTAGAACGATTTAAAATCTGACATAACTCAATTACAGAGAATATTCTCTTGCACACAGTTTGCATGAGAACCATGCACAGGAGACCATATTCCCTCAATTACAACTTCCTTTTACCTTTCCCTCCATCCATTTTGGTATAATATACCTTCTCCTTTCCCTCCATCCATTTCTTTATAATCTACCATTCTTAAAAATAAATAAATAAATAAATAAAGAACAATGTTTCTTTTTTCAACAATAATGGTGATTCTATTAAGAGAATCACCTGCAAGTTTCTTATGTGTACCATATTCTATGACTCACCTGGTAGTTACTCCCACCACAACCAACCCCCCCAAAAAAAAAACACGAGCCCAAGTGTAAACTTCCACTAGCACTCACAAAAATGATGCCTTCTAAAACCATAAATCCCCTACCTCCCCTGATGATGGTTCTGACTAGAATAAACCTCCCTCCCTCAAGACACTTGTGCGACAATCTATGGGGCCTACTTCAGGTTACAAGGTTACAAGTTACAACTACTTAACGGAACATGTAGGATGGAATGGTCTATGGATAGATAACAGAAACACCAAAAATACCCCAATCGGATTCCACTAGGTGAGGGTTTAAGGCCTCAAAATCAAAAGAACAAAAAGTGAAAGAAAGAGTATGTCTCAATACAACGACGAATATAACTCAAATGAGTGTGGATGGGTTTTTATTTGATAATAGGAGGCTCTTGTGTAGTGGCGTGCATGCGTGTCCGAGAATGATTCAATTATTACCAAGCATAGGGTACAATATAAAAATACTACAATTACAAATCATTAAACCTTGTGGCCTTAAAATTGAGGGTTCCGATCATCAGATTGGAATTATATTCGCTCCACACCTAATCTTTTTTTTTCCCCCCTTTTTGCTCTTGCAAATACCCACACACACCCGTCACGAGTCCCACACCATCAGTGCTATAACTAGGGATTGATCCCTAGTTGTCTTTATGGTTCATGCCTTATCCTCATCAAACCTTTCATACCTCCCTACCCCATGGATATATCATATATCCAAGCAGCGATGCAAGTTGGGTAGGCCAAGCCAGCTCTTGACCAAACCTTACCCAACCCACATTGGATGTGGGTAGGCCAGAGCACAAATGAAACCTGGATTGCCCAAATCCTATATCTGAACCCAGCCAGGAGCCCATGCCCATCATCATCATCAATCGGGGAAAAAAAACTAAAACCCTAGATCTAAAACTCACAATGTGTTTGTGTGAGAGAGATGTTTTCTTAAATGCTCATATACCGAGCAAGAAAATGGTGGATAACTTTAAGGAGATGGGCATTAAGTATGTGAAAGGGTATATGAGGGTAAAAACCAGGTGGACCAGCTGCTCTCCTTTGAACAAAACTTTGAAACCCACTTGAAGTAATGAAATCAATTATGAGAGAGAGAGAGAGAGAGAGAGAGAGAGAGAGAGAGTCTAGGAAAGAAGGGTCTGAGTCTCAATTAAGGTTCTAAAAATTGTATATGCCAATGCTGACAATTTTACATCTCGATCCATGACTGATAATTTGGTTTGTTTCTATCTATTTATTTTCAAAGAAATTAAAAAATATTGTCAAATGTAAATCTGTGAACCTTCATTTCTAACTGTTTTTAAAATAACTAAATATAATGAAAAAGCAATGACAATACAGATGCAGTACATAGAGTTCCAGATTGAATTCATAGAAAATCATTATAAGCATAGGTCATGCTTCAGACCTTTTAGGATAAGGTGGTACAACTTGGTTGGTTTCAGCTGAGCTTTAAAACCATAGTTTCAATACAGAGCCCAGTGGAAGAGGAGAGACTTCTGTTAAAACATGACAGGAAAAAAAAAAAAAGAAAGAAAGAAAGAAAGAAAATAAAAAAAAGGCTAGTATAGCCAGAGAGGAGGGTTCCATAGAGAACATCGAAAAAGGAAAGTTTTGTGAAACCATCATTTCATATCTTTTGATATGAATCTATGGATCGTATTAAATCAACAATCAAGTAATGTCATGCATATCTAGGAAAAATACCAACTGCCCAACTCATCACTTTATGCAATATTTTTCAGGACTCAAAACAAACCATATAAAAGATTCAGAAATCAGGCCTATTTTTGGTACCAGAGGCTTCAGATCAAGCATGACCTCAATTCTGCAGGGGTTTAAGAATCTCAGCCCAAGCTTGATCCCAAATCTAAACATGAATGGCCTAATTACATTTTCATGCTAACCATCACATGCGGGCTCGGTCTTGGCCGAAACCAAGTGACACCCGTATATCCAGGTGGGCCCCACAAGGAGGACAATACGAAAGTTATATTAACTCAGGTTGATACTAGTAGAATGTATAGCCATATAACTATACAATTCTCTATGTTCGATCATATGGTGAAAATAGGTCAAATGAGTGACGACTTTGTGTGAGTGTTGCATATGAAAAGGTCATAGCATTTTAACTGTCCAATTCTCTATGGTTCAATCAGACGTTGATGATGGTGGAACAATATCAGACCGCCTGTTGCTGGTTCCAATTCTTCTCGTAAGAGAAAAATATTCAAACCCAATTACTTGAGACATGTAAAATTCAAAAATAATTTATTAAGAAACATCACAACCATCATCATCATCCTAATAACATCCTTATCAAATTCATCTAGGGTACCCTGATGTTGCTCAGCTGGTTTGGCACGCGTAATGTGTGTGGGTGCGTGAGTTCGAGTCCCTTCTCAAGAAGGGGGAAAAACACTCTAGGGTGGTCTTAGTTCTAGTTTTCCACTCAACCTTACTTAAAGCCACATCACACTAACTCAACAATCCAATATGTCTTTAATCACCACTTCATTTGGGAACCATTTGCTACGTGTACTAGATTCATAGCAAAGAGGCTGTCATGGAAAGTGGAGAGATGAAGACCAAAGGATCTAGGATGAGATTGTCTGATAACTAATCCATCACTTTTAGCCCATTCAATACAAAGACCTTAGAAATCTCAGGAGATGAGATGATAACAATGGGGAGTTAAGATTAGGATTAGATGGTAAATTTGAAACAGGTTTGAATTAGAGTTATAATTTGATTAAGATGTTGTTTGGCACGTCTACTTTTTGGATCTATTTGACTTAAAACCGATTCGAACACATATTTGAATGTTGTAGACTATTTGGAAAATTTGTGAGTCTTTTGATCGAATTAGCTTTTAAGACCTTTTGCTCCTTTTTCAAAAAGTTAAAAGGGGTAACTTTTTCGAGTAGCCGTCACTGTCCAAAGCAATTTGACAATTTCTAATTTTTTTTCATCAGCCAGTTTTCACCCAAATATGTCAAAGATTACAAGAGCTACTTTTACTACATGACAAGTTTGTTTCTTTTCAATTCAATCATACATACCCAACTGTATATTTGTAAAAAGGATATGATTAAAACAGCTCTATTTTGGGTTTCCAAACCAGCCCCAAGTTTCTTTATCTACTTCATATCCATTTTCTAAATCCAATTCATACCTTTATTAACCTTAACTGACCAGCATTATCATCCTTATCACTATCAAACAAACCCAGAAGAGGGGTTCGGAAAAAAAAAAAAAAAAAACCCAGACTACCTAGAAAACTCTATAAACTCAATACAAGCTTTGGGTTCTGCATTAGATTGTGTTTCATATGGGATTATAGATTCAGAACAAAAAAAGACAGTACTACTTCAAAGCTTTGTGTAATGAAGCCGAGGGAGGAGAAGTATGCAGCAGCAGTATTGCTGCAGCAGCAGTATTGCTGTGATCTGCATCTTGCTGCATTACCCATCAACCTTGTTCTCTAATGATCTCTCTTTCCATTTTTGAGCCTGCTTTTCCAAGTAGGATTGAAGAGAAGGAAGGAAGAGAAAGATACATACGCTTTTAGGCCGTCCATAGGTGAAGGTGACGGTGACCGATTGATTCCCGGAAAAATCCCAGATCCGTCTCTTTGTCTCTACTCTTACGGCGGCTAAAACCCTACACTATGCCCAAAACGATGTCATTGTAGTAGCACCTGTTTTAGGTAAAAGTTCTCCATCACAGAAGCTTCTGTGAGTGGAATGACCTTTGTGGGGCCCACCTAAATTCGGAGAATAAAAACAGTGCTAATTTTATCTTATTTAGGAGTTGGTCCTAATGTAATATTGAGAATTTGATGAAAAAAGTAATTGATGCATGTATATAATGCAAAAGATTGTGTTTATCTCATTTTTAATCATATAATTTGAATTTTATGGTTGAGGCAACTCTTATTTTCGGTAAACTTTGAAGATATTTTGTATGTAAGGAGACATTCATTGCGAGCTACTCGTATTCTTAGTAGGAGGTCCCACAGTGAAGTCTCAATCATTTTAATCATATAATTAGAATTTTATGGTTGAGCCAACTCTTATTTTCGGTGAACTTTGAAGATATTTTATATGTAAGGAGGCATTCATTGTGAGCGGCTCGTATTCTTAGTAGGGGGTCCCACAGTGAAGTCTCAAATTGAATGTCATCTAAGTCCTCTAGTGGATCTTTAAATTTTATTTCGACAAGAACTAGTCTATGTGTGTGTATATGAATAATAATGTATGAAGTTTACAAAACAACAAGAAGAGTGTGTGTATATAAATGATTAATAATGTATGAAGTTAAAAAAAAAAAAAAAAAAAAGGAAGATTAGGTAGATATGTTTTCAATGATATTGTGGGTTCAGGATAAAACCATCAAAAAGGCCAAAAAAGGATGATCAAGCAACTTAGGTGTTATTTTTGTCATTTGCACATGGAAACCTAGTTTAGCAAGCATTAATCCATTAAATTTATAAAAGAGAAAAATGAAGAAGGCAAAAACATCTACATATGTATCTTTTAAAGTGTTTAATATTAATATTGTGTTTCTCTATCATTTATAAATTCAGGAATTAATTCATTTCCTAATGGGATAATAACTTCTTTAGAAGGTTTAGTTGATGAATTGGGAGTGGCTTTTATATATATATATATATGAGAAAGTTTCAAGTGCATCTATCCCTCACCATAGGGTGAGAGACACTTCCCATTTTTGCACATGAAGATAAGGATGTGTACATCACCCTATGTCCTTGAAAAGTAACTTTTGTACTTGAAAATGTCCAATTATGGAAGTGTCCTTCACCTTATGGTGAGGGATGGATGCACTTGAAACCTCCCTTATATATATATATATAGGAGACCTCACACAGGCTGCAGCTAAGCTTATTACAAGCTGGAGCCTGTGAGGCCCAGGTGAGGCTCAAACAGTGGTTATGAGGCTCCAGCTTGTGTGAGCTCTCCTCATATATATATATATATATATATATATATATATATAGAGGGGGCCTCTCCTCAGCTCAAGTGTAGGGGAAAATCCGCTCAGGCATGTGAACGGCACGTGTGTGCGATGAAAGGACTTAAGTTGGCGCCCTTTTTTCATTCTTCCTTATCTTAAGCAAAACGAAACAAGGAAAATGCCCAAATCGAGCCAAATCGAAAGAAGGGAAGCAGCTGTTTGCATGCTCGTCCCTCATCTCTCCACATCTTCCTGGTCCTCGACACTCCGTCGCTCTCGCCCCTGGAATCTGGTCTCCTCCCTGACGTCGCTTGCTGCGACGTGCCCTCTCGTGTGACGGATTTCAAGCAAGTCTTTCTTCCAAGTTCTAGGGTTTATTTAGGTTATCTTCCTCTTCCTTTTTCTTCCAACTGTCACAAGGATCGAAAAACAAAGCATCAGATTTCAAGCAAGTCGTTCTTCCAAGCTGTAGGGCTTTTATTTTTTTATTTTTTTAAATCCATCTTTTCGTTGATGAATCTAGGGTTTTGATTGATTTCTGCTGTTACAAGTTATGATTTTCATTCAGCGGCAGATCTTTCGCGGCTCTTGCATTAGATGCCAATGGTTTGAATTTTTCTAATTGATTTTTGGTTATTCTTTGCCTTCAGATCTCTGTTTTTGATGATCTAGCCTTTTGTGTTTAGATATTGTTGTGATGAAACTGATTTTGCATGGATTTGGGATTTATAGAGGGGGAGGTGGGGAGAGAGGAGATTTGGTTCAATGACCGATGTCGTGGTTGGATCATGTGTGTTTGGATTTGGATGCTTGAGCAGTAGATGAGAGATTTCATGCGTGGGTTCTTTTGAGCTGGGAAGTAATATTGGAAGTGTTTTGATATTTGTTTTTTTTATTGGAAGTGTTTTTTTTTTTAATTTGCTAACTTTTGATTTTTGTGGCTTCCTCAGATTGTGAAAGTAAAATGTCAACAGACTCTGCAAGCTTCAGAGCATTCTAGCATTTGACAGACAAAATTTAGGGTTTTTTTTTTTTGTTCTGCAGACGTTTGGAGTGGTCACTGTTGAAATATTCAAACTACTGAAACATGTTGATTGGTCCCTGTAAAACTGTTGAACATGTTGATTGGTAACTCTTGATTGCATTTCTCAAATGTATTTCTGTTGGTTGCCCTGAAAGTTACATTCACAGATAATGGTTGACGGCATTTCTCAGGTTAATCTTTGTTATTATTTCAGGGTGCTTGGTTTCGTGTTACATGTGTCTTACAGGTATCATAAATATACAAAAAGTTTGATTGACCCTGGACGGGATATGTCTAATGGGCTTCCTCCCTGATAGAAGCTCTAGCAATACAACCCCATAACTGTAAACTGTAAACATCACTCTTCACAAGCAGGTGCCCTGTCATTGCTGGAGCTACATTCTTGCAAATCCATCAAAGCTATTATATGTGGATAAATCGAACTAAAATGCAAGCTTCTGTTTCTTAAGAAACAAGACCCATGGCTTCAACACATGCTCTCTTTCACTGGAAACATTTAATCTATTCTATCAGTTTTACAGTTTATTTTTTAGCCTTTTCTGGCAAAGTAAAACCTACAAACCATGAGATAATCTACATATTTACAATAAGGCTTATTCAGCTTTACTTTCTTTATAAAAAAATCACCAGGGTTTGAATATTTAGCAAATGTAAAACAATGAGATATAGTTAGAACACAGCAAAGGTATTCAACCATTATCCAGTACCATTTATTAAATCTTGTACCCACCATGGAGGTGCACCCCTTCCCAAGGACCAACCGATAGCAGCTAAAGTGATACTAGTTCTATAACTATACCAATGCACAGGCTTAAATATGATACTAGAGAATACATTCAACATTCAAACACATAAAATGGTCCACACGGAGAAATTGGTACACACAGAAGTTTCAAGTTGGTTCATTTAAATAATCTGGTCGAATTAGTTACATCAAAGCATGCCTAATCATTAAGCACAATAACTACACATCAACTCCAATAGACTGTCATGAAGCTAACAATGACACAAATTGAGGTTCGCTTCTATTTCACATGTTTTGATGCTTTATACTTTCTCTTAGACGTTGACATTCCAGCAGCCTCATTTCTTCTATCGAGCTTTTTATTTTTTTCATTTTCGCTTCAATTTTGCCACGTCTTGAATTTGAGTTATGAATCCACTCCGATGCAACTTCATCCATCCAAATTAGAAAAACACAACCTCTTTATCCCTGCAATAAAATGCATCCTAATATCAATAAAGAATATTTTAGTCAAAAGATAACTTTAAAGGATGATTTTGAAAGTCTAGCGTATATTCAAATGTGGACATTTCCAAAAATTTTGTGAAGTCTTTGGAACCATAGACCCATGTCCAAATGGGCACTTTGAAGCCCATTCTAAGTTTCAGAATGAAAGCGGCGATGTGTGCTTGAATATGACATGAGAAATGATGATCCCTGCTTGGACTTTTTGATAGCACTCAAATTTTTCTACAACAAACCTACCCGCAATTGCAATCAAAACTCCATATACTTCAAATTTGAAACAACATGTAACAATGAAATTTAAGTAATAGAGATAATCAGGGGAAATAAAGTATTCAATTAGTTGTAATAGAGATAGTTTATTCAAACGCATTATTATAACTAAAATAATAAGAATAGGGATACCAAAGCATATCAGGAAAAAAAAATCAATAGCTTAAAAAGTGCAAGCACCTTCCAAAAATACTAGGTAATGAATAATGGAAGTAGGTTCTTGTAAAAAGAAATGTAAAATGACTTGCTCATCCCACAACTGCATTTTTTTTAAAAGAACGTCTCAACGTTTTGACATTCGCACCACAAACGTGTTAATATAAAAAATCAAAACTAGTAAAAATCAAGGTCAGTAGAAATGGATCATGCATCCCAAATAAAAAAAGAGTTATTAGAAAAAATCAAGGTCAGTAGAAATGGGTCCTGCATCCCAAATAAAAAAACGTATTATTATTATAAAAAATCAAGGCCAATAGAAATGGGTCCTGCATCCCA
The DNA here is from genome assembly GCA_038049695.1 of Cinnamomum chago. Taxonomy (NCBI): domain Eukaryota; kingdom Viridiplantae; phylum Streptophyta; class Magnoliopsida; order Laurales; family Lauraceae; genus Cinnamomum; species Cinnamomum chago. The sequence continues at coordinate 80,712,008 of CP142452.1, forward strand.
AATCCCAAACGTGTTATTATAAAAAATCAAGGCCAGTAAAAATAAGAAAAGTCCTCTATCCAGCTGCAGAGAAAAACAGAACCCAGATCTCAAAAGGTCAAGCCTCGAGGCGGCTCTTCTTTGGCCTAACCCGCTGGAATCCGTTGCAGTAAAGTGGCGTCGCAGATCTTTGGAGAGGACCTTGTGGGTGCAGTGGAGGGCGGCCTCGCTGATCTTGGGAGGGGAGCGAGTAGAGAACATCACAAAGAGGGTGACGTGCAGCAAAGTAAAACCAGTCATACTGCTTTTTGACAGATTCTCAAGAGGATAGAGAGAAGGCTTTGGTTTTTCTCTGCGACGACAAAAAAACCCCAAAAACCCAAAAACAAAATCCAATCTTCTACAAAGAAGAAAACCTCAGATCAGATCATAGCCCATCCAAACCAACACCTCCCCAGTAGCATTTTTGTAGCTTGCAAGTGCATGGGCAATCTGGAGGTGATGCTACCGCAGAACGGATCGAGAGTTGGCAAAAGAGACCCAGTTGGCATCACCGTCCCAATTGTCATCATCCGGCGTCGATAACCACAGAGAGCTGGCAGAGAGCGGAGGAGACAACCCATGAGATAATCTGTCGGATTCAGCTGACAGTGGTTCCTTAGGAGAGACTGAAGGCCGACGTCGAAGACGTTGAGGGAGAAGGGGATCGGAGAGGAAGTTGAGGCGCTGCAGTGGTTGAAGAGGAATGATGTTAGGCCTCCCGAAATAAGTTTTGATAAATGGGCGGGCCTCCAAACGAAATGGGCGGGATTTAAAAATTTGGTCCTTTCATCGCACACACGTGCCGTTCACATGCCTGAGCGGACTTCCCCTGCACTTGAGCTGAGGAGAGGCCTCCTCTATATATATATATATATATATATATATATATATATATATATATATATATAAATGGGGTTTCTTGATCCATCTTCACTCATAAATTAATTTGCATTTTGAGGGTATCACTCTTAGCTCTCTGAAATTATTTGAGAAAAAGGAATAGAAGTGACAATCTTAAAGCCGAAAAGCCAAAAGTGAGATATATCAATGCTTCAAAGTACACTATTAGATATCTATCCCTGGCACTTTAAATTTGACCCTCAAATCGTGTTCAATTCGGTACTCCTTCAACCATAACTTTTCTTGGGATAGGAATCTGATAGGCCAATGGGAAGATGGTTTCTTTGTTTTTATGGTTTGTTGGCTGTTTGGGGTTTCTTTGTTGCCCTGTGTTTTTTTGTTTAGTAGTTTTCTTTTACCAAAAAAAAGTGCAGTATTAGATGAAATTTGTATGCCCTTTCTATTAGGTAGCACGTTGGTATTGATGATTGGACTCTTGATTCACTTATAAAAAAATGACAAACCCAACAAGGAATGGTAGAAGACAAGACACCCTTTATATTCAAGTAATGGGCTAGGGTGAGAAATATCTAGATTTGATTTTCCTCATTCTTTCAAATCTTCCAAAACCCTCTTAAAAAAAAAAACCCCTTAAAAAGTGATTTTGGGAAAGAATCCGAAAGCAAAAGGAGAAAGGAGAAATGAGGGATGTCTATAAACTTGACTTGAAGCATGCAATCATTAATCATTATTTAGCAAAATATACTTCTACGAGCAGACTGTGCATCTAACAATCGGATCCGGATCCTTGTTTGGTCCAAATAGGGGATCCCTGTTTAGACCAAACAAGGGCCTCCACGTGTGGGGGCGGAGGAAAGAGAAAACAACTTTTTCTTTCCTCCGCCCCCGCACGTGGAGGCCCCTGTTTGGACCAAATAGGGGATCCTCTTCCCTAACAATCACCAAAGATGGGACCCCTGAAATTCCCGTGTCCTCACTTTACCAACTGCATCCATCCCTAGTGCACAGGAGAAAATTGTCATATGCAGTCAGGCTCATGGGGCCCTCAATTGCTGGTCCGCATCTTAAGGAAGGGGTGCAACTTGTATTAACAGAATCTATACTAGGAAAAAAAAAAAAAACCATGGGTACTGCAAGCCGGGAAATGTTCTCCTACGATCAAGAGCCCAACATTAACAAGTTCTCTCTTTGTTGCCATCTCCCTTTCCTTTAAGTTGGCAACCCAATGAAAGAACTATTCAGACAAAAACAATTAGAACACATCATCAGTTCCCATTTACTCTGATTGACATCCTTGCCTTTGATGCAGTCAGCTGGCCTGAAAATTAGACCCGGACCCAGTACGTTTGTGTTAAAAATGTAAACCTTCAACATGTCTTACACGGGCTATTGTGGGTCTTGTAAACATGGAAATGCCATATGAATCATTGATTGATTGATTCTCTCACAGGAACTTTCTTCTCTTTCCTGACTTTTTTATTTTTATCCTTTTAATTTTCTTTTTGGGTTTGGCCCTTGATTGGCCATTGGACCTCTAGTGGGCTTGGGTGGGTAATAATAACCTAAACTTTTAGAGAGTGCAATGGCCAATTTCCTCGTAACAACCAGCGGTTGAACCTATGACTCGCACCACCTCCTATGGGAGGATTTGATGTCTATTTACCAGCAGCGCTAGATAGGCAGAACCTTTCTTTTGCCTTTTTTTTTTTTTTTTTTATTGGCAATAGCTAAAGTGATTACCAGAAATCTGAATAAAGATGATCTCAAGATAAAGAACTATATTTTATGGATTGAAGCAGTCATGATAATTAACTCAAAAAATTTCAAATATAAAACAAAAATCCGAAACCAGTGTCTGGGATAAGTTTAATGGCCATGCCCAAAACATACATTCAGTAACATAAATATGCGCAAGAAACTAAAAAAAGAGTGAATAGCTACCACCCTAGAGAAGGTAGCCAAGTAAACATGACCTGATCTCACTTTGAATTTGCTCATACATGGCCCCCTCATCTTGGCTCAGTTCTACTTTGAAACAGTTCGAAGAGGCAGAGAACTTTCTACTTCATTAACAGCAGCAGCATTCCTCTCACTTACAATCTTTGACATTCCAAACATCTGAAATAAACCAGAAATTATATAAAATGCTATGAACCATGGCAGGCATGTAACATACAAATCCCAGGAACAGGAGCCAAAGTAGTATAAACTACATTCACCCTAAGTTCTAATATAGTTGTGCAGACGATTTTGCAGAGAATTACTTGCCTTTTGAATGGTCTTCTTAAAGCACATTTTGTGTTCATCCATGGAAGAATTAACAAATTCATCAATGTGGTCCTTCAAATCTTCTAAGAAACTGGCGTCTTCAGATTTCTTCTTTCTGCACGAGGTGATGGCAGGGTTTGTAACAGATGACGGCAGTTGTGATTCAGATTGACTCTTCTGGGACTCCATCCTTGGTGCTTGTTATCCTATCGCGTAAACATAAACAATATTTACAGAAACGCGACTCCTAACATAACAGTGAAAACATCATGTAATATGATGTTATAAAGAAGCATCTCTAAAAATATTACAGTTGATCCAAGTAACGAAACATTAACAAAATTCATTAGACAAATGCAAATGTCCATCACCTTCATTGACATTGTTTTTTTTCATCTAAGGAGATGATGATTGTATTCATTGGTAACTGTACAGTATAAAAGATACATAATGAACTCAAAAGCCCCCCAAAAAACAGGGGAGAGCAACCAAAAACTAAAATAGGAGGAGCTAAGCTCCCATGGTTTAAAAAATCGGCTGAGTTCGAGTCAACTTAGGCTCTGCACTAAACGAGTTGTGTCATATGGGACTCAGACTCGAATCATGGGACTCGGCTGGGTCCTATGTGACTTGGGCAAGTCAATTGAGTCCACACGGTGACGGACTCGGCCAACAATATTATGATTTAGTCGAAATATTTTAAAACTCTTTAATGGTAGTTTCTACATGGAATTTTTTAGCAATGGCCAATCCCACCCTAAGCATGGAACAACATAAACTAAATAGAACTTCCAACCCTCTTACAATCTCAACAGAATGAGTTAAGGGAGCAGCATCCAACCAGGAAGCGACATCCAATCAGGAAAGCATTAAACATGGTATTAAAATGAGTTAAGGTTGGGTCGCTACTTGATACTTGATATGGATGGACTTTTGTCATTTATTTGCAATTGAATGATTTTTTACTCTTAATAATTAATTTATCATGATTCATGTCTTGTGGGATATATAGTAGTATAGACTTAAAGTTGACTATGATTTCCTAATTCCTATGAATATGTTGTTGATAAGCCTGTTTGTTGTATTGAGTGTCTTTCAGTGTTAATATATTTCCTAAACTTAATAAGTGGTTTGAAAAGCCTCAAAAAGTGGAAACACCATAGTAATTAAAAAATAAGAAAGATAAATGACTCAATTTATTAAAAATGTATCGTTACATAGAGATCTGGAAAATTTAAATAGAGGGAGGACCTCCTATATTTTTAATGTATTTTTTCATAATTTTTTTTTTTGCATATTTTGGTACTCGACCCGACTCAACTGAGTCCCATGCGACTCGCCCAAGTTGACTCGGACTCGACCATGGGCGAGTTGGGTCTCGAGTCCATTTTTTAATCCTGCAACAAACCCAAAATATAAGTAAATACAATTGAAGAAGCAGGTTTGACAGCTCCCTCTTTGGCTAGCTGATCCACTTCCACATTAGCCGAGCGGTTAATATGGTGTAAAGAGATGTTCAAATCCCCAGAAAGCCGGACCGCCTCTTCAAAAATATCCGCCAAGTACCGAGGAGGTCTTGAAGATTTAGATGCCCACCTAATGATGCAATAGGAGTCCCCTTCAACATATAGCCGTTGAGGATTAAGACACGAAGCTTCGCGCAGGCCTATGTTAAGAGCTAATAATTCAGCTTTTTTGATCAAGCAAATGCCAACTATGCCAGAATAGGACAGAAGGATGATTCCTTCATCGTTACAAATGACACCCCCAACCCCGCCAAACCAGGATTACCAATAACCATACCTTCATTGACATTGTTGACATTCGCATCTAACACAGTTCTTAAAACAGACAGAAGAGGACGTTCGCCTAAAGTTGTAAAAGCAGTTATCACTTCTAACTATGTCCCTTCTAACTTTGTTAAGTTGGATGAAATTATGTAATATCATTTGCAGAGGGTTTTTTTTTTTTTTTTAACATTTAGTGGAACGGATTCTTGTAACATGAAGATATATGGCTATCAAAGGCTACATATCAATTTTAAATCAATAGTTTGCTTTTAATTAAACAAAAGAAGAAATTTACGGGGAGCACTAATAGAAGAGACAACAAGAAATGATGCTTGACATGGCTTGGACGCATACATTAAAGATCAATAAGCTTCTATGAGATGTATTAGAGGGTTACAAATAACGACGTTGCATGAAGTAGTGAGGAAATACATGATAGATTGGTGTCTGCAGAAATATGACTTTTAATATGGTTGACCAGAAAAATACAAGACACAAAGTTGGCCCTAGATATATGGGATAAAGATATCCCCCACTGTGTGCCCACATGCTTGGTGACAATGGAGAAGGGATCATATAACCACTAGGGGAATGGATAAAAAGACTCCAAAAGGAATTACTTATGTCCTTAGTTACAGCAAGTATCCCCAAGAAAAGAGTGTCAAGCTATGGAATATCCTCTCCAACTAATATTTGTTAAACACCAGTTATACAACCCTCTAAATTCCAAATTATCCATCAAAGGGATCTGGATCATCAACTTCACCATCATCATATGCATATCCCTTCTATTTAGATTTTAGGGTCTCCTTTGTGAGTTCTACTCTAATACTCAGACTATTTGACGCCATGTTCTTCGTAGCTCCACATTTTAACATTGCCTTTCCTCATTAGTCCATTCAACATCTTCACTGGTCCCCCCTTTCTAGCCCATTGAACTTGTAACCCTTCAATACATAGAACAAGCATTGTTTCTAGCCGTTTCTGTACGTGCCGAAACTATCAAAAATGATATTCCTTGATTTTCCTTTTCTTCTATTAAAGCTATCCATGTTTCCTCTTTATCCTTTCTTGCAACTCCATGTGTCTTAGTATGTGAATCTCAGAAATATGCATTTTAGCTTCTCCTTGCTTTTTCATTGCCCAACAGTTAGCTCCATATATAAAAATGCCTCCTTAATGGAAGTGGCACTTGAAGATTGCATGCTACTCCACTAGCTTGTCCCCAATATGCCCACCTCAACTGATCTCTCTTTTTTTTTTTTTTTTTCAAAACCTCCTTTTATTCTACAACTGCCCCTAGATATTGAAATCCAACACAGTGGAATTAAATTATTTCCAATTTCAACCAACACCCCCTCGCAACTCTTTGAACCACTAAACATGCACATGAATATTTTGTCTTTGATCTACTGATTCTCAACCAATTCAACATGAAGAGCTTTCTCTATAGTTCTAGCTTATCATTTACCTGCTTTCTTGTATAGCTAATGAGGACTACAGCAACAGCATAGCATACACCATGGAACCCCATCTTTGCTATCTGCTGTAAAGTTCTCCACTGTCAAGGCAAATGAATAAACACTCAATGTAGAGCCCCTTGGTGAACTCTAACTGAAAACCTATCACCTCATAAAATTCTTGCATTCATTGCAGCCCTTTCATACATTTTTTTTTATAACGGAGGGTGTCCCAGCCCTTTGAGCTGGACTAATCCTTCCGGGCCAAGGGGGAGCCGGGTAAATCTCCTATGGCCCCAGTGTGGTAGAGCAGTTTTGGACCCCTTTCATACATGTCTTATGTAATATCAATATATTCATTAAGAATACATTCTTTCTTCCATGCCAGCAAATTAACTACTCAAGACCCTATTGTCACTCTTTCCTTGAATCAATAAAAGCCATATGCAATTTTTCTCCTCTCATAAAACTTTTCCATGGGTTGTCTTGACACAACAATGGATTTTTGTAGAAGATCTAAACAAATCCAAGCTAGCTGTCTGAAACTTTTTACTTGTCACGGCTGTTCCTATATCACTCTCTCCAAATGTTTCATTATATGGCTTATAAATTTGATAGCTTGACAATTTCCATAATTTTGAATTTTCCTATATCATCACAGAACATGACCATAGTGCTCTCTTTCTTCATTATTCAAGCATTTTTCCCATACTTTTTATTCGACAATTTGGTTAACCAATCTATCCCAAATTTGATCATTGCAACTCGTATCTATGAATGAGTGTACAATATGGTACCGGTGCTAAGTATATTCATTTAGCAAATATCAAATGTTAATTTCAATCTAGATTGATTTGGTATAATTCATATTTCATAACTCACTTCCCTCCCATATTCAATACTTAATAAAGCCCTAAAAGATATGTCCCTTTATCTAGGCCCTTTTTTTTTATCTCTTACCTAGAATACAATAAGCTGACCCATGAATGGGAAAAGCTTAAGAATAGATGCCAATGGCCCTCCAATCATCTATTCAAATTTCAACCTAAATGACCCAACCCAAAAATTCCGGATATGGACCCAATTGATAATCAGGTCCAGGACAAGTGGGTATATGCCCAAACACTCGTGTATTAGAGTGATACATATATAAAATATATGTTATAAAATAATATCAATAACTACTATACTTGTGTTTTTTGTATACAATTAAAGTCAGTCTAAAGGACACCAGCTAGTCCTAGCAGATACCTTGTGGGAGAGTGTTGCGATTTATGCAGGTATTTCTATGATATTTATCAAGTGTAAATATTTTTCTGTAATGTTTAGTTCTAGCAGAGATGAATAGCAACACTCGAAGCCCAAATCTCAACGCCATCATCTCTTATTAACAGAATAAAACCTAACTGAACCTGATTATGAAAGGATGGTGGTTGTTTCAATGTTGCAAATAACTCCTCCAGCACAAGCTAAACCTGGATTATTACCAACTGACTTCCATCAAAATTTAACTTGAGAACTCCACTCAGGGGAGGAATCCATCTTGGCTTGCTAATTCAGCATGCCAAAGTAGAGAAAATGCCACATCATACCAACTCATCATAATAAGAGCTATAGATAACCAATGAAAATCAGGGAGGATAGAAATTAGAAACCCATCAGGCAATAATAAACTTTACATTGTATACCAATAATATCTCATCAGTGAATTTGCCTTCAAAGCAAAATGCACTCCTTCCATACAGTTCAAATGTTAGCCAAGAAAAAAGTTTTCACAGAGAATTATCTCTAAATATCATTTTTTTTTCTTTCAATTTGATATAAATACTAACCTAGGTGCACAACTTCTAGTCATCAAGCCAATCTACAATTCTCCAAACCTGTGTTTGTCTCTCTTTCTTCCATCTTCCTCTTATTTGCTTTGGATTGAATTCATGATGAATTTACAATCCTACATGATCAAAGTTAAAAAAAAAAAAAAAAAAAAAGGTAATCTATTCTATCTAACCTTATTTCCTTGTTACCTATTCTACTTCTAACCACAATTTGCCTTTCATCCACAATGATGAATTAATTGAGTCTTGTTCAATAATCAATTGAAAGAAAAAGGAGCCTAATGACATAGAATCCCAAGCTTATAGCATTATCATAACAACAGCCATAAAACAAACAAAAAAAAAAGTAAAACATAGAAAGTTTCCTACCAGTTACAAAGGGGAAGAAAACTGTTGCAGCCACAGCAGAGACGATGTTTTCTTTCGGTTACGTTGTGGGGTGGCGAGTGGTGTGAGAGGACCAATGAAGGAAGATGTTGTTATATTTGTATTTGTATTGGGCATATCTGATTTCTTTCTTCGGCCGCACGAAATTGAGTTTTTGTTTCTTCGGCCGCATGGAACGTGCTTTCGAGCAAAAGCCTTGCAACTCACGACTCGTGATCGTGATCGTGATCGTGATCGTGAGGGTCATTGTGTGGGCCCAAAATAAAAGATTCAAAACATATCCATAGAGAGATGAGGGATGGTGAGATCTTAATGAGATTTATAGTGGTTTGGTTCATATCGTCAGGAGTGAATCATCGGAGCCCCTTCATCCATGACACTCAAGTTTGATGGTTTTAGCATAATTGGATTTTTAGGGTTCCAATGGTGAGTAATAATTTGATATAAGTCAAATTTGGATGGTGCCATCTCATAATGCCTGGGATAGGTGTTGAATTGATAAAGGGGTTTGGTTGGGCTTTTAGGTTCATGCACTTAAAAAGGAAAATCCACAAAATATCACTCATGAGAGAGTTTTTGGGAGAGCCTTTTTATCTCACTGCACCGCATGTTCTATAAAATCTTCTCAAAATCCACCAAAAAGCACATAGTTCGAAAACTCTCCGGGTACTACATGATAAAATTGGTTAAATACTCTCTTTGAAGTTTTACTTTTACTCCTCGTTAACCCAAAAAAAAAAAAAAAAAAAAAAAACTAAGACCAAAACTTCCAAGCCGCAATTTAAGTGTTGCTTTACCTTTCTTGTCTTTTTTATTTTTATTTTTTCATTTTTCAAACCATAGCTCTAAGCCCCTTCTTCTTGAGAGATTATTGTACAACAATATTTATGAAAATATTAAATTAAAATAATTAAATATAAATTACTATATAATTTTTACCATGCATTGCCACTTATCTAAAATATCCTAATTATATTTTCAATTGTACCTTGGAGCAAAATGATGAAAAAAAAAATTAAAACATGATCATCAAAATTTTCATTTGGTCAAGTAAATATATTAGCTAATCTATCTTACGAAAAGATAATATTCACTAGCGCACTATGCATCAGGAACATTCTAGAGGTGGGACCCACCTCTGGTTGAAGCGTGATGGTAGTCTGGAAGCACAGTTTGTATGGGTGAAGGATATCTCTTAGCTAAATAATCTACAAAACGTGTAATGTAACTTGAGAGATACATTGGGAGTTTGAAATGCAAATCATAATATAAACCATAATTTTTCTTGGAACTCATCATTACTTTGAAGCAAATATAAAAAAGAAAACTCCAAGAATATCAATAAAATTCATGGAAGGAAGTTACATGTAATGTAATTTATCATGTATATTTTACTCCCTGTCCATTATTTACTCCTTTTTTTTTTTTTTTTCTTTTTTGGAACAGCAACAAAACTTTATTAACAAATCTGAAAAACAAAGAAAGAGGAGAAAGGGATAAGGTACAACAATATTATACTACACTACCCAATTACATAATCACATCAATCCAAAGAGACAATCTCTCATCCTCTTACTTGGCTAACATAGCTGACATTATTTACTTTTGATGAAATGCAAGTGTAATTTACACTGCAATTGTTCATTGGCTATAGTTCAGAGAAATCAAATATGGACACCCAATTGTGGCGAGCCCTTTCTCTAGAATTTTTTTTTTATTTATTGAAAATGACAAAAAATAGGTCCCTTTAATAAGAAAAAAGATGTTCCTTTAAGAATCTCTCCCTTATTGGAAAAATGAATGTGCATTGTGTGAGAGAGAGGGATAAGGGCAATGGCCTGGATGTTCATTTCTCATCTCCCTTAGTTCATCATCGTATAAAATTTTGATTTTCATAAATGAAATCTCACATTTATTTCTTAAATTCTAATAAATTTTTAGGAATACAAGCCATCTCTCCTTTCATAAACAAAACAAGTCAAATGGGGCAAATGTCCCATTAAGAAGCATGACTGAAGCATAATCAGAGAGTAGACTCACAAATATGCTTCACAATAAGACATGCCCAAAATGCAAGCCACTTCAAGATTCAAATTTTGAAAGCCCTGCCACGAGGTGAGCCTTGGTGCATAAGCCCTAATGGCTGGTTATAAAACTGGTCCACACTGACAGAAATCTCACAAATTCTTCCATTATTACAAGGATGTAAGATCCTATCAACAAAATCTGGACTGGAGACCAACCTTATTATGTTCCACTGGATCAGTTGTTCCAACCACAATTTCCCATGCACATGGCACCAAATTTAATGAAACTTCCATGTTCCTGGTTTCTCTTCTATTTCATTGCAACTTTCTTTCCTCGTAACAATCGAATGCATGTACATTTTAAGGATTTGACATTATAATTGCATAAAATCCAAGTTTGAATGTTTGTGTCCAATCAAATACTTGCCAAATCAACAACTCTTTACAATCATCAATATAATACTTCCATGTCAGAAAGTGTGCCGTATGCTATCCCTGTCAATGACTTGCAATCATCAATCCTCTAGATTTTCCTTCCTCATATTCAGTCCCATCAGCTCTCTGCTATGATAACAAAAAGAAGCAAAAAGGCCGCAAAACCTAGTGTTTTGATATGCAAGAAAAGATAATGACACGATACGGGTAGGGTATGAATGAATGATACTAGAACTTGCTATGCTACTTCTTTTACAGATGCCCCACTCTCTATTTTTATGCTTGCCATTTCATGTGCATCCCTATCCAATCCATCGTTGAAATGGTCTCTGAGGAACTCCACTGCCATGAATGTGAAAGCCGAGGCTGGAACATACCATATGATTCTAGGAATGCTTCCTTTGAACAAACCCTTTGTACCTTCCATCATCCATACCCGTCGGATTGCATCCAACCATCCATTGTACCTAAAAACACAACATTATTATAACTCCTTGTAGAGAGATGAAACGTGTTCACTTGATTTATTTACATTTGATGGGAAATTGTCAGTTAGTTTCCACATCAAAATACTTCATTTTCTTCCAACCAGCTGCATGATCAGTATATTACAATAGAGGGAAAAACAAGAAAGAAAAGGGGGGGAAAATGAAATGAAAGGTAATTTTCAGGCTATGGTCGGGAGTTCCACCAATACAAAAGAATACTTGAATTATAGCGAGAAAAAAAGGCAAGACTGAAAATTTTGGTTTTTCCTCGTAGGAGATGATAGCCATTCCAGGAAACAACCGATGATGGCGAACCCTATTTACTAAGAGGAGCAGGGGAGGCAACAAAATGTGGAGAATAACAACTTTTAAAAATCTAAAATGCCTACAAACCACAAGAAAAGAGATTGGAAGCTCTCCAATCACAGCAAAGCACAGAAAATGGTACCTTATGGTTGATCCCTGCACTTGAAGCCTTGTCTTGATGACATCCAAGGGAGTTGTGAGAAAAGCACTAAAACCTGCAATAGCCATCACATTAGTCGCAGGTCATTTCATGCAAGATTGCAAGTGGTCAAGCTCAGTAGATTAGAAGAGAGGTGAGGAATCTCCAAGAAGCAAATGCGGATATACTTACCCCCAGCAAATCCTCCTAATATCAGTCCCTCCACTGAACAGTTGAGTTGACCCTCTGAAATGGGCAGCCATCTTTGCTTCCCATACTCTGTCAAATCCTTCAGGCCTTCATAAAATGTAACCTGCCAATTTATTTTAAATCATTAAATATAACAATTATTCTAACTCACTAATGAAGTCAAACCAAAAACTACATTTGGAATAAAGCACAGAAAACACAATACAAGACATGACTGCAATAATAAAGATTATGTTAAAAAAGTTAAGAAATGATGCTCATGATAATTAGGTATGCAGCAACCAGGACTCCAGAGAATGTTAACACGAAGAAGTGCAAGAAACTCCAATAAAGGAACAAGGCACAAGTGCAACAGAACAAAATAAACAGATATCAAAGTCAGAATGCCATGAAGTAAATGCAACTATAAGGAAGGTAAAATCAGTATCTTATTCAACAACTACTAGACATTGGCAAGAGCTTACCATTAGACCCGCAAATGGCACATCCCTTGCCAGAGTGGACCAGTATCTGTTAAAGCAACAGAGCATAGCATATGTCAATAGTTAGAATGAATATAGTAACAAAAAAAATGATGACCTAAAATCAAATATATATCATGACATACAATTTATGTGCATACAGACATCTACGCATGGACACCGGGTGATAGAATCTAGCAAATTAATCTCTCACACTAAACAGGTATACCTCACATTCCATGATAAAACCTCTCTACCTTCTGCTTCTGTGAGCTCAAGTTAAAATAGAGGTGTAACGTGGACCGACCAATTGAACCCACACTACCGGACCTACATATTCAGGCAAGGTTATTTCAGGTTTGTGTAGAATCGAACCTTATAACTAGAAACACGAATGGAATTTAGGACGATCCCTAGTACCAGAATGCGACCCAAGTTACCAGAATCATCATCAACAACATTGTCATGATTATCAAGCCCTTGTCCTATCAATTGGGGGTCGGCTGTGACTTCTACTTTTTCTTTATACTCTGTTTAAAACCATTTTCTATCAAATATACAATCCATGATGTCTTTCCTCAATTGCATCATTTAGGGTCTGTTTGTTTGCATTCAAGTTCCTAGGAATTCATGGTCAAATGGGCTCCAGTGAAAGAACATCAAAGAGGCAAGGGATCATAGATATAAGGTGGAAATGTAATCGGACATTGACTTTCCTAGGATTTTATTTACTAGGGTGATGGTTGGGTATTAATTTCCCAACTTCCCTTGATTCTTAAAGGGGAGATTGTTTGATGGTAATTTTTCAGAACTTCGCCTTTGTTGATTCAATTTCACCACGTTTAAAAGTACATTTCTTTGAATCCCTAGTATGTTTCTTCAAATTAAGGTCTTTATTATTCTTGATCTCTTAGTTCCATGAAGTTGGAACCTGCACCACATACAAAACTGATACCTCAGTACCTCACATATATGGGAAATTTAACAAGCGGTTATCTGGACCGTAGTTTTAAGACAATTTTCCTGTACATCTAGGCCCATCTTTTCATCGAAACCTCTCTCTCTCTCTCTATCTATCTATCTATCTATCTATCTATTTATATATATATAGGGGGAAGTTTCAAGTGCATATATCCCTCACCATAGGGTAAGGGACACTTCCATAATTGAGAATTTTCAAGTACAAAAGTTACTTTTCAAGTACATAGGGTGATGTACACTTCCTTGTCTTCATGTGCAAAAAGGGAAGTGTACAACTTAAATGTGAGGGTCCCCACCTTATCTCTCATAGTAAGGTGAGAGATGCTCTCTCCCATATATATATATATATATATATATCGGTGTGTGCGCACATGTGCACACGTACAAGCGTGTCAAGCTTTAGTGGTTACTTTGGTCACAAATGACATGATATATAATTGAGATATATTAGTAATACATTTTCCTCATGCTGGGTGAGAGCAGTGACCTCCACTGAAAACAAACACACATGATAGTTACAATTAGCCTCAAGGAATTTTTGAAGGTAGCTAATGCAATTCTACCATTATTTGCTTCATGATTGTACCCTGGAAACTATAAAGTAAATTTGACTTCACAACATACCCTGCATATAATCCCTTAAGACCATGTTGCTTCAAAATTGAATGGCCTGCCTGAAACATTCCAGAGTAGTAACCATACATCTGCTGGCCCGATTTCTGACTGATGTTTTCTTTTAGTATAATAGAACTCCAAGATTTTCTGGTGCCTTGAATCTGCATGCGTTGTTTCATCACTTCACATGGTACATAAACACAGGATCCAAGAGTATCTCCTGGAACAGAAGAAAAAAAGGACTGAGCACCTCGTGAAGACTGAATTTTTGTCAGATTTTCACCATGCAAAAACAATTTCTCATTATCTCTTCAGTAATAATCCTTAAATTTATGAAACATTAACATAGCAATAAGAGTGCTCCCACCCTCCATCAGACTGCAGTGTAACATATATTCAATAATTAAAAAAAGCTGCAACTAAATGATAATTTTAAGTTCCAAGCATGAATGGTGGAAGTGAGGACTTAATGACTAAACTATTTTTCCAAATAGAATGCCAAAAACATATAGACATGTATGCAAAAGTGAAATTGTAAATTGTAATATACATGAGCATATGATCAATGAACCAACAGTGACAAATGAGATAAACTGGTAACTACTCACCAATCCCTCCAGCAATGAAATGAGCCCAATGACCTCCAAGGTTAGGATGTAATTCCTCAACCCATTTTTTGGTCGACTCAATAACACCGAAGTAAGTTGCCCCAGTAGCAAGGGACCCAGTCACTCCAGGTGCAATTCCTCTATAAAATCCTGCAAAGAGCAAATCTTTCAGGGAATAATATATGCAGATTGGTATTGAGTTACAACCTACAAGGCTGGGCTGATGCTATGAATTGGAAGTTATTGATAAACAAACATGATTCATATGAAGCAAATGATAAACTGTACCCCTTAATCCATCAGTTGTCCAGACTGTCCTGATCATCTGCCGTAAGCTCTTTTGTGACTGGCAAGAAACAGCAATGGCAGGTCATATATGCTTAAGGTTTATATAAGGTTGTAGCAAAATCTAATTGAAGTTTAGGCTTCCTTTGGAAAGAAAGTTTCTAATTGAAAGAACATCTCCTCACAAATATCTGCAATCATAATATTTTTGAGGCACATCAACAAAATGGTCACTTGCATCCCATTCTCTCGTTATAAATGAATAAAACCACTCTTTTACTGACACTCCAAACAACAATGCAGCTAATGAGAGAGAGAGAGAGAGAGAGAGAGAGAGAGAGAGAGAGAGAGAGGGTTTTACTGCACGAAAGGCTCTTTTCAAAAACCATACACAGCCTTAATGAAAGCTACCAAGAAATTGAGGTCATATGATCAAATATATAAAAATAAGACACTGGCAAAGACACTGTGTTCTTTGCTCGTGCATCATAGAAACACATCCTTAAAGTTGCATTTGCCAGTTGAAAAACTTTTATAAAAAAAAAAAAAAAAAAAAACAGGCAAGGTTTTATTGGTGAAAATTTTATCTTTTCTTTTTTGTTCCCCACAAAAAGGGTTTTTACAAACTGAGACACCAGCCGCTAGTCCAGTCAGTTTGACTACTACATACAGGTACATAGTCCAATTGCTTGGTACTTCACCAATGTATTGGGAATCAGTCTAGCACGCCAATGCATTAAGTGCCCAGTATATATTATGTGTGCACTATATTTTGGCTCTTTAAAACAATGACAATAAGGAAAGAAATAGTATCAACCCTGCATCACTATGTGCAGAAAATAGTCTCATACCTGGCTTCCACTAATGATAGCTTGGCTTTGAATTCGAGTTTTTAAGGTATCTATCGGGTGCATGATGCCTTCACCAAAAGCACCAGCAAGGGCTCCCCATACAAATTCCCTCCATACTACAACACAAGAAACAAGAATTAGAATACCTGATAAAAAAAAGTCATTTACACAATGAAACACATAATCAACAAAAAATTACATACAGTGTTAAAATGGTTCATGATGAGAAAATACATTGGTTAGCCAGTAAAGTTGTACAGTTTGTAGTCAAACCCAAGGCCCAGTAGTCTAACTGTTGATTGATGAGGTCCACAAAAAGTAAACCAACAGAAATCTATAGAATGCAAGATTATAGAAAACTGGAGTCATCCATTTTTTGGTAAAAAGCGGATAGTCAGTGTACTGTAATGATGCACTGATAAGGCATGTGTCTGACAGGGTCACACCTTGGATATGGATTTTACACATAAAAATGAAATATATATATATCAAACATGATATGATTCAGATACTTTTTATGATGTCAAAGTAGAGATTTATTTAGAAATGTTCAATAATCATAGGTTCTATTTCTTACCCAACCAACTGCTTTAGTCCCATCCAAAACATTAATTTTACGCAAATTTACTGTCCAAATTTGAGAAAAAAAAATGGTCAATTTACTGCAAACCTCAAAACCAAGTTTGACCACCCCATTTAAGCCCAAACCTAGCCTAAACCTAGCATTGCAGTAAACTCCGATATCCAAACTTGTCCCCAGCCAATCTTGTAACCCTAATTTCCCCAACCCTTCATCCCCAATCTTGTAACCATTCTGTGCCTACGGCGATCTTTCATTCCTAGTGCAATGAAGAAGATGACACAATTCTAGCAACAAGCACCACTTCAATCCAACTTTCTTTAGCTAGTTACATTCACATGGGATAACATTAGATGGTTTGAAATTACCCTCTTATACCAATTTGATGGTTTGTGAAAATCATACAAACCAAAATCACAGCTTCAACCTTTTATATTCATACTCACATAAGAAAACATACTGTGAGATTCATAAAATAAGCAAATTAAAGGAGTATATGAAGTTGTATGGCCTTTTGGTCAATCAAGAGATGCCTAAATCAAATAATCTTTCCTTAAGGGTTCAAATACAAGGCAGCCTACGGCACTTCTTCAACTATAAGTCTGGCTAGACCTTCTCCAAAACCCCCTTCTCTCCCTCTTCTCACTCTTAGCTTGCTTCACAACCATGTATAGAGTAAGCTTTCTAAAATTAGATATTTCATCAACCAAGGCAGTTTGAATGCTCATGCACATCACATATTACCAAGCAACTAATAAGTTTCCACACATTTAGGATGCACTTACAGCAATGACCCACCCAACAGTCCTTGATGAGAACACCCCCACATTCTAGAATTTAATCGTTGATCACTTTTGATGATGCCAAAAAGTGGTTTTCGGGCACCACCGGTCAAGTGATAAGCAATAAATGTGAAAATTAATGGAGAGAGGGAATTTATAGTGGTTCGGTCAGTGTGACCTACGTCCACTTCAAATTGGTGATTTTACTTCTCTGAGGTAGAGCTTACAAGTCAGAGGAATACAATGATAGTGTAAAAATGGAGAAGAATTGCTTTTTTCCCAGTGCTGGTGGGGCTCCGTGATTTATAGTCTTCCCCTAACAGATGGGGACGACTCTTCAGCAACGGATGCTTCATTCTGGCGGAGTCTTCGAACCGCCCTCAACAGACGAGGCAGGTAGGATCTCCTCCGCAGGGCCTGGTAAAAGCAGGTAGATGGAACGACGCACTGACTTTGTCATTTTGTGGATATGGACCTGGGCTTGTCACGGACTCGGGTCACTTTGGCCTGACCCATCATTTGCCCCGCAATGCCTCTTGTCTAAGAAAACTTGGAGAAGGGGCATTAGCTTGAATTTTTGAGCTCTAGGTGGTGGAGACTCCTTCTGCTAAGCCTTTTCCATTTTTTGAATGATGGGCCATTGTTGGGCGTGCAGCTGGAGTGGATTTGGTTGGGCATGCAACTGAAGCCCCGGGCGCCTGTGGGGGCGACGCGGGAGAGGAGACCCAGACGGAAAGAGTGGCAATCCAGGCTAGGGGTGTAATCCAGCTGGGCGAGCTGGTTGTTTGCGCGAAGGGCGCTGGGAGCGCGGGCGCTGCTGCGGGCGCTGGGAGCGAGCGCGGGCGCTGGGCGAGGAGCGCGGGGTGCGGGCGAGGAGCGCGGGCGAGGGCGAGGGCGAGGCCCTTTTTTTTTTTCTTGTTGGGCGAGCACGCCCGTGAACATGGGCGAGGCCTTTTTTTTTTTTCTTTTAAGTTTTGAAAAGTAACAGAAAGAATCTGACTTTTGAAATGAATGAACATAGATAGTTTTTGTGAAATTTCTCAGCCTGTTTTGTCCAAAGGGACTGTTTGCGTAATGTGATGAACTTGAAAAGTGGAATCTTTTTTCCTCTTTTCTACAAATAAGGGTTGATGCTATATGTTTGGTGTCACAGTGGAATTGGAAAAACAAAAGTCCATCATTAATGTGCTGTTTTAACTTCCTCCAAAAATCAATGAAAAAGTTTCAAGAGGCTGGTCAGACTTTGGAATCTACAAACTCTAAAAAGCTAAGCAAAGCACTGACATGACTCACCATTCCAACCGCCCAAGCCCACTATCTCCATCTTCAGGCGGTGGGCGAGCACTTGGAAGGGGCGCCCATGTGGTACCCCTTTTTTTTTTATTTTTTTGGTGGGGGCAGGGGCGCCCAGGTGCTGGGCGTGCTGCTGCTTGTGATGGAGTGGGCCGCGCCCCTGGCGCAGGTACAGCTGCAGCGATGGATGGGGCGCCCAGGTTTCCACTTGCCTACACTCATTTTGACCAACCTCACCATCCCAAATTAAAAAATCAAACATAAAACAGGAACTGCAGCTGTGCCAATGTGGGCGAGCACGCGGGTGAGCAGGCTACTCTAGTCCATCAGGCACCAAGGGATGTTGATCCAGGCGAGCAAAGAGGAAAAAGGAAAGGTTGTTTTGGGCGAGCAAACCGTGTCAGGTGCCCCTATAGGCGTTGTTCCAGCTGGTTCGGGCAAGCAGATCAGGCCAGGCGAGCAGATTTTTTTTTCTCTTTTCTCTTCTCTTTTTTTTTTTTTTTTTTTGGGCGATCCCTGAGAGGGCCGCTAAGTTGGATATATAGGCTGCCTGTTTGATAACAGTGAGAGGCCAAGCTTTTTGGCGACCCGCGAGAGAGCCGCTAAGCTGGATATAGACTGTCTGTTTAAGAACAGTACAGAGGCCAAGCTTTTTTGGCGACCCGCGAGAGAACCGCTAAGCTGGATATATAGGCTGCCTGTTTAAGAACAGTGCAGAGGCCAAGCTTTTTTAGCGACCTGCGAGAGAGCCGCTAAGCTGGATATATAGGTTGCCTGTTTGAGAACATTGCAGATGCCAAGCTTTTTTCGCGACCCGCGAAAGAGCCGCTAAGCTGGAGATAGACTGCCTGTTTAAGAACAGTGCAGAGGCAGGTCAAGTTTTTGGCGATCCACGAGATGATTCACCTCGCCTGGACCTGTTGATTTCCTCAACATTCATATATTTTTGAGCTTTTGCCAATAGTTCTGGCATGCTCTTTGGTAGTCGCTTCGTTACTGAAAAGAGGAAGCTTGACGAGCGAAGGCCTCCCAGGAAGGCTGTCATGGAGACCTTGTCGTCGGGCTCTTCGACTTGGAGTATCTCCTCGTTAAAACGAGTGAGGTAGCTCCTGAGGCTTTCACTTTTATTCTGTTTTATGCTGAGCAGGTGTGTGGCGGGCTTCTGGTGGCGGCGTCCTCCAATGAAGTGTGACATGAAGGACTTACTTAACTCTGCAAAACTGGAGATGGAGGCTTGGGCCAGACTGGAGAACCATTGCCTTGCAGAACCCTTCAATGTGGTAGGGAATGCTCTACAGATGATCTCGTCCGAAATGTTGTGTAGTTGCATTAGAGTTTTGTAAGTCTCCAGGTGGTCCAGTGGATCCTTTGTCCCATCAAAGGTTTCCATGGTTGGCATCTTGAACTTTTTTGGAAGTGGGTAGTTCGCCACGCCGGGTTTGAATGGTGTGTCCGTTCGTTGTACCAGGTAGTCTATTGATTCTGGTACATGTGCCTTCATGGCATTGAAGACATTGCCAATCTGATTTTGCATCTCCTTGATCTTCTCGTCCCAACGATTGGGGGCTTCTCCGGACTGGCCTTGGAAATAACTCTCATCTTCCCAGCTATGGTTCTCACTTCCCTCCTCCTGGAAATAAGGATCCTCATCATTGGAAGCAAAGGGAGGAGGTGGAAGTCCACCGCGATTCGACCCTCCTGGGGCTCCACCCGGGGGTGGAGGCACGTTGAGATGAGCGCGGCCTTGAGGGTCGACCAAGAGCCTTTCGTGTGGGATGACAGTGGGAGCTCCAGCAGAGGTGCCCTGGGCGTGAGTGCCATGAGGATGGGCGCCCAATGGTGCTCCACGACCCTGGGCGCCCTGGGGATCGGCGCCCTGGGCGTGGGCGCCCAATTGTGCTCCTCGACCCTGGGCGCCCTGGGAATGGGCGCCCAGGTGAGGATGGTGACGGGCGCCTCGGCCCCGGGCACCATGTGGACGGGCGCCCGGGTGAGGTGCCCCTCTGCGTGGAGCAACCGGTTGCTCTGGGTGCGGTACTTCTTGCTGTCCTGTACCAATTGGTGCTCCTCTTTGAGTTGCCAACATGAGTTGCAATATCTGCTGGTTCTGAGTCACTAGCTGCTGCATGGTCTACAACATCTATTGAGGAGAGGGAGCAGGAGCATTCGGTGCAGGGTTAGTTGGTTGAGGATTACCCTCGCCCTCCCGCGAGAGATTACCATCTTATCGCCTTGTTGACCTTGTGGTGATCGGCATAGTTTTGAAAAAAAGGGAATTTTGTCGTTCCCACCGACGGCGCCAAACTGATGATGCCAAAAAGTGGTTTTCGGGCACCACCGGTCAAGTGATAAGCAATAAATGTGAAAATTAATGGAGAGAGGGAATTTATAGTGGTTCGGTCAGTGTAACCTACGTCCACTTCAAATTGGTGATTTTACTTCTCTGAGGTAGAGCTTACAAGTCAGAGGAATACAATGATAGTGTAAAAATGGAGAAGAATTGTTTTTTTCCCAGTGCTGGTGGGGCTCCGTGATTTATAGTATTCCCCTAACAGATGAGGACGACTCTTCAGCAACGGATGCTTCATTCTGGCGGAGTCTTCGAACCACCCTCAACAGATGAGGCAGGTAGGATCTCCTCCGCAGGACCTGGTAAAAGCAGGTAGATGGAACGACGCACTGACTTTTGTCATTTTGTGGATCTAGACCTGGGCTTGTCACGGACTCGGGTCACTTTGGCCTGACCCATCAACTTTAAAGAATGATCCGGAAAGAAACCCAAAGACAATTACCAAAAAACGGAATTCGAAGTTCAAAATTAATCATATTACCTGCATTCTCCCAATACTGAACAGAGAAAAACCCAAACTCTGGGACTTTCTCTCTCTCTCTCTCTCTCTCTCTCTCAAGATGCAATCCACTCTCCAAAAAAAACCCATAGAAGGTCGGATTGGAGAGAGTAACAACAGTGATTAACACTTGTAGCTAGTTGAATATCATCTCGGAATCTCTAAAAAACTATGCAAGAAAACTCACGTTTGAGTCGAGATCATGGAAAAGTATGGAGAAAGAATTCATACCGAAGAAATGATCCGATGAAGGTCGGTTTTGGGGAGCTCGAAACGGGTCTGGAGCTGAAGTCGAGGCCGCCATAGGGCAATGAACGTCTTTCTTTCTGCAACTTCACTTTCTCAGGGTCCTGAAACCTATGGTTTTAGAGTTTGTGTAGGTTTTGAAGTTTTTAGGGTTTTAGAGTCTGGGGTTTTTGAAGAGGGCGCGATCTCATTTCTCTGTTTCTTCGCATAGAGTAAGTGCCGATACGACTCGTTCGGACAATAAGTACACCAATATTCGCGCGGATGCATCACACGGTGGGACCCATGTGAAACCCAAACCATTGAGGAGTCCTCTTTTCGAGCAACACATACAAAGAACCTGCCGAACGATGTGGAAATTAAAAAAAAAGACACTAAAATTTAACATGGAATGTGAGGTCTAATTGCCATATTAAGAAGTATTTTTTTATGAAAAAAACTATTAAATAAGAAAAATTCATTAGATGTTGTAAGTTGTTTGAACGAGATCCATAAACGATCAATGATATTTTCCTTTGACTACTTCAAAAAGCTAATAGTATTCAATAGGATTTTGTTTAGATGTCTAATTTCAAAGTCCTCTTTTACGATGAATTGGCTTGAAAACCCAGGAGATATCATTTCATTTGAATAGAGACATCTAGTGTCTCATGTACAGTGAACAACATAAATGTGATTTTTACTTGATCAAAAAATGACAACACCTTTAATGAGGAAAATATGCCCTAAGCTATATTTGCAATTGTCCATACTTCAAATTTAAATGGAATCTAATGGTTTGGACTTTTTAACTTTGAAAACATATTTGGGGAGATTGCAAGGGAACATGTTTGCACAGTTCTCCTTATATGTCTCTTGCAATTTCTCCGAACACTTTTTTGAGTAGAAAAATCTAACCATTAGTTCTCATTTCCAGCCTGTTTTATTCCATGACAAATGAATATGCCTTAAAAATTAAGTCTCATCTTTGATCTCATGATTATGCAAAGACAATCGTACACATTACTATTATAGTAACATGAAAAAGTGATGTGGGTGAATGGATCAATGAGGTTCCATCCGTATTACCTTTTATGAATCACTACAAAAAAAAAAAAAAAATACAAAAGAAAAAAGACGAGAAATAACAGAGTCGAGAAGGGCTTTAGTGGCTTGTTTTTTTCCACGGCTAAAACCTTTTTTTTCCATTGGAATTTCTTTTTTTGCCATTCAAGACACCATTTTAGCTTAGACGGGTTATTAGGACACTAACATAGGATATTTAGCGGCAGAAAATTCAAACTTAAGAGAGAATTAGAAGAGCTTTGTTGGAAAACAGCAAAATGCAACGCTGTAGCCTTTTGAAAAGGCCTTATTCACACTAGTCACGTGTGGTTCCATCGCAAAGAGCCTGAAATATATGTATTATTTGAAAGATCATACGTATTTACATATTATATTCCTTACAAAGGATAGCAATCGTTTGATTGTTGATAGCCAATCTTTTGTTGTTCCTTATCAATAACCTTCTCTTTGAACAAACTGAAGTTATTCTTTTATCATTTATATATTGTACATTAGCATGTTTCAGCCCCATGCCTAAAATTAAAGAAAGAGAACTGGTGTTAAAAAAAAGGCATTTAGCCATAAAAAAAAATGTAAAAGTAAATTTCAGCAACCAATTTGAAAGGGGTATCATAGAGCACATTAAGGTTATGGTGTGAAACCTTTAATTTCAACCTGTTAATAATTTTATTTAAAATTTCTCCTTTCTTTTAACTTAAGACTTCCACACTTGAAATACTTGGCTGTGTATACTTTATTTTAGCTTTTTTCTTAAAATTTTATTTTAATCTTGTTAGCCAACCAAAGGAGTGATGAAAAAGCCTAGACCAGAATAATTTTATTAGAACTGTGAATCATATACAACCTTTCCTACATATAGATGTGCTAACCATATAATTCATATCAGAATCCCCAAAACCAATGAAAGCCCTCAATTTCATGACTCCTTTCCTTTCTTTTCCACACCACAAAACAGGAAAGAGATAAGAAAAGAATCATCAGGTCCTAACACTTGGTTCCAAACCTATGCCTCCAATTTCCTTGGGCCATCTAAGATATTTCTATTTCTCTCACTCTATGTTCAGGGCCCAGCCCATTTTATCATTGGTCCACAAGAAGATCATCTCCAAATAGATAGATCAGCTGTTCCACGGCCCAACTGGGCTTTTCTGGTTCTAGGCCCAGATCCTGGCCCAATAAGGGGGCCCTACATAGTGGGCACGTCTGGTGCTCGTCGTGGTCGAGCCATCTATCCAAACACCTTTTGTGGAATACATGGCAGCAGTTCCTCAGGACCCACACCTTGTCTTCATCGCGCAGGTCGTTCAGGCAGACAGCGCAGGTGGCGCCGCTCACCGGCAGCCTCTCGCTGATGTCTCCATATGTGGCTACGTGCAAGCTGTCTCGGATTGTCTGAGCACTGAATGGTGGTGGTGGTGGTAAAGATGACGACGATGATGATGATGATGATTCAGGAGGGCCCATGTCCATTGTTGAAAGGTCCCGGTCCTTTTGTCTGAAGGCCCAACACATGACCCATCTCAAAATGGCCACTACAAGGGCAGCCTTGTTGATTAGATGGGCGATCACCTGACCTGAATACTCTACTGAAACCATTTCCAACACCTATTATTATCCTTGTACACTACTTTTATCAAGAGATGGGCCCTCTCAGAAATTATGGGCTTTCTTAGAAGAAGAGACTGATGAAGGAAGCTCTATGTATCTATCTTCTCTCTTGGAAGAGAGAGAGAGAGAGAGAGAGAGAGAGAGAGGGGTGGGAGAGAAGGGGAGATCTGTGGTTGCTAGAGGGCTGTATTTAAAGAGGAAAGAGGGGTGCTTTACCTTCCACTAGGAGGAATGAAAAGTGCTTTTCATGTAATCTATGCAATATAAGATAAGTAAAGGAGAAGGAGATAGAAAAGTAGATGAATAAAGAAATGAAAGTGGGTGGAAGTGTAAAAAAGGAGTCTGATTCTCCAAGACAATGACTGAGAGATTCGATCTCTTACTATTCTATCGGTATAAATATTCAAGAGGTGATCAGGCCTATCTGGCTATCTTTGAATTCCAACTCGCTTAATTAAGCCAATGCCTCATTTAGTCATTTTGTTCCATCATCAATGAAACTCTAACTTCATCCTTATGTCTATGATCAGATTAAGCGTGCCCAACCCAAAGCATAAAAGAGTCTGGGATTAGAGAACCTCTGTGTTCCACCTAAAGATAATTTGGACTTGTAGAAAAGATTGGAAATGAGCACTTTGTACTAATTGCCATTTAAAAATGAAACTCCCAAGAGAATTGAATCTCAAGGGACCGCACAAATAGATTTATTCTAATTCTTTGAATGTGTAATTAAAGAAAGGGTGTAGATTGAAGAGGGTATAGAATGAAGTAATTATGATATAAATACGAGAAAGTGCAACTAATCCAAAAATTTAACCAAGGATGGACTGAAATGAAGAAATAAAATTTATGTACCTAACAGACTTGGGACAAGATGCTGGTGATGAGAAAAGGTTGGCAATGAGTTGGAACTAATTACTGCATTTGTTGGTGTTGTTTAGATTAGATTGGAGTTAATTACAGTCCTTTTTCTCCCATCTCATGCTTTACTTTTGGACTTTAATGCAAAAAGGATCTAATAAAAAATAAAAAAACTTTATTGCAAAAGGAAGAATAAATTATGTGATGAATGATGATATCGGGACATTAATTTAATCGTATCATGTCCATAAATACATGATTTTGGGCCCATTATTCCATAATCTGGCCTTTGACGTTTCTAACTTTATGGTTGGCAACACGAAAGGCAAATAATTTGAGCTAAAGATAGATGGTTAGAAACTTTGTCACAAATACATCTGGAAACAGGGGCAGACCCACGTACATTTATGTGGGGGCGGACGCACCCGTTGGACCTCAGTCCGCTTATAAACCATAATAAAAATTCTAACATTATCTTGAAATTTTACATAAAAACCATGCATCCGCCCTGAAACTTATATGAAAATTTTGGATTTGTTTAAAAAACTCAATTGCCCATTTTGGAGCTGAACCGCTTAAATGAAATTCCTAGGTCTGCCATGGTGTGGAAAAGTAGTTTCGACCCCTTAAAAAAAGACTTTCTCACCGAATCTAGAAAAATTAGCCTGAATCTTTCCTCTTTTTTGTGCTGCTGCAGAAAATGAGAGGCTTTTCCACAGCTTGACGGAATCCTCCATTTCAAATGGGAAAAAAACATAACCTAACATACCAAATCAAAGGAAAATCTGGGTCACACACATCACTACCTGATAAAAAAGAAGCTGGTAGCACTTTCTCTGAATGTAACAGGAATGACTATGGGCCGACATACACCGGTCACGTATGCATCAGATCCAAGTCGGATCCCACCCACCCAATCTTATAGGCCCCACATGCATCAATCACCTCATGTGGCTAAAATGGTCAGAATTAGACTAATCTGATGATGACTTTGGTGGTTAAGGATCATTAAATTACAACTTTACATGACCTTTAATGGCAAGCGAAATTTTACGATAATCATCAAGAGTGCCACCTAACATTCAAATGGAGTAGCGGAAAGAAAGAAATATATATTTAAACAATATCAAATTATTAAACCCAATAATCTCTACTCATAGGTAGGGAGTGGGGGTTCATTTTCAAAAACTAAGAAAAATATTAAAAGATTGATGGACATAAATATACATTTCGGGTTTAGTGCTAGAAACAATATCAGCCTTGTGAAAATCAGCAGCCGAAGTTAGGACTTGAGGCCTGTTTTCTGCCTCAATTTCATTATTTAAAGTGGAGAATGGCTCCTTATCCAGGTGATAAGGAGCTACAGTTCCCACCCTATATATGTAAGTTTCTCTTATCTTAGATGTTTGAGTTGTATGTGTGAGTTGTGTCTCCTCGCATGTGCGAGTCTCATAGTGTCCCAGCTCCTTAACTTGGATACCAATTTCTTCTCCTTATTTATAGTTAAATGTGTTTTTATCTCATGTAAGATGGGAGATAATTGTTCTCTGCTTCTTAGGTTTGTTTTTGTTTTATGTAAAATCTTAGAAAATGATTTCACCTCAGAAAATGAGATTGTCAATTATTAAAAACATTAAACTTGAACAGTCAAAGATACCATTTTTACTTTTTGACTCAAATAAAACACTTCTTGGTCTCTAGTGCATGTCTGTCCCAAAAAGTTTCTTGCCGCACTTTATTTCCATAGTAATCTCAAGTTTTATGTAAAATGAAAATTGAGGATTTTTTTTATATTCAGGTTTTCTTGTTAGGTTTGAGAAAATATTCTTATTTTTAACATTTTTTTTTACTTTTTTTTAAAAAAAGTAAAAAGTGCTTTAACTTCAGAAATTGAAGACTGAAAAAAAATAAAAAATGCAACCCTACAGATGCATGAATTTATAGGGTAATAACAGTGAACTTGATTTTTCCACATAATATCACTTTCTCCTCAGTAATGAATAGCTGAGTGCTGACCAACTTGTGAGGGGGATGGAGTAGGGATTACATGTGAGAAAGCAAATAAGCAATGCATGCTGACCAAGTTTAGAGGGGGATCTGATGTGGAGTGGGAGTATGGCTTACGGCTACATGTGAGAAATGGGAAGAAACCAAACCAAACCTCCTTAACAACCAATGCTCATCTGACACGACCAAAGGGACTGGATCCAATCCCCACATGGGTGGGACCATTCTCTACCTGATCCACCCTCAGGCATGTGGATCTATGTACCTAGACAATTAGATTCTTGTCTTTTAATCTCAATTAGAATGCAGCTAGAGCACTCTATTCCAGGCATAGGTTGCCCTGCAGATATAACAGGGACATCCCCACATGTGTGGGACCATCTGTGTACCTTATCTGCCCACATGACATGTGAATCTATGTTGCTAAGGTACTTGTTGGTTTTTCATCACAATGAGAATGAAGCAAGTGTTCCATAGGCATGTGATGGCCTCTCGATGAGTCTTTGTCTAGCTGCTAAATAAAAAATACTCTTTGTTTTTGTTTGTTTGTTTTTTATTCCTATTATAATTTGTTTGTTTGTATAAAATACATAGGAATTCATGACAAAAGTAGTTAAAAATAAAGATTCAAGATGAATATATAAAAATGATCATAAAATAATATTCATTTTAATAGAAAGTAAATCAAAGGAAGATGGAAAATAAATATATAAACCCGACCATCACTACCTTATATCTTTCACTCTTCACCTTATATCATTTGCACTTCACCTCCTTAATAATCCTTTCATTTGACCATGAGTTTCAGCGTTATTATTCTATTGCAAACAAAGAGACACTTGCAAATGTGGAGGCAATTCATTGTCTTAAGGAGAGTGTAGGCCATAAATCAGGCAACCATTTCAATCAATATTGTCTCTAATAATTGAAAGATTTTCTAGACTTATAATAAAGTGACTTCTCTGTCTATGCTGTTTTTCCTTTTTTCTATTCTTTCTCTTTTCTGTTTTTCTTTTTCAAACAAATATAGAAATCAAAAGACCCAGCTGTTGAAAGATCTTCTAGACCTACAATGAGAACCAAAAAACCCAAATGGTGCTATGGGGATCAAGCACATGAAAGGATGGGAGTTCTTGGTCTTGCTAGGGATGAAATGGGCAAGGTCAGGTGACTCAGGTCCATAAGGTATTTTTGTATATTCAGGGAACCATTTTCATCTATAGGCCTTGCATCTGTTTTTGGACCGAATATGATCCATCCTGGGCTCATTTTTGTTATAATCTGAAACTAGTTTGAGAGTCAGTCTTATTAAAAGTTTTTACTTTTGATCTTTATCATGTGCACATGGAATAGTCTTTTGAAAAGGGATGTGTGACTTTTGTCTCTCTTCAAGAAGGTTTCTTGAAAGTTAAGGACCATTGGTTTAGGGAGAAAGAACGGCAATCAAGGACGTCGACAGTCTGAGCTTGCTAGATAATTCATCTGGGACTATGCCCAGTCCAATCCATACACGAATTACTACAGCTTGAATGTATAGAGCCATAATCCTGTGGGGATGTCTTGACCTACCGTGCAGACTCCCCTGTGGAACCCCACCAATCATGGGGCAGGTGAGGGATTGGAAGGTTAGATGTGCACGGCGTGTGGTGTGGGTGCATGCGGAGAGTAAAACTCGGGGATATCCCATGCATACATAATAATGACCATTAGTTTGAGCGTCTCAGTTTTTCAATGGTGGGGGACACACTCGAGTTCCACTCCAACTTAGGGGGGCTTGTTTCGCATTTCTACTCCTTTTCTAATAGATCCCTCCAATATGAGCTATTAAAACAAGAGCCATAAATAAGAGAGACTGGAATAAAAATACGTGTTTGGTAATGTAATGATCTATTTTAATTAGACTTTTTTTAATCAATGATCGAAAGTTTTTCACAATTTTTTCAAGATCCATGAGGTATCAAGTTTTAAAATCTGACCCCATCCCCATGTTCAGCCTCCTTCCAAGTAGATCTAATGGTTTGGATCTTGTGCTTGGGGGCCATAGATTCCAAAAACTAATATCAAATGATTCTTTCTTTTTCTTTTTTTGCACATATCTTGAGATGGGTGATGATCCAATGGATGAAATTTAGGTCCATAGAAATGATTGACCTTAATATTTTCAACTGTATGAATTTTGATTTACTATCCCGGAAATGATTGAAAAAAAGAGAAAAATAGGACTGCATATGAACTAATCCAAAATTGAGCATGTTACATCAATGGTTGATATTTGTTCGCAGATTCCTCAAGATCCACATGGTATCTATCTTTGAAAATTGACCACATTTCCATGTTCAACTTTCCAAATAGATCTAACGTTTGGATCTTGCAGCTCACAGAATTTAGAAAATAATTTTAAATAGCTCACTTTTTTTACAAATATCTCGAGACTAGAAATTATCCAACAGCTGAAATTTGGTCTCATAATCATGTTTGATCTTGTGAATATCTCCAACGGTTTGGATCTTAATTTACTCTCTCAAATTTAAAAATAAATTAAAGAAGGACCGAGCATGGCTCTTCTTCTTCTTCTTTTTTTTTTTTAAGTGCATCGGGAAGGGGGCTATGGTTTTAAGATGTTTTGCCCCTACTTCACTAAAGTGGGTAGAGGGTAAAAATTACTGTGCCAGAGGCTATGTGTAGAAACTTAAAAGGATCCAAACTCCGAGATATGCTGCCTACTGTGATCCATTCTCTCATGTATGTTGTTCTTAAAACCCCAAAACAACCTTAAGATACACTTTTTAATCGGATTCCATTTACTTTCCTAAGATACTCATATCAGGAAAGAAAAACTGAATTTCTAAATTCTGCAGTTGACTGAAACGTTAGAAGTCTTCTAACGTTTTGGCTTGTGGAGTCCAATTGGCCGACAATCTGATGTGGTGGTCTCCACCAATATTCCCCTCCACCCTTGGGCTTGGGCGACCAAGGTGGTATGAAGTATGATCCTTCATGTGTTTTGGCCTGCTTTGGGCCATTTAAATGAGTCAAAAAAAAAAAAAAAATTTGTCCCTTTGCTAGTTTTATGACATTCTCCTTCAATTATTGATTATGACAGCTCAGGAGTGAGGGTGGACGTTGACCTCAACAATCCATCCCTTAACTACACACCCGCCGCGACTCCTGCGATGTGAAACAACACAACAATAGTTTTATGGTAAATGCAAGGTATATTAAGATATGTCAAGCCTATTACTTAGGCAATGTGGGATGTGAGACTTCTTAACACTTCCCCTCACGTGCATGCCCAACAGATTTCATGGACGGGCCTATTACGTGGGCTACACAAGAACACCGGGATCGAAACTCGCTCTGATACTATCTTGAATTTCTTTAAGTAATAATTCCTACCAAAACATCGAGGCGTTAGTAGAGGCGGCGCACTTTTAGCGACACGCATTTTTTTCGAATTCAGGACCGGTTAGCTCTGATACCATGTAAAAAACCATATACCAATCCAAAAGCTTAAACTGATAGGTGGAAGGCCCATACATGTATATTAAGATATGTCAAGCATATTACTTAGGCTATGTGGGATGTAAGACTTCCCAACAGAGGGCTCAACTATGATTATGACCACTCGGGAGTGAGGGTGGACATTGACCTCAACAGAATGAGATTAGAGAGTTGTCTTCTTCCGTTCAAATGGTTTTTCATCATGTTAGCACAAATGGTTTTGCTAAGTTTTTAGCAAAGCAAGGGGTTGTTAGCTCTTCTAATTTTATGGCTTTCATGTAACACGTTTATCATCTTAAATGTTATCTCTATGACCTAAAACAAGCTCCATGTGCCCTGTTCGATTGCTTTTAAAGTGGAATGCATACTTTAGGATACCAACAGAGCTATCATGGTTCTGTCCTGTTTACATCTCCTCCACTTACGGGTGCATTCTTCTCCTACTTGATCTTGATGATATGAATATTATCAGTGATGATTCTAGTGGTATTGTAGACCTTTTGGCTTATCTTCGTCAGGAACTTGATATGAAGTCCTGCGGGACCTTCACAATTTTCTTGGCGCTGAGGTTGTCTACTTACTTGATGGGTATCTTTTGTCTCAGCTAAAGCACAAAAAGCATATTGATGATGTTTTTCTGCACTCTACTTGAAAAGACTGTTGTCACGTCTCGCGTTGAATAACAAACTTGCTCATACTAATGATATCATTTGACTGATTCCACTCAATATTGGAAGATTGATAGTATTCTTGTCTACATTACAGTCAGTCCCACAACCAAATAGTACTGCTCTTGCAGCTCATGTGGTGATTGATCAGTTTGTTTCTGCATCAACTACTCCACCGTTACCGTTATACTATATTGAGCATCCTTCCATATCTTCATGGCATTATGACTTGTGCACTTTTACTTTCCTCCAATAGCTCTCTTACTCTTCAAGATGGGATAGTGATGTCTCTAACAGATGAGATGATCTGCCACTAGTCATTGCATTTTTCTTGGATCCTGTCTCATATCTTGGAAACATAAATGCAGTCTATTGTGTCTCATTCATCCGCTAAATCAGAATCATGCTCTTGCCAATACTACCACCAAATTTATTTATCTCAGATTGTTACTTGCAGAGATAGTACGTACAGATCAATTCTCCAACTCTTTACTGTGATAAGCAAAAGGGTGCTATTCAAATTTCACAAATGAACTCTTTCATGAATAAACCAAGGATGTAGCAGGGCACTATTTGAGCTCTTGCGTCGCTCGTCTGCTAAGCCGCTTGCCAAACTCTTCATGAAATCTTTTCCTATGACTAGATTTTATCACTTGCTTGCCAATCTCTTTATGCAATCTCGCATTGTGAGATTGAGAGAGGAGGTCAAAGTTGCTTGCCTTTTGCATTTATCTTTCTTGTATGACAAGAGTTACTATAAAGGGATCTCGATGGATCATTAAACTCGGACAATTCACCGAGAGAATTCTCTCGAGTTTCACAACCAACCATCCAACTCTTGTTAGTTGCATCATAGAACAAATGCAAATTTTTTTACTCTAGGCAGATCATGGCAGGGCATGTTCCTTAAGTGACTGTGCTGCAGCCCCAGCATTGGGGAGCAGGTCCAATAGCAATAGTTCATGAATCAAATAGCCAAAATTCACTATATTCAGACGAAGTTTTAACTTGTAACTTAGTGTACAGCCATCTCCCAAGTCGGAGAATACACACAAAAAAGTATCATTCCCTGATCACTAAGCAAAATACAGTATTATATGAGGGATATAAAGATGAGAACTACCTTGTGCATTCTAGCTTGCAGCCTAGATGATGAGCTCCATGATGCATGAAAATATACACTATGTCAGTCTGATTAAAAAGTACTGGCTGCAAATTCAACTTGGCTACTCAGCAACATTAAACTGCAAATTGTACTTTTCCAGATAGCACAGTAAGTTGTAACAGGATGATGAAACTATACCAAATGGAGCAAAGACATCCCTTCTTTGTGGCACTAGTTTGCATCTACTCCCAATCTGGATTAAAAAAAGAAGGCAGTGAATCCACAAAAAAAAGCAAAGGCTCAATGATGAAACAAAGGACACTTCCTATCCAGAGTAAAACTTACAAAAATTTTAAAATTATATATATATATATATATATATATTAAAGCTGTTGATTTTGACTAGCTCAATACACTCGTGTAAAATTTGTATTTGTGATGATAAAAATTGCATCTAATCTGTGTCACAGTAGTGAGTTCAAGTCCTCTCGTTCCCAAAATATGGGAAATTTAGTGATGCTCTCGGTGGGCTCAAAGGCTCTGTGTTCCACGTAATTGAGTTGTAAATTTGAAAGCGTTGAAACTCAAATCGTATGAGAGCTGGCTCCCATCTGCATCTCTGCATTGCATCATTCACCCCTCACCTCTTTAATAATCTTTTATTAGAGTTGATTCGACCGTGAATTCTTATGTATTCCATTCTCATATAGATAAACTAGCTGTATATAAACCTGGAACTGTTAGAATGAATTTATCTCGCTTATATGAGACCTCACCAAATTTCATGATAATAGGTGTTAAACTCTGCAATTTTCGCTCTAAGAAGTGATGGCTATTGTCAGATTAATAAGTATTTAATGGGAGTTTAGATGTGGTCAATTTGATAGTGGACATAAATCTTTCTTTCTTTTTTGTTACCCCAAGCTAGGGAGCTAGGACCCCTTAGAGCCTACACAAGTGGGAAGAAAGCCCACATAAATATGAAGGAAGCCCACAAATATGTGGGAAGAGTGGTATACCCACGGATCAATTCCTGAATAATCCGGCAACATGTGGGTTGCCATTGTACATAAATCTAACAGGAATGAAAATTTTCTTAGTAAGAATATAATGTGGGATACAGATAGTGAGCAGTTTGAATCCCCAAAGATAAACTTATGGTGACAAAGACTCATCTCTTAAGTTGATTTTATGTTACTAGCTGCATCGTTGTCAAAATTTCACTAATCTCATGGGACTCTGTGTAGTCAGTCCTGTTGTATCTACAAAAAGCAAGGGGACCACTGAGTTTAAGAGCTAATTTCAATTTTTAGATATTATTTACATTTTCGAGTCTTTTGTAAATCTCTAGTGAGAGTTCTAATTGAATTAGAAGCAAAGGAAACAACTTCCAAGAGAGGATATTTGGATGTACGGTGAATTGAAGTATGGTGAGGTGAAGCATCAAATCAAGAGAGAATAAAATATAAGGTATTATGATAGTGTTTTATTTTTAGTTGTTTGGTATGGAATGACTTTCTTTATAGAAAAGTGGAGGTTTTTTTTTTTTTTTTTTTGTCTTTTAGTGGAGAAAGGAGATTGTTTTTTTAACTTTTTTTGAAAAATTCGGAGGGAATTTTGAAATTATGTACTTTTGATATAACCCCATGTCATTTCTTGTTTGGATTCACTTTACTTTACTTTAACTAGTTAATTGCCAAACACGCATAAAGTCATATAGAGTGCTTAAAGGGTTGATTTAAATCCGTTCTGAACAAAAATGCCCATGATGAAGGACCTATTCCTTCAATAACCTCAATGAGTTCTTCTCTTTCGATTTCTCTAAGCCATGTCACAGTGATGGTTTTGGGTACATCATACAAGGTTGGAACTCAAGAGCAAACATTTTATAAAAAATATTGGAGGCACTTTACGAAGGTCTTGTTTGTTCGCATAAAATATATTAGAAATGAATGCACATGAATTCATGCCATAAACATAAAAAAAATGAAGATCCAAGTTGACTAAAACAAATATGACCATCAAATAACCTCCCCTTTAATAAAAAGTCAATAAAGATGGGGAATAAATACTCAGTCATCACCTTAATAATTAAAATCTTAGAAAAGTCAAAGATCCTACCTACATTACTACATTACTACTATATATCCTTCACCCCCCACCTCATATCATGCACACTAGCTATCTTTTTGTTACCCCATAGTCATTGGATTCAAGTCCAAATTAGGGCCAAGTGCTCATGTTCCAAAATAAAAATAGACCAAAAGACTAGGCAATCTTCTGTTTAGACATTTG
Source organism: Cinnamomum chago (assembly GCA_038049695.1). Taxonomy (NCBI): domain Eukaryota; kingdom Viridiplantae; phylum Streptophyta; class Magnoliopsida; order Laurales; family Lauraceae; genus Cinnamomum; species Cinnamomum chago. The sequence goes on from CP142452.1 coordinate 80,746,896, forward strand.
CATCGTGTACTGAGTTGAAAGTAACCTGTGGGTAGTTGAGTCACAGCTCAAAAGTGTGCCTTTCCACAAGACTGGATACTTTTCCATATGCCTTCCCAAGGATTGATCTTGTAAAAGACTCGTAAGAATGGAAGTGAAAGCCAATTCATCCAACTGTCTCTCCTATTCTATATTCCAAGTTTCTGTAAAAAAACATGGACAGGACCTTGATGTCTAGAGAGCATCTCGAGGCACTGTCTTTAATTGGGATCTCTTTATCTTTGAAAGGTAAAACTGATACAAGGTAGATGCTGGGGTATTTTGAAAGGAGAAAAAAAAAGAAGAAAAGGACAAGTGCCTCTTTATTCAAAACATTGAATTCTTATTTTTTCAGATTATGCTACAAAGATCCAATCTATCCAAAACCTTTTAAAGATGAACCAGAAACTTGCTAGAATAAGCTGTATTGAGAATCAAATGAGTTAAATGCCTTCATTTAAATGTCATAATTGGCATTTGTAAAGAAGGTTGATACAAATGGAGGAAACAGTTGATAAACATTGATAACTATGGGCCATAACAAACACCATCTAATCTTTCTCAAATTTTCACCAAGATCCTCTTGGGCATTGAGATCCTCATAAGTCATAAGTACCAATAGGCCAAACCACCTTTTAGATTTGACACTTGCCAACAATGGAAACTCTAGTAGAACTTTCCACAAACCAATTAGATAATCATCCAACTAATGAGAGGACTAGGAGTTTCAGAACTCAATTCTCCATTCTATAAACATTTGGCAACCATTCAAAGCTGTCAATCTCCTATGAGTAGGACTCTAGGGTTCTTGGTTAAGGATATCCCTGGTTAGCCTACCAAAGAAAAGACCATAGACCTTGTACGGTTTCTTTCTATTAATACTTCCTTCAGAACACCATCTTCTGTGTGTGAAGTTCTACATCCATTTATTGGCACTGCATTCTGCAACTGAAATTGCTTGTTACATTCTTATCTCTCTCTATCTCTATATACAGACCAACAGATTCCCACGTTATACATCTATCTTCTTATATAATTGCTAGTTAGAGACTACAAAAATGTGAAGATTAAAGAAGGTAACCAGGGGCCAACTTTTCTTCCTCTCTGTAGAAGACCAAATGCCAAAACCAGAAAAAATCACTACATATGAAGGAAAGACTCAGTGAAATCAAGTAACTTCTTCTCTCATTTAAAGTGGCAATGCTTAAGCCATAGATCCGAGGTTTCAAGGTTTCGACCTGGCACAGAAACATGTTCAGATCAAATTTTGCAGAATTTTGCAGCCTCTCAAGCAGGTAAATGGAAAAAAAAAAAAAAAAAGGTGCAGAAGAGCTTGAAGAGTATCAAATTATTAATGGTTACTTGTTCTGGGTTGGATTCGGCATGCTTGGTGGTATTCTCCGGAAGCTTGCCATTGTCTGCTTGTCGTGCATCTTCGCATCTCCCTGCAAATTCTTGAGTGTTTGTTCATGTAACAACAATCTCCTTGCTTGTCCTCCTCTTGGGGTTGGGGTACTGCTTTCATGGCAAATTGATAGAGATAAGTGGAAGTGGAGTATGAGTATCACTGCAGTGAGTGTAGCTAAAGATCTGAAATGGGTAGTCATGGATCTCTCGGTTTCTGCAAGAGAAGATGATGGCTTGCAGTACTGAGGTGAGCTGGAGGCTGTTCTCTTTCATTTATATGTGAAAGATAAGGCCTAGGGAGTTTTTCTAATGGGGTTGATGCAGATGGTCATGTGATTCTTTTGACTGTTCTGACTTCTCTCCAATTCTCAGGATTTTATTATGGAAGAATCATGTGATCAGGCACGTGATAATAAAATAATTTTTTTGCCTGCCTGAGCTTTTACTCTCTCTCTCTCTCTCTCTCTCTCTCTCTCTCTCTCTGTGAGTAGCAAGCCATAGTTTTCCCTTCAAAGAAATGAAATGGCCCACTGTTACAACCTGCTTGTTAGTGGAATTCTTGTTGCTCCATGAAATGTTTGTATTAGCATGAAAAGTTTGGGTTTGGTGTGAGACAAACAATCCACTAAAATAACTTTTGGGCTATATGTGAATCGACTACACTACTTAAGTACCACTCCAACCATCCAAAACAAAGAATCCATCAGTAGGCTCGGTGATTCAAATAGCTTGAACCATCCATCACACCGTGTCTCATCCCTACACCAAATTTCATTCCAACTAGAGTTATTGCTGCTGTTATTCTCAGCACAGGAATATCGATGGGTCAACTCAAACCCTCAATTACAGGCTCAACCTGAACAAGGTCCATTATGAGACAATTCCTGGAACATAAAAGCTTACTGCTGATCCACGAGTACTTCTCCATCTAGCTTTCCATCAAGGAAAACATTCTTCATATTAAGCTGCCATAATGTCCAACCTTTACAAGCAACTAAAGAGATAATGGTTCTAACAATTACCATCTTCACAACTGGACTCATATTTCCTCATACTCCAACCCGTACTATTGTGAAAAACCATAAGTTCTCAACTGAAATTCTATACCTATATATTGACCAGTATGCGACTTTATCAACTTGAAGACCTATTTGCAACTGGTTCAACATTTTTTAGCTTTGGCACTAGCTCCTATGTGCCATTTTTCTCAATAGAGCCTGCCTGCCTTCTTTCGTAGCTAGTTTTTGTCTCCTCATAGCATGACTGTTCATTCTCTTCTAATGGAACTGCCAAAAAAAAAAAAAAAATGAAGTCACCATAATCTTTAAGAAAAAATAGGATGTTTCTTCCCTACTGTACACTTCCTTAACACAAACTTCTTGGTCAACAAATTTTTTTTTTTTGAATTTGTGGACAACATTATGTCCTTTCATAACTTGTTTCCATTCTGGAATTTCCTTTGCCTCACGGTAGCATGAGTGTTCACTCTCTTGCGAAGAAACATGAAATCACCATTTAGTGATCGAGCCAACTTCATAATCTTGAAGGAAAAATAGGCTCTTTCTTCACTGTTGTAGACTACCTTAATAGAAAAACTTCTTGTTCAACAAATATTTTTTTTAAATTGTGGACAGCAACTTGTGACTTGGAGTTTAATCACCACCACTTCCTCTAAACCCTTCATAACTAAGAGAAAATGCATCATTGAGAAGGAACCAATTGTATATTTGCCAAATCTTCTCACTTTCCAACCAACATATATTGCACCCAACTTCAAGTTTTACATAAAACAACATATATTGCAAAATAAAACATTACCTTTGTCCCCGGATGTCTAAGATAAATTCCCTTTAAATTGTATCTTCCTCTCTTCATTGAACAGTTTCTTCCACAATTGTGTAATGATTGAATCTGGTGTGGCTGAGGGAAGTAGTTTTTACTCTCATTCTCATCTAGTGTTTTTGCAATCGTAAAGCTTAATAATGAATATAAAGAATTTTGAGAAATGGAGGCATAAAGCATTGCCATTACCCCAAAACACTGGAAAATCCCAAGCAAGTAGAGAAACCTGAGTTTAGAGAAAACTAGAGTTTTCTCAACCCCTGTCTCTCTCCCATCCAAAACATAGGTCATGGTTTGCCAATGTTCATGTCTTTGACGCTCACTTCAAACACTCTTGTCACCAGAAATCCTTGCACGTGCATGCGCCATCTTTAAATTGATGAAATCTATTCCGATCCCTCACAATTATTTCACGATTGTAAACCTTTGAGATGAACTTGGTAGCAGAGTGACAATCGTTACATACTCGCAAGTTCTTCACGATCCTAATTGGTGTTCCCGGCTTTGTATTCAGAAGTGCAAAAGCAATGGCCAGCTTCTCGCTGTGCCAATACAAGGCATCTTCCTTATCTTCTTCATCAATGTCCAGCAACACCTCTGATGTAGTGGGGACATAACCGGCACTCCTTAATTCCCATCCCATCTCTTCTACCATCTCAAAGATCTCTTTATATTGTGGATGGGATTTATCCCCAGCCACAAATTCATATATCTGGCTGTCAAGCTCAATCAAACTGCATCCAGGAACCTTCCTAATTCCTCTCTCACCCATCAAGTTCCGAATCTTTGATTTCTTCTCCCATTGTCGCATCGATGCATAAACATTTGATAACAAGACATAGTTAGATCCGTGCATTGGTTCATCTCCAATCAACTGATTGCTGATGCTCTCGCCTAGCTCAATCTCTCCATGGACCCGACAAGCACAGACCAACGTTCGCCAGATCACAGGGTTCGGCTCTACCGGCATGTCTCTTACAAACTCTAGCGCACGTTCAACAAGGCCTGCTCGGCCAAACAGATCAACCATACACCCATAGTGCTCAATCTTGGGAACAATGGAAAACTCACTCTTCATCAAGTTAAAGTAGTGACATCCTTCTTCGACCATCCCAGCATGACTACAAGCAGAGAGCACACCAATGAAAGCAACATCATCTGGGACAACCCCGGCATCCTTCATCTCCTCAAACAGCGCAATGGCTTCACCCCCACGCCCATGCATAGCCAGGCCATCAATCATCGTAGTCCATGACACAATGCTTTTCTCAGGCATAACACCAAACAAATTCGCCGCATCCTCAATGCTCCCACACTTTGCATACATATCAATCAATGCATTGCACAACGGTTTCGTCTTCGCAATACCTTCCCTCTCAACATAAACCCCAATCCACTTCCCAAGCTCAAACGCTCCTAAGTCAGCACACGCTGAAAGCACACTGACCACAGTAATCTCGTCCGGCCTAACCCCAGCACCCAGCATCATCCTAAAAAGCACCACAGCCTCATTACACCGCCCCCCGCGAACATACCCACCAATCATCGCACTCCAACACACCGGTTCCGTCTTGGGCATTTCATCGAACACCTTGCGTGCAAACTCAAGACCGTCCCCACAACTCGCATACATATGAATTAACGTGTTTTGGACGTATGGGTCTGATTCAAAACCAAATTTTGAGACAGACCCATGAATCTGTTTGCCGAGATTGAGGTCTCGGAGGCCGGCGCAGCCCTTCAGGACGAAGGGGAAGGTGAATTTGTTGGGCGGGATGTTATTCTCGAGCATGAGGGAGAAAGAGGAGATTGCCTTGCTCTGCGAATTGGGAGAATGAGCATAGCCTCGAATGAAGGTGTTGAAGAGGAAGGCGTCGTAGGAAGGTGGGAGGAGAGGGTTGTGAGAGAAGGTGATTGAGAAGGCGTAGTCGATGGAATGGAGAGAGGAGGAGGTGGAGGAGAGTTTGGTGAGGACGAAGGAGTTAGTGTGGAGGCCTGATTTGAGGAGGTGAGCGTGGATTTGGGAGAGCTTGGGGAGGGAGTCGCAGGTTTGGAGGAGGGACAGGCACTTCTGCTCGCTTGCTCTTCTGTTGGTGCTTGAGAGAAGAGGTTTGGAGGCTGGTGTGGGAAGGAGAGAGTGTTGGAAAGTGGTGAGAGGGAGTGTGTGTTTGAAGAGTTGAGTTGGAGAATGCCTCATTCCTGTCTTGGCACCATGGCATGGTATTGCTGGAGAGAGTTGGGGATGATTTAAATTTCAAAGGATTGCACTCGCAGTGATCATGGGAGGATTAGGGGTGGCCCACCTGCATATAATGGGGGCCCAGTTTTGTAAGGGTCTTTCTTCCTCATGAATTGTAGAGTATCATTGTTTCTTGGGAAAAAAGAATTTGATTTTCCAAGCTTGTTACTTTCTTTGCAATTTTAAGTTTTTAAATGTGAGGAAGAAAGATTAAGAATAAGTAACTTTTTCTCGAATTTGCAGAAAATCATATATGGGGATAAAAGGGCATGTTTGTTTATCTAAAATTGAATGTACGAGAAATCAAATCATGGTCAATTGAGCTTCAAGAAGGGAATATTACCAAGGTGAAAGTTAGAGCATATAAGGTGGAGATATCGAATGAACCATGATTTTTCTAGGATTCAAAAACTAGGGTGATGTGGGTATTCATTTTTCATCTCTACTTTATTTATTTTTCACCTAACAAAATATTATTCAATGGACATTTTTAGATATTCACATTTGTTTCTTCACTTTTAACTACTTTTAGAAATTATAGTTCTTAAATTTCCTCGAGTGTAGTAAGTTCAATAAAAAGATAGTGAGGGTCTTACAATTGATCTAGGGGAAATTTAAAAAAAAAAACAAAAAAAAAAAAAAACAATGTCAAGGTACCACTAAATCTATTGCTTACTACTTAGAGGTGCTCATGGCCGAGCTGGCCCGCGTCCAACCGAGGCCTACCGGCTTTGGATTAAGTGAAAAAAAGCTTAAAGCCTGACACAACCTAGCCCAATCGAACCCAAATAAGAGATATAGCCATATAGGATGCATAATATATTTTTTGCTGGTAGTGTAAAAAATTTGATTTTAAAATTTTGATTTATACCTATACTAGACACAATAATAAATTTTCTTTGTTTTATGGTTATTTGATAGTCATAGTTGAACTTAAGATCTCATGTCATTTATTAATTATTATTATTGTTATTATTATTGTTGATTTTATTATCAATTGGGCCCAATTGACCAAATGGGCGGGCTAGGACCTAACATGTTTAAGGCAGGCTAAGCTTGAACCAGGTGTTTACAACCCATGTCTGGCTTGAGCTGGATATGGGCCTATATTTCTAAAGTTGGGCTAAGCCTAGTAATGCCCCAGCCTGGCATGTATGACAACCTCAGTTCAAGTTGGACAAGTCTATTTAAAACAGTCCATCTCCTATTTCTCTTGGGCATAATCTCAAAAGGCAGTGCTTAATATTCAATCAGCAAAGTTTATAATTTGATCGCTGAATTTAGATTTATAAATCAGAGATGATATATTTGAGGCGGACGTGTAATAATACTAGTAAAAATAGAATAAAAAATCAGCGACTTCTAAAGCATTTAAGGGTCGTAGCAATAGGTGATAAAATAGGAGAAATTCATTTGAAATGGCTTGGACATGTCAAAGTCCAATGCAGGCCATCGATGGCAAAAGTATTTCCTATGCATGTTTATGCCCAACCATGGAGAAGGAGTAGGTCAAAAAAGACATGGATAAAATATTAGAATGGATAAGTATAAAAAGACATGGATAGAATATTAGAATGAATATAAAGAAATGCAACCTATAAAGGATTTGGTTCAAGATACATAGGAATGGAACAAACGATTTCTTGTAACCAACCCCAATATAGTTTGGACAAGACCTTGAGGATGAGAACGATGAAATGAGATTATTTAAGAAACTTTAAAGATTATGAAATGCAAACAAATGACATCAAACTGAACCATGCAAATTTCTAATATTCGATTTTTTTTAATATAGAAAAGATTAGGGGCAAGGAATAATATTCTACTATGACAGACATGAAGCCGCAGTTTCTGACTTAACAAGAAACTAAAGACAACAAGAGAGTCAAAGTAGTTTAACATGTGAAGATAAGACTCTGATTTCTAAATGAAGTAGCATAACAAAATCACCTCGTACAATTCAACGGTCAAATTAATTAATCCCAATCCCTTTGAAAGTTAAAGATGGCAATAGATCAGGTTTGGATCATGTTGGGTTGGACATGATAGGTCACACATAAATGCTCAATCCAAATTTAAACCACTTAATCTATGGTAAACAAAAAAAAAAAATCTAAACTCAAGCCTTAAACCAAATATTAAAAGGGTCAATAGCAAGAAGGGTCATTATACAGAGAGATGAATTGGGTCGATTCGGGTTGGGTTGGTGGGGGCAGATAGCAGTTACAAACGCGGTCCAAACCCGACTCATTTATTAATTAGGTTCGAAACATCAACCCAAAATGAAAATAAAATGGGCAAGCCCAATGCTGAAAATTGGGTGGGGTTCAGACTTGGGTTGGTGGGTCAAGTTAGGAATTGTCACACCTATGGGAATGGAAAGATGGAAACAGACTACTATTCAAGAGAGGATGTAAATGGGTTGGGCCTAGATCCAGCCCATGTAGAGAAACGAACATGTGTGATGCAGTCAGAGAGGTGGTGACTGTAGCTAAGACTTGGTTTCACATGTGTGGGTCCTCCTTTGTTTGATACAACATGCTTGTATTATGTCTCTCTCTACAGGAGTGAATCCAAATTTCACTTTAATGGAAGCTAGCCATATGCAGTGTTAGAATGGTGGTGAGATATATAGCTATTTTCAGTACATGATCAAAGCAACAATGTATGCACTGGCTCCTCCTTTGGTCTGAAATCTTTGTCATTGTAACATAAGCGGATTTGTTCAAGCAAAGGTTGGCCACTCACAGGTTATATCAGATACATAACTTTGGATCCTTCTAGTCCACACATAAGGAATTGTTGGTAGATAAAGTGGGTGGACCATATGATATGCCTAATATGGTTAGTGTTGACTAATGGCAATGATTTCTTCATGACATTTTCAGATTAATGAAGTTATAATTTTCTACATCCCCTTATAACACTTTTTTATATTTAGAAGTAAGAAAATCAATAGAGTTGTATTTGAAGCTGATCGGATCACAGTTGGGACAAGGCCTTGATAATGATGATGCTGCTGTAAGTATTTACGAGATCATAGCTCCCTGCATGAAGCCAACAAAGACTTAGGTGGCGTTTGGCGTCTCTCAATTTTACCTCTTATTGACTTTAACCGGTTTCAAATAGACTTTAGACCGTTTGTCAACTACTTTTACTGTGCCCATTTGTAATGGAGTTAAGCCAATATGTGTCTATTTCGCATGGCCAACTGAAGTGCCATATTTGAAACAAACATTTTGCACTAAAGCGGATAGACCCACGCCCAAACAGTGAATCACACGATAACCCAGGACAGTCCGTTTATTTCTTTTTCTTCTGATTTATGGGCCCCTACATCAAGATCTTATCCATTGAATAGATTCATAGATTCATAGGGTCAAACACGGCTACATATCCAAATTTCAACTGTTGGATGATCTTATAATTTTAGATATTTTCAAAAACACCCCAATAGTTTGATCCACATTTTTTACATTTGTGGGGCCCAAACAAAAGATCAGAACTGTTAATCCTCTTTGTAGAGATAAACATTGCTATGAGGTCAATTTGTAATGCCTGATTCAATGTAGATCTCAAAAAATCGAAGAAAGACTGTGGACTGTTGATGCACCGACCATTACTTAACTGTGTTTTGGATTTGTATCACACGGTCTGATTTTCCTCATTCTTTTCCAATGGTGGGGCCCTAAACTATAATCTGAATCATACAAGTTCTTAGGATGACTAAGAACAACCATCATATCAAATATTAACTGTTGATTATTCACCAATCTTGAGATATTTGCAAAACAAAAGTGAACAATTGAAGTTAATTTTTGGACTTTGTGGACCCTTTTATCAAGATCTAACCCATTGACCCTCTTAGAAATACTACAAATAACCATGTGGTCAAGTATTAGCCACTAATTCACTGTCTATATCAATAAATTTATAAAAAAAATATCAACCATTGATTTTAAAAAATCTGTTTTAATCGGTTTAATAGTATTACCAAACAGCATAATTCTACACTATCTATTTCAAATAGGGTCATTTGAAACAAATCTATTTTATACAGATACATTTTATACAGATAAGAGTCACCAAACAGGCCCTTAGCCAAATCACTCATATAATCTTCAAATATGAAGTGACCGACATGTTCAGATAGGACGGTGGAGTTACTATTGCCAGGAGAATTCAATCTAATCAACTTTCCACCTAACATAAGTTCTCAAATCCATGTTCAAAAAGATTTCTCCTTACCCACCCCACTCCTACACGTGGTACAATACAAAAAGGTGGAGACTTCCCACCGAATATGGCGTGTCTGTTAGCACACAAGCCATGGAGATGCCAGGGACATGTCTCTCCTTCTCCATGTCTCGAGATGAAGAAGAATACAAAGACAAATCAATATTCAAATCACATAAAATAACATTCACCATATCATCTCTCATCACCTCCAGCTCTTAATATCTGCATTTGGAATGAAGAACAAAGGCCACCCCTTCATTGCCCAACGCCCATGCTGTGGTGATTCCAGTCACTGCATCAAAAGATGCCGAGACCCCTGATCCACCCCACAAAAGTGTTTCCCCTTTTTTCTTACTTTCTCTCTTAGCAATAATACAGTGAGACCATATACAAGGAGGAATTCCAAGCACTCTCTCTCTCTCTCTCCTAAAGAGAAAGTTGCCATCAGGGGTGCACAAGGGACCCAAGAAAAGTTATAAGCTCTCACCCTCGTGTCATCTCTCTTTCTCTCAGAAAGTTAGCAGTAGAGGTGGGCACAAGGGGCACTCCCTATCATAGCAATACAACACTTGCACTCCCGGAAAAGAAGGAATTCCAAGTGTTGCACTCCCTGAAAAGGAGGAATTCCAAGTGTTCTCTCTCTCTCTCTCTATAGAAAGTTTCTACTAGGGGGCAGAGGGACCCAAGAAAAAAGTATAAGCTCCCACCCTCATGTCATCTCTCTTTCTCTCCAACTTTGAAAAAAGAAAGTTGCCGTTAAAGGGGGACACAGGGGGTACATCCTATCATAGCAATAGAAATCTTACACTCCCTGAAAAGGAGGAATTCCAAGTGCTCTCTCTCTCTCTCTCTCTCTCTCTCTCTCTCTCTCTCTCTCTCTCTCTCTCTCTCACACACACACACACACACAACACACACAATTTAAACTCTCATCCTGTTGATTCTATACCCTCATCCATCCAGTCTTCCATGTTCGTCGATGAGCTTCATAGAAACAAAGGATCCAAGAAACAATCAGAAGCAATATCTGTAGGCCAGTAACAGGAGATGGGTAACAGTCTCACTCTGAGGTGCTGCATTGCTTGTGTTCTTCCCTGCGGCGTGCTCGACGTTGTGAGAGTGTTGCATGTCGATGGCCATATCGATGAGTATGGGTGGAGAATTACAGCTGGGGAGGTAATGAAAGCCAATCCCAAACATGTCCTTGCACAGCCCATGGGTGATGAATTGGTTAAGAAACCATCTTTGGTGCACCCAGACACTGAGCTCCAGAAGGGAAAGATATACTTCCTTATTCCTACCTACACACTACAAAAACAGTCCAAAGCCAAATCAAAGTCCTTGCAAATCAGTTCTCTTGAACAGTGTCGAATGGATGAAAGCGAGACTGCACCGGAGACATGTGCATTGAGACCACTTGCACCACAGAGGTCAGAGCCAGCGTGCCCGGGGGAGAGAGGAAGCAATTGGTTAGGCCGTCGAAGAATGGATAGTAGGAGAAGTGGCAGTGCTTGGAATCCAGTTTTAGAGAGAATCTCAGAAGTTGATGACACTCTTTAAGGGCATGTTAAGAGTCTCTACTTAACTCACCAATCTCAGCCATCCCCTTGGAGGCCTATTTCCCCTCAAAAGCATGGAAAAAAGTATCTTATTTTGCTAGGTTATGCGCTGAGCCAAATGAAATAAAATTTGTTTCCGTAGACATGCTTCTCATATTTCTAATCATATTTTGTACCCAAACTTGCTCTAAAAGAGATGTCTTTGTATTGATGATATCGCGATAATGATAAGATTATCTCCTTTTATTTTAAGAGAAGAAAAAAGAATTTCACTCAATAAATTTGTCTTTGACAGAGTTTGGTTTAGAGACAAGATAATAGATTGCACTTAGGTGAATTTACTCAGGAGGTATTGACTACAATTTTTTTATGGTGGATTGGAATGGATGGTTTTTATGGCCATTGCCCACCGAGCAAAGAGCATCACAAAATAAGAAGAGAGAGCAGACATGGTGCAAGAAAAGCAAGTGTACCTTAACCCATCTTGAAGGATTGAAAATGAAGAGCTTTAAATATGATTAGATTGAGGGGGAGATGTCTAAATAAATTCAAAAAATGTCTCTGTTGCAAAATTTCTATCAATATCTCTGTTTTCAACAGGTGTTTGTCATGGTTCTCTTGACCAAAAGCGCTGATATGTACAAGCACAGTTGAAGGCATTTGGAATTGACATTTTGTACAGTTGTGAATTGTGATACATATCTACTTACCTAAATAGAAAAGAATTATAAATTACTTTCGCTCATGTTTATTAATATAGATTGTTTGCTGTTGTGTCTAGCAAAAAAATAGATGGTCATAGAAATAGGTGCTTGGACAACAAATTACATGCAGGTGCTCAAAATCTGCATTACTGCAACCCCCTATGTCATCAAGTATAGGATTTGATCAAAACAGTTACAACTAATTAGTATGTTACTCAGGTCAGTAAAATATTTGGTCAGATTGAAGTCATCATCTTCAGTCATTTCACATCTTAGCTTTGGTCAGGTAACTCATAATTAACTATGGATTGGAATAATTAGGGTGATTATTGCATGCCCAAATAAGGTGAGACAAAGATTTTCATTTTACTTATCAACAATTATCACATTTCTGATTGTATCAGTTGTTCAATCAAGAAATTCTATGATCCAGAAGCATGGTTATCTGTGATATAAATAAAGGTGTACCTGGGGTATTTTCCATACACACTGTGCTCCACAGTTGCCTGTAGCAAATTAGACTATTAGAGAGTTTTTATTCTGTCTAACAAATTAGACTCTAGCAGCTTGCATGTGGCCTTGAGAAGCCAGTGTACAAACAAGAAGAATATAATGAGGCATCAAATGTTATACAGAGAGCTAAGGATAAATTGAAATTACATTTCTAAATCTGTACTGCTCATTCGCCTGCTGGTATTCCATCTTTCCTTGGGTCACTAACAGCGGTAAGCATTCCATGGAAGACTGCATCACTAAGTCCTCGACGATAGTTTCTTTTATTAAGTGGGTTTTGAAGGTTGTGTACAACAAGTTGGCAAATGGCCCCTGTCGCCTGAGGTTTCAGATGATGGCCCCTTTGTGCCAAGAACTGCATATTTTCTTGTGAGAGCTCAATGTGGTCTCCGTCGATTATCGTCCAATTCTCATATAGTACTACATTTGGTATCAGCTGCATCCAAATATAACAATTTAAAAAAAATTATTCTCACATAAATGAAAACTTGAGAATCTCTCTCTCTCTCTTATGTGTGCACGCGCACTCCTCATGCATGTGTGTACCCGTGCCGTGCCTGTGTTTTCACAAAAGAAATCAATATGGTGCTTTACTAGTCCAAAACAGAAACAATAAAAGGTGAGGGAATCACAGGGTGTTGCTTTGGATAGCAACACCCGCTCCCATAGCCTTGGCAGGTGGTTTAAACTTCCCTCTCCTGGCCACTGGGCCAACTCAGCCAAAAACAAAAAAAAACAATAACAATAAAAGGTGATTTCTCTCTCAAAAAAATAAAATAAAAAAATGATTTTCTAGATAGTGGGAAGAGATTTTTAATGCAAATGAAAATAAAGTTTTTTTTTCTTTTTCTAAAGAATACAAATACCATCAGTGCAATACAGAATCTCTTTTGCCATGATATCAGTCTTTGAAGGACCTACTGCTCCATAGAAAAACCAAGATTTCCATAAAAAACATTGTATTTGTTGGTACTTATTTTTCCTCAAGTTATCTTTGAAACAAGTCGATGACAGGTCCAACACAGGACATATGCCTGAAATCACACTGATTGGAAAAATCCTAACCCATCATTAAAGAAAAAGGGCCACCAAAATCATAATGATTCACATCATAAATGATCAGAGATAGAATTGGTCTATATGTGCACTTCTAGAGTATGGGTCACCCAAGATTCACATTGCAAATGATCAGTGTGAATGATATGTACATACATGTATATGAAAATAGTGCAGTCATTAAGTCATATCTCAAGTAAGAAATAAAATAGAAGGAAGAAGACATGGTGACCAACACTGCAGTTTCTCCTTCGTCATTCATAGAAGTACCTTGTGGTAGATTCTTGGATGCTGAACGGAGCCTAGAGGTTCCATGCCCAAAATAAAATTGTTTAGAAAGACTTGAATGACTGCCGGAATTATGAAAAGACCGCCACTTCCCCCAACCACCCCGGCCAGTTGATTCCCCTGCAACCAATCAATCTCTTCCATTAGGTCAAGATAGTAAATGAAAATATAGCATGACTTTTTTTTTCTGAAAAACCTATTTCCATCTGTAACATCATGGAAGCCTTAGCCTATCTATCGCGGTTGATGTTGAAAATCCGTATTCTTCACTCATCCCTATTTAAGGTTATGTCCTCTACACACTACAATCTATCATGTCACTTTAGCGAAAGCAATTTTAAGTGCTCATTGATGAATTTCATTTGGAAGTTAAATTCTTATACTCACCCACTATGACCTAGCTAGAAAAGGCATCATGAATCATATGAATAGGTAGATCATGAATAGAAATCAGAATCAAAGGTTCATATAGATACGATGGCTCAATCTGCCTCAACATGAATGAAGCAAATCTCCCTGTTTTCAAGCTCAAGTGCAAAAAATAAGACAATTTTTTTTTTGATTTGTCAGATCTCAGTATTCAATTAATAAGTTTTAACACCATGATTTTCTCTATATCATGAAATAACATAAACTCTTTGTGAAAGGATCATCATAATGAGTCCAATTGAACATGCTAAAATAAGTTAAACTCTTTGTGAAAGGATTATCAAAACGAGTCCAATTGAACATGCTAAAATAAGTTAAACATATCCAGACTGCTTGTAAGACATCTCAAAAGCAACCTTAACACCTGAACAACATAAAATTCCTTTTATAGGCTTTCTGAACATTCAGGCTGCTAAATAATTCTGTTCATATCTAGAAGCATTTGTAATATTGGAAACTTTTGGCCCCAAGGTGCCTGAAGATAGACCATTCCACTAAAACCTTTTCCTTTGATGAAAACCATCAACATGCCTTTCTAAAATTACAACTATCATAACATGAATAGGACTTAACTAAAAATCACAAATCCAATATATTATTAAAAAAATTTAAAACCAATTACCATACTATATACTTACATGTGGAACAAATACATAAAACAAAATTATATATAGCAAGGGTCTAGCTTTATTCATCACCTAACAATCATATGCATTAGTCGGAGAATCCTAAATGAATGTTTGGTTTTCTTCTTTTTTTTTACCCAAAAAGTTGACAAAGTTCAACATTCAAAGTTGACTATTCTTTTTTCTTTTTCTGTTATGTCTTTTCATCTATTGAACGTTAACATTCAAAAAAAAAAAAAAAGTTGATTAAGTTTTTATATATGCAGGATAAAGAATGTACAAATCTGGTCATCCCACCAATTATGATGGGATATCCACTATACGTAAGGATTCATAATTTAGAAAAAGCTATTCCATTGGCAATTATGACCCAGTTCCATTCTACCCAGAATTTCTAGCATATCCACTTCTTCATTATTTTCTCTCAGCAATTGGTTAGAACAGGTATTCACTGATTTGTCTTATTTTTGGATTTCATTTAAAACATTAAATGAAAAAAAGATAAAGCTACAGGTCTTTGCAGTGCCACCAGCCCAAGCAATAGCATTCCTTCGATTTTCATCAACTAGCAGTGGGCCTTTTTTATTTATTTATTTATTATTTTATTTTTTTGAGAAACCATAACAATAAGGTTCTTTTTCAATCACCATAATCTTGGACCTATTTTAATCACTTAGCCCGGCAGGGCCCAAGAAGGATAATACTAATAGAGAACATCCTAAACGATGTTGGATATGGAAAGGATGAGTTCATCTTAGAATATGATTACATTTTTTATAGTGTTATTATCTGATTAGCTTTCCTATTTATTGTGCGATTGGGTTTCCTATTATAAGTGCGATAAGGTTTCCTTTTTTTTGAGCCAATAACTTTGGTTGTTTGAGTCAATATCTTTGGTTGTACTCATATAAATAACCATTAGGTATTCTCAGTAAAATGACCACAACACTTTGGCCAGATGCAGTTTCCTGAATTTTTACAAATATAACTCCCCATAATCATATTTTATTTCCCACCAATTACAGATGGACCTGGATTACCTTTAGATCCACCATCCCCATTTCATTTTTAGCCTCCCACGGGTAAGGATCCACTTTTGAGTTACAGTGAACTTCCGAAAAAATACCATGGAACTCAATAGCCTATAGGAGTTAGGACTAATTAATCAACGAGGCTGTGATCTAGATAATACCAGGGATCAGAAAAATGTGCATTTGACTTAAGTTATTGTTTTCTTTTTCTCTCTTTCACATTCCCTTGAAATTTCATGCCATAATGTCTTTCAAAATATTTTGCCCTGCTTTTTGAACCTGAAACCGCCCAACCAGAAGAGAGCAAGACTCCAAAAAGGCCGCAAAATATAGAGAAGGTTTAGAGCTCAAGCCATAATGGTCCAAGATAAGATATGATTAACACATGCTTCATGAGCCACATGGAACAAAGTGCGTTTGCTATATTCACACTAGACCTGACACCACTTAAGAGAATCACAAGAACCTAAGCATGCTCTCAGTTTGACACACTGATGCATCAGAAAACACTATTCCGTTTTCCACAAAGTGGAGTCTGGAAATGGAAAAATTAGATGGTTCAATCTGGAATACTAGTATAAGTCCCATCAAATTCACAATTTGGACAACCAAATCCCAGTCTAACAAATAGGCATTCGAGCAAAGGCCAATGAACACAATCTAATGCCTATATGAATTTGATCAACATACACATCTAGTCTGCTTTAATTTATCCATATATTGATATCAAAATGCCTTCCAAGATTTTCCTACCTTGGACAAAGGCTCCTTTAAATTGGCCTATGACGCTTGATATGACTCCAATCTATTAGTAAGACTTCAGAAATGATCATATATAAGCTCTTAATTGGCTGAAATTGGCTAATTTAGGACCAACAGAAGGCATTCAATGGAAAATTGGTTGAATTTTTCCTTTTAATTGAATGGTTTAGATTACTCAATCACAATGCTCCCTCTTCCTTGGTTGTGGTCCATCCAAGGTAGGTTTTCCATGTGCCTGGTTCAAGACTGAAACATGCCATGTGTACAAATTGAGTGGTCATCAGAGGAAAAGGAAATAAAAACCAGAAGAAGCCCATAGCCAGTAGTCAAAGAAAATTCAAGCCAATTTCACAGGTTGGGTTACAGCAGGATCAACCAATATGATTTAGGCTGATCTGGTTAACATTTGGGCCAGGGCAATAGGGAAAGTATCTTGTTTCCTGATGACAAGGATCCTACAGATATCGGAATGTTTAATATAAGCATGGTATTGTCTATAAACTTCCTACACTTGTAGAAAGTCCTATTGGTGGCAATCTTCCCATACATATTGAGAAACAAGCTGATGCAGTTGGACTATTTCACATACCTTGAGAATGATAAGAGGTGTCATGGAAGATAGTGGTCGCTTGTTTGGCTGGATGAAATTAGAAGGAGCTGGAGGAAGTTTGCCTGGGGATACTTCAGTTGGTGTTGAAAAGTCATCCATTTCATTGTTGAGCACAACCCCAGTGGAAGGTGAAAGCACCCCTCCACCAAAATAATAATTTACAGTGGTGGTCATGGATACCGCATTTCGATCTGCGTCAACAATGCAAAAATGGCTGGTACCATGGTCATCTAGCTGACTCCATCTGGCAAATGTGAAATGACAGCAGTTAGTAAATCTAAAACCACAAAAAGGAGCAACAAAATGAGGAATATGTTACTTTGATTAATAATATTTGAGGTCAAATGCTTTCAGCAACTTCAGATCTATTTAACATGAGTATTAGTTGCATTTTTAGAATTCTAATCAGAGACAACTGAAAAGCACAATAGTTGGTCTTCTAGATGATATTATATGTGATAAAGCCTCATAAATTGTACAGGTTTGATGCTTATTGATCCACTTGATACATGTGCCCAAGTGAGCACATCTTTCATTCAATGGGAGAGACCCCAGAATGATCACAAGCTCAGAATATATCATGACCATCCAAGTTTCCTCTTCTTCTTTTTTTTTTTCTCTTTTTTTTTTTTTTTTTTGCTCCAAGACAATGGTTGTGCTCCTGCCCACAATGAACCAAAGATATAAAATCAACTAACCCGGGAGATTCATAAGGAACTCCCTAGTCCCTATCCACAGTACCACATATTAATTTCATGGATCACTGAATTATGATCACCCACATGCCAAATTGGGTATCATGAAAGAAAGCCTTGCCTGTGAAATAAGGTGGGTCTGTAACTAATGTTGATATCGATTTGATTAACTACCAGAATTCATCCATGGCTTACTTATCTTATGGGTTTTTCATGTCTGATCATAAAATAAAAATGATCAAACTAATAAAATGATCATACCAACAAACCTCAGCTAAGTACTTAAGATGATCGTTTATTCATGAACATCAATGATGTAGCAACAAGTAACAGCAATATTAGACATGAAGAGAAACAAATGGAACTTCCGCTCACTTGGATAGATAATAAGAAGCAGGAAATGTGGTGTCGTCCAAGATCTTCTGCCGAAGCTTCTTTGCAAAAGACGAGGACAGCATATCCGACACGACTCCTGTGATATTTACAAATTTTGGATCGCCAAGATTCATTCGCATGGCAAACATGTGCTTGAGTGATTCAATTAGGCGATGGAGACCCAACGCACCCTTTGTGGCATCCGGTGTTCCATAGCTATCTAATATGTTTAGAACCTGAACGTTTTTGCAACATCTGAATAACATTAATTCTCATTCCTATCAAAGGAATTTCATACTGACTAGTACAACACTTGAATATTAGTTAGTTTTATCACACTTAATAGTCATTAAGTACACCTAATCTACTAGCTTCAGGAGCCTCAAAGAAAATTGAATAGCTTGGTATGTTCAGCGGCTACTCTGTTCTTTTTAGTAGCTGCTTTGCTTTAGGAGCAATTTGGTGTAGAACACTAGAACTACATCATTTGTTTCAGAGCTATCATTGATAGACAGGTTTTACCAGTACACAATAGAGCAGGCAAGCTGTTAAATCTTCTAAAATGTTGCTTTAAAGCTGTTAGGCGTGTTTGTTTATGTAATTGAATTCCTAGGAATTCTAAGACTTCGTATTCTTATAAGTGGTTAAAAGTGAAGAATCAAAGGTGAATATCCAAACAATGACCATCAAATAACCCTCCCTTATAATGGAAAATTAATCAAGGGAAGATGGGAAATGAATACCTAGTCATCACCTAGTAATTCAATTCCTAGAAAGTCAAGGTCCCATCTGCATTGCTACCATACATCCTTCACCCCCTCTTCTCTATAATAATCCTCAGTGTAACTTATTTGACCATGACTCATGTATTCAATTCCTATGGATTCTACACAAACAAACAGGCCTTTAATAGCTTGAGGGAGTGTAGTTTAAATCGTGCTGGATATAAATTGATGGCCCCATCATGAAGTTTTTTAGTATAGTGCAATTTGACATTAATTAAACAAATAAGAAAGTGAAAAAACTCACCAGGGCCAATCCAGCAGTGCCACTAGAAGGAGGGGGCATTCCAAGTATGGTGTAGCCCATGGCATCCACAGTCATGGCATCTGTAACTTCCACTTTATACTGCCGCAAGTCTTCCATCGTAAGAATCCCTCCTGCTTCTTGCACGTCTCTAACCAGGCTTTCGCCAATGCTTCCATTGTAGAAAGCTTGTGGCCCTTGTTCAGCAACCGCCTCTAGTGTGCGGGCCAGCTCTTGATTGAAGCAAGTGTCACCAACTTCCAACAACAGCCCATTAGGCGCAAACACTTGGCGTAAGCCAGGGTCGGTCATGATCTTCTCCTTACTCGTCTTCAGCGCCTTTCCTATGTAAGGAGTAACCACAAAACCTTCTCTGGCGAGTCTTATGGCAGGTTGAAAGAGGGACTTCCAAGGCAACCGCCCGTGGTTCAGCCAAGCTGCATGAAGGCCTGCTAGCTCACCAGGAACGCCCATTGAGAGTGCCCCTAGGGACTTGTTTTGAGGATTCTTTTCATACATGTCCTGTGTGTGAGTTACATTGGCAAAATGTTTAAAGAGAAGAAAATGTGATATCATTCGATGTTAGAAAGTAACAGCAGTTGAGTTGAATGTAGTTCATCTGTTAGTTTGATGTGTCTCAGTTGTCATTCAAAACCTCTCCTGGATCTCCATATGATTCAAAAACCAAAGAGATCAGATATGGAAGGTTCAATGTAGACCAATTGAACCGACAGGTTCAATCGGGTTCAACCAGGACTTACCAATGATAAATAAGAGAAATGTTTAATTTATGTTAAACCAATCAAAATGGATCAAGACTGCTAGTTAATACTGGTCTGGCTGCATGCTTGTATATCAGTTTAAAACATTTGAACAGTTACTATATAATTGGTTTTATTTATTATGATTCCTCCAATGTACTAATTCCATTTGAAGCCTGTTTGATCTGGGTATGTCTTGATTTTTATACACACCGATGAAATAAAAGGTCCTCCGTCATGCGGAGGCCACACTCAGCATCTCTGGATATAGACCCAGAGTTACCTTCTTTTTCTTTTTTTTTTTGTGCTCTGCAAGATCAAATCCAAGCCCAAAACAGTCCATGGTGGGCTGAACGTGGAAGCTTATGAACCAGGCAGATAGAAAGTCCTATTAAATCAGTTGATTTCAACAATTTGATTGAGAGGAGAATTCCATTGTTGGAAACTTGATAACCATTTGTGGGGTCAACCTTGATGCATGTTAAACACAGGTTTACATATCAAAAGGACTTAAAATGGATACAGGCAGATCCAAAATCAACACAATATGATGATTGTGAGCATCTATTGAGCGCTCTATGTTAAAACATTTATATAGGCACTTACAAAACCATTAAACTTAAGGACCCTTAAATGGTTACTGCACTAATCAAATGTACCGACATCTAGTCGTCTTTAAACCATATAAAGAGTTTCAAGTTCCTCATTAACCATTTGTATAGATGAAACTAACCTGTGAAGCTGCCATTGGGGCCGTCTCCCTCATGTCATAGGCTTCTGCTTTGGAGGTTGCCGAAGACCGGACAACCATGAAACTGCCACCTCCAATCCCACTTGACATGGGGTGGACCACGCCGAGGCAAAGTGCAGTTGCCACTGCTGCATCAACAGCATGACCGCCACTTCTTAGCACCGAAACACCTATGTCCGAGCAGCGCCCGTCATCTGCTGCGACAACCCCGAATTCTGATTCCACCACCCCGGCCTGTGTCCTGCTCTCCCCCTTGTATCCCTCCCATGAAGGCAATAGCCCCTCATAGAGAAGTAGTGCAACTGCAGATGATCATTCTAGTCAGATTAATAGGTAATAAGAGAAAATGGAAGAGCAGTTCCCCGCCACATGGCGGGAGTGATAGATTCCTTGTTCCAAAAAATAGCCTAAACCATCTAGAGAGATAAAATATTTAACTTAAACTGGAGAACTATTAAATCTCAAAGATAACCTAATCACTTCGTAAATTTAATCTAATCTAATCTTAATCACATAGGTAAGACTTGCGTGTGTGAAACACAAAATCTATGTTTGCTTGAAAGCACCGTATTCACAGGAGCACACGTTCTGGGCATCACTGGTACTAGCACCATTTTAACAACAGAGATGTGTAACACTCTCACCACTTTCGAGTGAAAAGCTTCATATGAAAATGAATTTTATTTACATGCCATTTTCACAAACAAACATGCGTAAGCATAAATGTTACAACCGCAAAAAAGTGCAAATAAATGACCCATTGTATCAAAGAGGCAATATATATGATCCCTACTATCCTTATCTTTCACCTCTTTAATATGTCTTTGTTGCAGCCTGTTTTTAGGAATTCAACTCCATGCAAACAAATGGGCCTTACCCAAATCTTTTCATCAAGGAATTTTACATTGAAGAACCTTTATTATGATGAGATGAATATGTAAATGATACTAAAACCTACTACTAATTGGCCCACCATCTCTTTACGGTCTGAATTACTAGGTTGAACATTAAGATGAGACAAGTTTTCAGGTTTTACACAATTATATCATTGTGGGTAAGATTTTTAGTAAGTCAAGGCCAAGTTCCCATCTTTTGCTGAAATGGATTTGAGGTTGCAAAGAACAAAAGAATACTCCATAAGTACATCTTTTAATGGGTCCAATTTGGATAAACCCTTATAGCAATAGTTTTTGTTTTCCTTCTTTCTTTTAGTTTTATTTTACATGTACGAATTAGTTGTTGTGGCCCCAAGCAAAAACAATGTTCAACCGTTGATATTATTGCTGAATAAGACATGGGATTATGATCCACTGTAATTAGGTTCATCTAACAATATAGGGGTTTATGCGTTTAGATAGGTTAGGCTGATCAACCTGTATTTGACCCAGCTAACCCGTGACTGAACTTATAAAAGCAAACCATAAGTTTTTTTTCAGCATTTTTTATGGCAGAATCTTTTCAGCATCTAAGAACAAAACCAAGTTCTCAAAGTAGAGTCCGGATCCACTGTGCCATTTGAACTTGATTCCTGTGCAGCACATGTCAGCAACTCCACCATGGATTTCATATAATGATAATTCACACTGATCAAGATGAATGTCGTCTCTTAAAATTTCACTTCAATACGACCAGGTCCCACATCAAATTGATCCTCTCAAATCTCACTTCAATGGGAGCGGGCCCCACTGTCAAATTGAGCACATAACTAATTGAATAATCTGAATTATCATTTACGTGGGCCCCATGTTGGAGTTATTGACATCCGTTATACGACACGACATGAGACGTGGACTTCTCAAAATATATTTTGGATTTTGAAATTTAGTATATATATATATATTTATTAAATTCTTCTTTTCTATCTCTTAAAAGTATTTTTTTACTGAAATTTACAAAGGAATGAGAAGGAAGGGAGCGCTGCAAATGCAAGCACGTGGAACTCACTTTACATGTCACACCAACCTTTACCAAAAAAAACGTCACACCAACTACTCCTCTTTCTTTCAAATGCAAGCCTGTGGATTTCTTTCAACACCACGCCCAAGATTTGATTAAAAAAACCCCACATGTATGGATAACGTAATCAATTTTGGCCTGGTTTTCTAAAAGAATCAAGAATAAGTGTAAGTGTGCCATGTGAGAAAATCACGTGCTCCTTCTATAAAATATATATATATATATATATATAATAAAGTAACTTTTGTTACTCTGAAGACTGTAGGGTCCTTTTTAGGAAAATAATATTTATAAAAAAAAAAACCTTTATAGAAAGTGAAACGGACCAACAACCAAATGTCCCACCAAACGTGTTTCTAGGTTTTTTTTTTTACAAAAAAAAAAAAAGAATATTTTAGTTTGATTAGGGGCACAATGAAAACAGCTCACTCTAAAGTTGGTAGAGTGGCATAAGGTATGTGTTTGATTCTCATGTCTTGTGTTAGAAATCCACAGTCCAAAATTAATGAATTGTACATTTAATCATTTGTATGAGTTTATCGGACATCACCGGAGAGACTACTTCCGTTAGGTCAAACACCTCATAGATACTTAGTCATTAAAAAAAAGAAAAATGTTGCATTGAAGTAGGGAATGAACGAATGAACATCATGGTTATCAATGTCATTTTGTTTCGGCCATGCTACCGAAAAGAAACCAGTACACGATGTTTTCAATTTAATTTTTGTTTGATTCCAGCTGAAATCCAAAATCTATGGATTTCGGCCGAAATCAAAACCCTATTTCACCCTTTTTTGCAAAATAAAAATAAACAGAACCCTTCCTCGGGATATAAGCCTGACAACAAAGACATCGAATAAAAAAGGTCTTTTTTTTTCAAAAAAAAAAATTTTTTTTGCCATCTACATCTTTAGAATTTATTTTATATTTTACATAATATATAGTCATATAGATATATTATATTTCTCGGAAAGCTACTCCAAAAAGTTTCAGCATTTCAAAATGCCAAATATTTTATTTTGGAGCACAAACCAAATTGTAGACCCAAAAAAAAAACTGACAATTATGTGATGACCACTCTAACGAGAAAAAAAAAAAAAAGAAAGAAAGATTGGCTTGCACGGAAACTCTTCTACAAAAAGTAAATACGTTCTCTATGGTCTCCGCCATTAGTTCTGTTCCTAGAATTTGGATGCGATAGGCCATTCCGTCCGCATACATTCTTTCTTTAAAAATAACGTTCCTATTGGCCGTACTCGACCGTCTAAGCTTTACCTAGTAATTATCTTGGACTTGGCTTGTTCAAGGCTCAAGCCAGGCACAAACTAAATTCAATGAGCATATATATATACACCCCTCTTGCAATGAGGTTGACTTTGTGATTCAGTGAAGGGGCAAAGCTACCATACAACACCATGGGCATATGCAAATGGGTGGGGCGCACCTTTTAAAAATCAAATCCATCCATCATCTTTTACACATATCATGTTCTTTGCTTATATAACTTCAAAGTGTATTTTGTAGAGCCTACATGTAGATTCATCTATTGATTTTAAAAATGCGCTCAAGTTCTACTTCCATAAAAGGAAAGAAAGAAAGTAAATAAAATTGAATCATGTGTTCAAGATTTAGTTAATCCAACGGTGTGCATGTTGTTGATTTGAAAAATAGTCTGTATGTATATCCCACATTGAGTGTTAGAACCAATGAATGGATTGGATTTTTTAAAAGTGGGCCCCACCCACTTGCATATGCTAGGTGCTGCATCATACTATGATGCAGCGTCGTTCTGTGGTAGCTTTGCCCTCAATGAAGTTGATATTTACCATCCATTTGAAAAAAAAGTGTGATTAAATAGTTGATAAAAGGTTTATTTTCATTTACTATCCATTTGAGGAAATTGCAATTAAAATAATGATAAATTATTATATTTAGGGAATTGCAGTTTTTCATATAACAAAAGCTCAGTTCTTAAAGATCCAAATCTTTCAATGTAAGATTTAGTCACTGATTTTTCTAAGACTGACCAATCTAATGGTGATGATGGAACTTTATGCAGAGAAGAAATTTCGATTTCTTCTTCCACAGCTTTACACAAATATACAAGCTTCTTAAATAAGCAAACTAAATATTGCTAATATGAAGTTTAGCACATGAGGCCCACTTAAATGCATGTCTAATCAGTGGGAAGAGGGACCATGAAAATGCCCCCTTATGGACACTGGGAAATAAGGAAAATCATCTCAACTAGATTATCATATCCCTTTATTTAGCAAACTTTAAATCTCTTAATCATATATTTTCTTGAGATTCGATCCCACAGCAAGTGAAAGTTTATTGAGTGTAAAATTGGTCATAATATCCTATCGTAGGATGACAAGAGTATCCAAAGGATTCCACTAATCAAATGTTGGGGCCATGGAGCTGGGATGCACATGGTGGCTAATGCTCCTATGATTGTCAGTCAAATTATGATTCGAGCCAAACCAAAGGGAATTGTAATTGGTGTACTCCCGTACATAAACCAAGAAAAAAAAAGCATTAGAAAAAGAGGTATTCTGCATAACTTCACATCATAATAGGTTTATGTAATATTATATATTTATCTTTGTATAATATAGAAGTATAATTGTTGATGAATTGATAAGAGATAGACTCAAAAACAAACCGCTCGATTTCTTAAAATCACACACATCTAATGTGGCCCCCACCTGATGCTTCAAGTTCATGGGAAGCACACAACAAATATGTTCACATATGGACCAGGCCAAGAGAAACACAAAAACTCCGGGTGCAAATCGAGGTTCCAAGCCAATCAAGGTGGTTCTCTTTTGATATCACTAATCAAATTGTCTAAACTTTTAATTCAGGGTCACAACATAAAAGTTGGCTATACAGGCATAAAAACTTCTGGTCCTTAGTCCAAGGTTACACAAGGAAGGATTTGGGTTGACATTTAGGTGGGCCCCACTAATAATAGAGAAATTTTGACATGAAACAAAGGATTGTATACAGCTTCAAGCCACTTAGGTCAAAATAGGTGGTTGTCATAATCAAGGATGAACCCGAACTAAATTCGACCCATCAAGCTGGATAAGGAAATTACAAAAATACCACAGAAACCCAACAAAGATTGTAGTAATCCACATCAGCCAACATGGGAATCTTTTCAGATTCCTCTCCTCTTTCCCCTCTTCTGTTTGGTTCCTTGCCTTTCTCGAGGACTGATCGGAACTCAGAAACAGCAGAGAAAATCAACCCATCAATCGTTAATCGTTTTGTGCAGTGCAGCATACTAGAACAGAAATTACAAGAAAGAAACACTGACAAATCTCTAAAATCTCATCATAAAACACCAAACATTCCAACCAAACCTAAAAAAAAAACAGAGAGGGAGAGAGAGAGAGCTTCTTGGCTAATAATCAGATGACAAAGACTATTAAAAAGCTGAGATTCTTTGTTGGGTTTTCATATCTCCTCCTCATCATCATCATATATATATATATATAGAGAGAGAGAGAGAGCTGACCTGTGACAGTTGCTAAGAAGGCAGTGACTGCAATCCCAAGCCTTCCTAGAGGTGATGTGTTCCGGGCCGAAGTATGATAGATCAGAAGAGGGGCTAGGATTCTTTCTTGCTCCATGGAGGGAGGGGAGCGAGAGAGAGGGAGAGAGTAGGACTTGGGCTCCCAAAAGATGTGATTTTTTTATTTTATTGGTTAGATGTGATTTAGAGAGGCGCAAGGTTTTAGGACAATCCCTTCGTCCTGGAATAAATAAATAAATGGCAGGTACTGAGTGGTTGGTTTGATGATCTTTGATGTGAGGAGGTATATATATAAATAAATAAAGGAAACGAATGAAGGAGGATGGCAACGAGGGAACGAAACTAAAAGTGGGCCCACCATTCGGGCTCTTAACCATTGAAAGTTGGTGATATTGCTATAGAGCCGTGCTACACACCCCGACTCCTATACTGCCCCTGGGATCCGACAGACCCCATGCACCCCGGGCTCACAGCCGTGGTATGCGAATCGGGGTGTGGAGACTTTTTGATTGCTATAATCATTTTCCATCTTGGAGCTGCTGTTTCTTTTTTTTTTTTTATAATGCAGGGCTCATAATCCTTTGGGCAGAATTATTTCAACCGGCCCAGGAGAGAAAGCTCGATAAAATTTCTCTGTGCCCTCAGTGTGATAGTACAGAGCTCTTGCAGCACCCTTATTGAACACTTGGGTAGATAAAGATTCTACATTGAAAAACCTAAAGGCTTGTATGCACCACACCCACATGCAGTGATCAATGTGTGAATTATTATTATATAAAATGAGAAAGGATCGGCCATAGCTTGAACAAATAATCAATTAGTTTTAGTACTTTTCTCTTTCTTTTAATTGAACAGTGAATTGAAGTAAAGTGAGGTGAAGCATCAAATCAAAAGAGAATTAAATATATAAGGATTATAATATTATTTTATTTTTAGTTGTTTAGTCTATAAATTTTTTTTTATCTTTTAGTAGAAAAAGAGAGTTTTTTTTTTTTTTTTTTTTTTTGAAAAAGATAGAGAGAATTTTGAAGTTGTGTACTTTTATTATGACCCATTGTCTTTTCTTGTTTGTATAATGAAAGCATTACGTCACCTCACTTTACTTCATCACACATCCAAACATATCTAATTAAAATTCAATGATTAATTTGACTGATCGCTAACCTAAATTGACTTGAAATCTCCCAAAATTATAAACACTCTGCAATGCACCTCATTCTATTATTACCGTTTCAAAGAAAGATGGCACTAAGATAATGAACGTAAAGTCCCATACTCCCATGTTACTTTGGTGAGAGAGGTAGCTTTTATTCAAAACTAGGAGGAGGAATTATTGAGCATGGAAGGCTGACTTTCTAGATCTTTTTTACTTTCTCCTGGTATTGGTAGCGTCGCACAAAACAAAGATAAAATAGGTAAATAATATTTGGGCACTCATGTGATGATAGCTCATTGTATCATCAGTCCACCACTCCCTATACTATCTTGTCGGAAGGATTCGGGGTGCAACTGCAGCACTTTATTTTTATTTTTATTTTTTTTGAAATTCTTTTTGGCAACCCCTACCATTCCCCCTCTGAACACCCACATAAGACCCTATGTCAATAGAGCTATAGTGATGACAGATTCATGGTTGTTTCTATGTACAAGAGGGTTGGAAGCTAAGGGCCTTTTTAAAATAAAAAAAAATTCAAAGAATTTTTGTCTAGAGAAATTTTGAATTTCCATATGCAGTGGACTTCCTGGATACTCTATTGGAGTTCAGCATAGAGAAAATTCATCAAAATGCAAAAATAGTGGGATTTCTCAATTCCCAAAAGTGATTTGAAACCTTTCATGTGACTGATAAATATAAATATTTGAATATTTTAGGGGATAAAGATGTCACATCATATCAAAGAACTCTCAATATAGTGAATTCCTGGCAGAAATTTCACAAAAGAAACATTCCCTAAAAGTTCGTAACAACCCCCTTAATTTTCCCCCCCTCTTTAGTATGACCTTTAAAACTTGTAAAGGCCTATTTCCTTAATAGAATTTTTTACAAGAATTTGCAATGTTGAGAATCTCTAACATTGATAATATCGTTGTCTCCTGTGAATTTAAAAATGTTATGATAATTAGAATTCTAAATTCTAAATTCCAACAACATGAAAAGTCACAAATATCATTTTAAATCCTCCTAATTTTAACCCCCTTAGCATTTACAAGTCCTTCTCTAGCCACGAGGATTTTGGGATTTCATGTGGGGAACAACATTTGGAAAAATTTTAAATTCTCTAAACAAAAATTCTCTGAGTTCTACAAGAAATAAAGAGAGGCCCCAAGCCACACTTTTTGAACAGGATAAGTAACAAATAAGCAAACCGCCTCAGGGCCTATAATGGTTGATTTCTTTCTCTACCAACCATCTTCTATTTTCTTCCATAAGAATTCTAAATTTGCACTAGTTAGCGCTTAGGCCTGCCCAGCCCAAACAATGGGCCTCATTGTGGCTCTACTTTTAAGCCATCGGCTGAACCTATCTCTAAATTCTTGGCCCAACTATTAAATGAGCTACGCCTAGGCCAAGATATTCTTAAAAACCAACCTTGGACCAATGTATTTAATGGTGTGTGTGCGTATTGGGAAATGACTAGTCCCAGCCCCAGGCCTGATAATTAAACAGTCCAGTTATGGACAAGACTCCAGGCCAACCTTACCTGGCCATGAGCCCTATACACAGAAATAGCACTTGTATATTTGTCCTTGATTATGTCTGTACAATAGGTTAAATCAAGTACAATGATTTGGGTTGAAGGGGATGGGAAGGTTAAGATTCAACACATATGCAACCTGTTTACTAGGCTGGTCGAGCTCGACCCTTCCAGCCATTAAAATGCAGGTTAGGAGTGGGTCCAGTTACACAACTGGTCAGGTTCATGGAGTTCAAATGTTGCACTCCCACTGACAGACAAGAGAGGTTGGAAAGCGGTCTATTGGTTGAGGGCCCAACCTTTCTGCAGCCCATTTAGTAGACAGGTCAAACCCAACACCATGTGCAAAAGTTCAGTCAAGAAATTTTAACCTACAATCAGCCAATATAAGATGTATTGTCTTTTGTTTAACAAAAGAAGGACCAATATAAGTTGCAGGTCAGCTTAGGCTAGTCGGATGGTGGGAGGTGGAAAAGAAGCCAACATAATTGTGCCTGCCATGTAAGTATTGTCAATAGGGACATCAATCCAGAATGTCAAGGCAGTTTTAGGCGCAGCCAGGATGTGAATCTAGAATGTCAAAGCAATTGTAGGAGAGCAGCTGGCTCCACCTGAAGAGAAGGGCTTTTGACTGTGCAGGCGGCCTCAAGATTTAACCTCTTTTTATTTAGTTTTTGAATTTATATATGTAGATTAGTCTTAAACCATTAAACAACAGCAAAACAAGAGATTTTTGAGATATTTACAAAAAAATAAATATCCATAAAAGTCGAGAAAAAAAACCGATGGCTCGAACACTTTGTAACAACAGAAGAAGGCCTCCCGCCACTTTTTATTTTTATTTTTTTTGGACAAGTTTATCTCCTTTCTACGATATCAAGGAATATTGGACTATTCCGAAATATTGTGAAATATCCTTTTCTTTGTGATATTTATATGTTGAGTTATTTCATGATATTGTGCAACGTATGTCCTTTGTTGTCAATACAAGCATTTGGCCCCACTATCACGGGCATTGTTGCCCATGAAATTATCACATGTAACTAAACAACAAATTTTCATTAGTCCATAGTGGTTGGATTGATTTATAAGTTCCGGCATGGGTCATATTTTGATTAGTGTTGGATACAACT
Source organism: Cinnamomum chago (assembly GCA_038049695.1). NCBI lineage: Eukaryota > Viridiplantae > Streptophyta > Magnoliopsida > Laurales > Lauraceae > Cinnamomum > Cinnamomum chago. The sequence goes on from CP142452.1 coordinate 80,777,159, forward strand.
ATCAATTTTAAAACAAGGGGAAAACGATTATTTTGAGCAATTATGATTCATTATAGTGAGATCTATTATTTTCTTTGTAACTTCCCTAACAAAATGTTGGGGGAAATTTAAGATATAAGAGTTTTCTTCAGATATTATTTAAAAAAATACAAAAAAATAGTAATCATTAATAGTAAATTAATAAATGTAACTGCAAGAAAGTCCTAGCTCTCCACTGCATGTTGTGTTAGTTAACACTAGCATCATGTTTGTTCCTGAATTTATAGCTAAGAATGATTTTCCTTTGGTATAATCCATATCTTAAATCTCTTTGCACATCATTTGAGATCTTATTAGAAATGAACTACATTACACATCCTTTGTTTTTTGTTGATATACACCTTCAATTTTCGTCTTATCTAAATTATCTGGATGCTGTTTCAAGAAAAGTAGCTGAAGAGTCACAATGTCGGAGTCAAATTTTCTAGGGCCGGAGCGTTGTGATCATGTGATTTTGTTGATTGATGATGTTGAGAGACAGGGCAATGACTGTTGATGGTCTGGGTTTATTGATGAAGATATGAGTCATGGAAAATTGTTGTTAGTTATGCGATTGTAATTTGTAGGTGAGGTGAAGATTAGTTCATGGTAGTTAGTTTATTGTCGTTGGTTGTCATGTACGGTGATGAGAAAGATGGTATAGTTAGGAAAAAAGACGAGTTGTTTCTTTCCATATTTTCAACATTCCACACCTAGAATACATATTTGTATATAGGGGGTGTACACGGATCAGATTGGTGCGAATTGGGCCAAATCCGTCACCGATCCGATACCTACGGATTGACGGATTCCAAATCCGTAACCAATCCGTGGCTATTAAAATCCGATCCGTGGAGGACCGGATCGGATCGGATTAATCCGTTCAATCTAATGTTAAAAGAAAATTATCAAACATGTTGTAAAAAATTTACGTTTTGACCCATAATTTTTTTTCTTATTTTAAATTTAGACATCTTAATTTATATTTAGACCCCTTATATTTTTTTTTTTTATATTTAATGTCAACGGATCGGATTGAATTGAATCCGCGGATTGAGGGTGGAATCCGCCACCGATTCGTTGCTAACGAATTACAAAATTGTCAATCCATCACTAATCTGTTTACCTTCGGATCGGATAATAATCCGCGGATCGGATCAGATTTACGGATCGACGGATTTTTTATGCACCCTTATTCATATACTTGGAACTACCTTCGGGGGCTGGGCTCCCATGCATTGTCACTGCACTATATTATAGTGCTGTGATATGCTTTGTCCAATAAGGGCAGCCAACGTCAGGCCTTGGAAAGAAGAGTTTAAAACTAAGGCTGTCAAAATACCACATGACCCGTTAACACGACACGAACCCAGACGATATTAATGGGTTCAGGTGGGCTCTTAATGGGTTTGGATCTTTAATGGGTTCAACCCGTTAACACATTAAGTTAATAAGTCATGTACGAATTAAACCAGTAACCCATTAAAAAAAATTTAGTCCGTAACTGTAGTTAGAATTAATTTATATTCTAAAAGAAGAAATTAAAATTTAGGGGGTGTTTGGAAACGAGGTATTTTAAGAGATTTTGCTATATTATCTACTGGTTTAGAATGTAATCTATTCACCTAAAAAGGAGGTATTTGGATAACTTAGAAAGTATCTTACAATATCTCACTTTCTTCTAAAAACCTTCATATTACATTATTCAAGGACATGTTGTATAATATAATCTTTAAAAAATCTTTTCTAAAAACGAATGGAGAGTTTGAGTAAAAACCATTGGAGAGTTCAAGAGCAACCATTAATTATAATGGCCCACTATGAGTTTTAACATATATGAGTCCCCCTATGAGATTGGCCCCACAATGCTTACAAATTTAATGTGGGGTCCTATAGCCATATCACGACTAGATTGCCCTTGTTAATTATCAATATTAGGTGGGTCTTACAAATGTCATGTTCGGGGCTTTCATTGTGATTACCAACATTAGGTGGGTCCCATACTACCAAAATCAGTTGGGTCCCATGATTAACAAGATTGAATTTTGTGATTGTAATTATCATTTTACCATCGTTAAATGGGTCTCACTATTTGATACCTCTCCTAGTGTTAATGTGACTGCCAACATCCAATGGGTCCAACGATGATTTCTCATACAAAATAAAAATATATATAAAAAAAAAAGTTAAATAGGGTCATTTGTGATAATCACCATTAGATGTATTATAGTATAGTTACCAACGCTTGGTGGACCCACCTTAATTAAACAACTTTGCTTGGATCTCCTGATTTAAGTTTAATCTTATATATTTTTTACAATAGATGGGTCTGACCATGATTATTAACACCTGTGATTACTTATTAGTGGGTCCCATGTTGGGTTAATTGATTGTATTCTCTCCATTTGTTATTTGGTACATCATCTTGTGACTTTTTTATAAATTGTCAAACACTTCAAAGGTATATTAAAATCTGTGAAGATTGCCAAACATTATAAGTGACACAATATAATAATACGACACTATTTTATTCTATGATAATGAAATCGTACAATATTTAAACTTGCTGATATTATATTATGCACTTATCCAAACACCCCATTGTTTTAGAGGGGGTTTTAGGTGAGATTCACTCGAGATCCTCACTAATTGTTTCATGTGGCTTATATATTTTTCTCCTTATATATTTTTGTATGAATTTTCTTTTAATTTTTGAAATGACTTAATTACTTAACGGGTTAACGGATTGGATCGTGTAACTTGTTAAATTAACGGGTTGTGTTCGGATTGGATTTTTTGACCCGTTAAGTTCACGGGCCATATACGGGTTGAGGTGATTTTAACACAAATTTATTAACCCCTAATCTGAATTCGTTAACACAACACGATTGACAGCCCTATTTAAAACCTAAAATCTCGTTTCATGTGCATTTACAAAGTCACACCCATTTCCTAAAGTACCCTTTTAAAAGCAAACTCGCCAACAATCATTATGAGCTTTCATTTATTTACAAAAATATCCTTTTGCGAGCACTTCCCAAATAAAATTACCCAATAAACTTAATAGCAAATCAATCAATTTGTGGGACCCAATATTTACTAGATCAAATCAATCTAGCCATCTACAAAGTACCCACTTGATGAAATATTCAACCATTTATCAATCAAGTGGGTCCCATGCATAAGGGTGGATAAGTGAAATATTGTGGGGCCCACTTTGATAAGAAAAGAAGGATAGGGTAATTTTAGAGCTGGCAAAATGTGGCTCGACTCGATGGCACGACCCTAACCCAACCTGGTTCTGGCCCGCCAAACCCAATCCGCCACATATACTGGTCGGCCACGGGTCAAGATTTTTTGACCTGTATAGAAACGGGTCAGGTTAGGGTTGGCCCGCCTAACCCGGTTGACCTGTTTAACTTAACTCTTACCGATTTGAGAAATATGTGGAGTTTTTCCATTTCAAATCTTAATGACTTTCCTTGATTTTTTCAAAAAAGAAATTGAGAAAGGTATGCAATCTTGACATTCAAGTTTCCTACTTTTTCGATAATTAGCTGTTTTCATTGTTAGCATTTAGCAAATCTTAATCTCCAAAGAATCCTTCCGGCTACAAATATATTCTTCTTTATAAGTCTACTGTAAAGGTTACAGTTCTGCATCTTCAAACTCAACTCACGGTCTTCAAATTTCTCGACAACTACAGGTTTCAATAGCTTTTTTGATGTGTCAAGTTTTTATGCATCTTTTCTATATGCTTTTTTAAAGTGTGAAAAGTGTTAAGTTCTGTATGTATATTTTAAGTGTGAAAAGAGTCAACTTCTCTTCAAGTTTCTCTATCTTTTCTGTAAGTTTTTCTTACGTTCCACTCACTTTTCGCATTCCATGATTGCCAGAGCTTTTGTTTTTAATGTTCCACAAACCTTTTTTGTTAGGCCCCGTCCCGAGTTAATCAAGATTAACTCTTATTGATTGGAAATTAAGCTAATTAACTATATTTAATTAAGCTAATTATGGTTTATGGCCAAATGGAATTGAATTAGCCTAAAATGAATGATTTAGGACTAATGAAATGATAATGAAATAGATTGAATGAATTGAATGAGTTTTTAGGCTTAAACTAATAAAATAAGAGGGTTTTTTCGTAAATATGAATTTTCACGTATTTTATCGAATACGGAAACTCTTGATACCAACACACGTATCTCGACGAGTACGTTAACTTTCGTAGAAGACTCGAAGTCATTCGACGAAAATCGGATCAAATGACCCTTCATTTGACTCGAATTGTAAATAAAAGGGAATTGTGGACTTAAATGCAAAATGAGCTTATATAAGCTCAAGATGAGCTTCAATGAGCTCATTCCATCCGTTCCAAACCCTAGACTCATTTCTCTTCCTTTTTCTTCTTCTTTCTTCCATTTCATCCATTAAGTGTCAAAGTTTCCAAGTGATTGTTGAAGAGGATTTCATCCACTTCATCTTCTCCTTCCATTTCTTTGAAGTTGAAGCTTGAAAAGAGACTTCAAGTTGAGAAGTTTCCACCTCAAATCCAAGCCAAACAAGGGATTTTGTTGATTGATCTTTATTAGAGGCAAGTATATACACCTTCTATTGATTTATGATGTTATTAAACTGTTTGGAGTTCAAGGAACTCAAATTCTGAATTTTTGCTTTAGAATTCCAAAGCTCCAAAATTCAGTTTTGGGTGCAGTTCGGCTGACCGCTAGGCTAACCGCCGAAATCCACAAAATGGTCAGTCTCTAGAAAACTGACCATGAGCTGACCGCTGAATTTCGGTTAGCCGAATTTGAGAATTTGGCTAGCCGAAAAGTAACTGTGAGCTGATTAAAATTGAGTCAGAAACTCACATCAGAAGACAAGCTTCTGGAAAGTTAACCGCAAGGTAGCCGAGTGAGTTCGGCTAGCCAAATTTGAGAATTCGGTTAGCCAAGGGGTGACCGATGGGGTGACTGCCAGGGTAAACGCCAAGGTAACTAAAGTTTCTGAGTGTATTAGAAGTTACAGGGTTCTGGAAAGCTGACCGCAAGCTAACCGAACATGGTTCGGCTAGCCACCAACCAAAATTCGACTAACCACCAAGGTAATCGCCATTGAGAAAAATTGCAAATTAAATTCTAATTTTTCTGAATTGGAAGCCCAACCATTGAGACTAGTGTTAGTAATATCTAAACCTTCATAAGTGTGAACCAAGGTTATCATTATGTACGAATTTAACTAAAGTAATATCATCCACAATAACACGTACATTGATAACAGATGCTTCACCCAATTGTCTGGTCTAGCTAATTGTCTAGAAATGGATTGGGAGTCTGAATAGAATGATTGGTTTAGTTCAAATTATGAGTCTGGCACTACATAGTGGTTTCCTAAGCTCATTATTGAGCCACACTGGATTGACATTGAATTAATAAATGAATAATGAATAGTTATTAAAGGTAACAACATTCCTATTGTAGTAGATGGATTTGAGAGTATTCCGGAGCTCCGTGGTGATACCAGTGATCTCTGATTCAGACACTGGGAAATCATACCTGATTGGATCGAAAGGTCATAGATTGAAAAGTCCCTGAAATAAAAAGAAAGTCATACTTTGGACTAACGAGTCTCACTGATAAGCCACCTAATAAAAGCTTAATGTAATTATGGAATGGAATGTGCACACTGAAATGAATGAATATGAATTGACTGGCTACTTCCTTTGGGAAGAAGCTAAATTGAAATGAAACCGATGCTATTGTAGTTGTCAACTTGGTTATTATTGATATTTGTATTTACTGTACAGGGCACTGTTATAGAATTGATTGTCTAAGAATTGTTAAATCAATGGATTGATAGCATTAGCATGTATTATCATAGAATTGTGTATACATTGTTGAACTGTCGTGTTCACGGTGTTACTGATGATGTTACAAGCCCAGTTGACCGTGTCAGTCAAGCAGAAGCTGAGCCGCCAACGGAGAATGCCCGTCCGATACTCCCAGGAGGTCTAATCAAATGGACGTAAATCGGAGTGCCAAATAATAGAACATTTGGGAAAATATTTTGATAAATACTTGTACATTCGTTTTGAATAGTGAATAGATGTCACATGCATTGTAATTAAATATGCAGTTGTTGACTTGGTTGTATATGTATATTGACTTTACTTTATGTAAAGGACTTGTTGAATTCTAACAATTGTCAATGTATACATATATATATATATATATATATATATATATATATATATTTCCGCAAAATGTACATTGACATGTATGTATGTAAGATCCCTTGTGGACTTCGTCTTAATTTCAGTTAATTCGGAGTTTACGAGAGTAAGTATTATGGATTCGCGACCCATGGATTTGTTCGAATTGATCGGATCCCGGGCCCGAGTTGTGACATTTTTGCAAGCATTCATATATAAAGTCCTATTTTCTTTGATTAAAACAATGAAAAAATAATAAAAGAAGAAAAAGAAGAAGAAATAACATGGTGGGTAAGATGGAGAAGAAGAGGAAAGACCATAGTGGGCTTCGACATGAAGATGAATGGGTAAAAAAACCAAGGTGGAGAAGAAGAACCATCGTACCATGTGGGTGATATGGCCACATGGGTAGGAACTAGTAGCAGCAGTAGTATGGTAGGTTGTTCATGGGTAGGAGCAAGTTCTGATATTGGATGGGTCCAATCGGCTCACCATTCAAAGACATCACATTCGGTGTGCTCAATGAATAACCAAAGCAGCCAAAATACAAAAGAACCCGGCATCCGTTTAAAAAAATAAACTTCCAAAAAAATAAATTAATTAAACTTCAAGAAAATGATAAACACAAGAAAATATAAATACAATTAAACTTAAATGCAATGGTAGTGAGAAAGAGAGTTAGTCTTTTAATTTAAAAATGAATAGAAAATATCCAACTAACCTTATTGCCAAAAAAATAAAAAGTAATTGAAGTTAGTCAATGAGAAAGAGAGTAAGCAGTGTAATTTAGCTATAATTATTATACTAGCCCAATAACCCGTGCTCAGCACGGTATCTCCCTACAATACAAAATAAATAATCACATATTAAAAAAAATTACCTCTTTCCATAAGACAAGTTGTATAGAATAGAAATAGAGAAATTGGAGCAAAAATGACATAGTTACATAGAAACGACTGAAGCATGAGTGGTTTGATGGAAAGATAAGTCAGTAGTTACATAACCATCAGTTAAAATTATAACCGACGGTCAAAATTGAAGCAAAAGCCTCCTAGCTTAATATATTATAATTTGAAAGTGTTATTAAGTTATATATATATATATATATATATGACAGTTTTGATATCATTACTACTTATTATATATGAAAGATAGTAGCTTCAGTTTTGGTTTGCAATGTAATTAAATTATAATTATTAAATACAAAATTGCAATCAATTATTATTCAGTTACATGACAGTTTTGAAATTAATGTTGGTAATTACTCCATAGAGGATATAAAAAATATATATAAACCTTCAGTATATATGGAAGCTTTAAATGGGAAAGTCAAAGAGAATTTCCCCCAATCAAAATAAAATTGAAATAAGCCACTGATTTCTCAATTGAAATTAGTTGGCTTCATATATAATATAATATAATATAATATAATATAATATAATATAATAACTAGCAAGAAATGCCCATGCTAAGCCCGGGCCCAAAAATAGAAATTTATTAAAACTTAAGAGTTGTATGTGAAATATTATTGAAAAGAAAATAAACCAATAGTAAACAAATACACTCTTTGTCATCCTCAAAATTTATTAAGAAAAAAGTGAGTTAGTTCAAGAAATGAATTTAGATTATTTAAAATCTATTATAAATTCTTATGGCAGAAGCAATTTTTTTTAAAAATTTTATCAATCACAAAATACATTTAATTGAAGTTCATCGTTCATGCATAAAAGAGATTCTAATTTGTTTAAAGTAAATATCTATTTGTCCATTAAACTTTTTTTCGTATAAAGATTTAAACTTTAAAAAATAAAAGAACTTTCTTCATGAATCGATAATTTTTCCTAAAGCCTAAATAAATAAAGACAACTACAAAGTAAAAGAAAGATAAGTTCATCTAAATGGTGAAAAATAATAGTAGAAAAGAATTTGAGCTTAAAAATCCAAGAACTTCTTCACAAATAAAATACTTTCTCTAAATAAATTTTAAAATTAACTATAAAATAAAAATGATTAAGCAAGAAAAGCAGTTAAAAGAATAGTTCAATCTATTAAAACAGTTTAGTACACATATCAAAGCAAGTTCTAGAATGATCAAATTGATCGATGAGAATCCACCAAAAACATGGGTAAGACAATGATTGACTTCTTTTAATTAGTATTGGGTGTGATACCCTTTGGAGATTCGTATGAAGCCAATACGTAGAGAAAAAATATTCATACGAGCAAATGGCGTATTTTACACATTTTTCTCCCATCACTCCTATATATTTGAGTAATATAGAGACTCAAGAAGTTTCAACTATCAAATGCCAAGAATCTTGATCCAAACAAATCCCCAATTCAATTAACCAAATCTATTGGCAAATTTATTTATAAAAAAAAAAAGAGAAACACTTTATCAACAAATATAAAAACACAATAAAATTCAACCAAAAATCAAATTAATAATAAAAAATAAAAAACTACTCAAACCTAAAGAGCAAATTACTCAATATCAAATCAAACACCTCAGGCGAACCAAAGCCTAATAAGAAACATATGCATTGAGAAAATGGATGTAATGCAAATCTAATTAAGAACGATAGTTTTGCATAATTTCTTCTCTGTTGAGATCAGATGCACGGGAATTGAGCATCATGTCTTCAACGGTTTGATTTGCAGAGTGCTCGACCCAGTTATCTTCTCATTTTCTTTTTCATTCTTTCAAGTGTTCCACGTGATTGTGATTTGAGAGTTTCATCGATTGGATACATTATGTGAGAAAGATTTTAGGGGATTATGACACGTATTGATGGAGTGTGTTTAAATGCAACAATGAGTTAGGGAAAGAAACTATGTGATATTTTGATTTTAATGGGCATCATACGTGAAGGGAGAGATTTTGGGAAGAGATGGAAACAGTGTGGTTGTGTAGTGGACGATTATTAGGGGAGAGATCTTAGGACGAGATACTGAATGAAAAGCAAAATGAAATGGCTGATAAAAACTCCACACCGGATTGCTGTGAATTTAATTAGGATTTAATTGGACACTCCATATATTAATATTCATTTGGATTTCGTTTTATTGTAAAATGGTTTTTATAGAAAATTAATGACTATATAGGAAATAATATAAAATAGTTATTTCAAAAGTTTGATCACCTATGCTTAAAGTACAATCCATAACTATGAAAATAATGACAACACTATTTATAGGGGTCAATATTCGAAAAATATAGTTACTTTTATAAATACCTCGTACATAAAGTCCAACTCCCGATCAATATTTCAAAGTGGGTCTAGGGTCTATTCCTTATTAATTATTTTTAACCTTTTGTTGATAAGTATTAATAAAAAGATGCTCTGTGGTGTAGTGGCCGAGTCTTTCCTTTGAAATTCAAACTGTGTTGAGTTCAGGTCTTGGCACATACCATGATTAATTTTCAAAATGGGTGCGGGTTGTAGGTTTGCAACTTGTTTTAGAAATTCGCTTTATATATATATATATGAAAAATTCTAAAAAACTCTCCATTTCAAAAGGTGCGTTTTCACCCATTTTGATTTGTCCAATGAGATAATGCCACTTCACATTCTTGCAAATAAAGCACAAAGAGTTTTGTAGCGTGACCCTTTGTATATATAATTATCTATTGAGAACTTATCTACCAGAATTATACAAGTAACATATTGGATGGGTCCAATCGGCTCCCCCTTCAAAGATATCGCATGCTATGCGATTTAGGATGCACCCAAACACTTGCAAAGGGCTGGGCTACCGGCTACGGTGCAGCGTGGATGCAAGTAGCCATAATGTGCTTGATTTAGTGAGGCATTGTCGGCAATAAGTCTGTTTTGTTCACAACTGGCTTGTGTGGAGTTTACGGCAAGATGATCAGTCAAGTCAGCTGACTTGGCTTGGGACGGTCGGGATGGCTTGGATTGGGATGGGCAATCCATATCTGAAATGTTCATCCACGATACCTTCATGGATCCACCGAACCAGCTACTGCTAACTAGCTTCGTAATTTTGCTCAGCATTTTTTAGGGATTTTATGTATTAATTCCTCTTAAACTTGGGTTATACAAGATAATGGCTAAAGTCCCCAAAGTATCAGCAGAGTCCCTAAACTCTGATTTTTTTCTTTTTATTTTTGATGATTTTTCCCAAATATATCTCATGGGATTTCCCTTGATAATCAACAAGGAGAGCCCCTTTTTTTCATTTTTTTTCTTTCACCATAAATTAAGTGGGACTAAAAAATACTATTGTACGAATGAAAATCCATGATAGAGAATATTGCATGAGTTATTTTAGATTAGGACTGGCAGAACAAACCCTTTCTAAGCTCGGGTCTAGTTGAAAAAAAAAAAAAAAACGCATATACATTTTCTGTTTTAAAATCACTTAGTGTTTAAATTGAATTGAAAATTTTACCCTTAGTTTTTTTTTTGAATCACTCTTGCGATAATATATTTTTATATAATAGGTTATGTGGGTTCGAGTGGCTCATTGAAAGGTAGCCGCACGTCACATCTCTGGCCCTTCAAATGGCTAAGTTTTTTAGAAGGAATATTTCATTCAACACAGGGAGGAACAAACATGAACAATTTGATGCGTTGGAAGTTATCCAAGCGATAACGGAGGTTGTGATTGATCGATTTACAGTTAATGATATAATTACCAACTCCGATCTTTCAGATGCACGCCACAGGGGATTTACCAGGCTCCTTCCGGACCCATAAAGATTATTCTGACCTAAAGGGCTGGGACACCCTCCGTTATAGAAAAAACAAGAAAGAATTGAATCGGTTGCTGAAAATTAAAAGCAATTGTTAAAAACTGAAATAAAAATATGTAAAGTGGATACCGGCAACATTCAATATAATGAATAAAAAATTGAAAGTAAAATATTACGTATTTAATCATCTAATGGGCCACTGTATATCACATGAGAATCCATCTCCCAGATCACCCAGTATCATGGCCACATCAGGTAGTAGGTTAAAGCAGTTGGAGATTGGCTTTGATGAGCCCACACGCAGTTGAGCCCACCTCATATATATAGAAGCTGGGGATGAGATTGAAATTGATAGTGGGTCCCACACTCCCACCAGCTCTGCCCACTCGTGTTGTGTCCTTGTGATCATTGAGACATTTCACTTATTTTATATGAAGAAAATGGAATAAATGAACATTTGTTAATTTGGAAACTACAGATCAAGGTTTCAGTATCTCCAATCTAAACACTCATTCATCAAATGGACGGTCTTGATGATAAAATACCGGGCTCCACATTTTTAAAATTTACCACCTCAAAAGGCCCAACATTTGCTTGGTCCTATAATCATTTCTCATACTTATATAACATAGAGAGAACAAAATGAGAGAGAAAGGAGATGGGAGAACCCGCGGAAGAAGATCCAACGGCTGTGATTCTCTTGTGGGGGAGTCTCCGGAGATGGAAAGTTTATATTTGAAAATCATATATATTTATATATATATTAATGAGTACCTACCCTACCCAATCAATTTTCACCAGCCAAAATTAATTGGATATAATTGACCTGATACTTGAAATAAGTCTCTTTTCATATATTGTGTTCAAGATTGAGAGGGGGAGAGAGAGAAAAATTATCTAGAAGTGGAATGAGCATTTACTCCTCATTCAAGGCCATTCAGCTCTTCAACCAAATCAAGGCCATTTTAGCTCTTCTAAGTAGGTAAAGAAAGGCTAAAACACCTCATTCTCATTCTCTTCTCAACATTTTTCTCACATAAATAGAAAAGTGGTCCACCTTTCTAATGCTAATAAAGGGACCTCACTTCTCACCTCTCTGGTAGGAACTTTCAAATTAAGGTTTTTCTTATTTGACCATTGATCTTGAATTGGAGTGGGACTCACCTTCAAATTGGGACCCTAGCACCCATTGTCTCAATCAACTTATAAATTATTATTCAAATTAGTGAGATGGTCATAATTATTCATGTGTTTTATGTGATCAACGGAGAATATTTGACTTTAGTAGGTACCACCTTGTAGTGTTAAGAGGCTTGTTAAAGAAGGCCTGGCTTTGGATTTCGTCAAGGAGCAGAGACGAAACCTCGAACCCACGCATCCGGCCTCGTGTAAACTGGCGGAGGGTTACCTTGCATTAAATAAGCCACAAAGCTTCACTGTTTTGTCTGGTCCTTGTTTGTTTGCATCAGGGAGGATTAACAGAGGAGTAGGATTTTACAATAAGTATAATGTTATGAGAGGAGTAGATTGCAATAAATTAGTAAATGAATTACTTTGTATGCATGTGGATAATTGGTGTAAAGTAAAATATTTTAAAATTTGTATTTGATTGGATAAAGAGAAAGGAGATTTAGTTATTTTATCCCGCTTTAATATGGTATTTTCGAGTAATTATATCAGGAAAAAAGTAGAGTTAAGTAACTGCCAACCTATTTACTTTTTTTTGGGGACTAATGCAATCAAAAGGCCCTCGTTTATGCAGATTTATTTCAATCCTCATTTACTTAAATTCTTTTACAAACAAACCGGCCCTCCTTTATGCATATTTTTTAAAATTCTACCATTTGACCAACAAAACTTTTACATTGGTCACCAAAAAGAATGCGGAGGAAGTGTCCCTACAGGCCCAAGTATTGGCAGCTCAAGTTGAGCATATATAACCTTCCAAGATACAATCTGAGATGATTTTTGGGCCCTGTCTCCCAACATTGAGGGCCACCAAATCAAAGGTCCAAAAATGCAATAATTATGAGCCCCGTAAGTAGATACCCGATGTTAACAGGAAAAAAAAAATAGTAGATACCCGATGTTTGATGATACGTGGGAGATCCCATGTGTTCAATGGACATTCCTCCTGATTTTCTAAATGATGGCATAGTTGCATCTTCAGCCTGGTTTTTGGTATAGCCTAAGCCTGTGTTGTTTTTATTGTAAGAAAGAGAATTTCATTAAAAGCACAAGGCAATTAACGACAATCAATAAATGAGTGGACAAAACACAACCCTATCAAGGAAGAAGGTCAGGAACCATCTTATAACATCATCCTCCCCCCAAAAAAATCCCTCTTGTAAGCAAATCACAGCTTAGCCGAATAATGGGCCTTGGAAAAAATAATCTCAAATGGGGCCCTTTATGAATGAACTATCAAGCAATCTATTCTGCCATTAATGCCTCCAAGGAATCGGAAAAGATTGGGTAACATGCACATGGCTCCTGCCTCCTGGTACCTTTTCAAAATGACTCTTAACACAAAAATGGAAAGATTTTTTGAGAATGAGCACGTGATGCCCTTGTCCTCAACTTTAAATTGTACGTACGTACCGGTCTGCATGTGATCCATGCTGATCATATTTTGGACTGTTCTCACTGGGGCCCACACTAAACCAGGCGTGACTTGTTTGAGCAGCAGGTGGACCACCAAACTCGATGATCTGCTCTGCAGGGTGGCAATTTTGTTCCTTCGGCTTTCCTTTCTTTGCCCTTCTTCTTTGTTTTGCTGCTTTGCTTGTTATCCCACATGTATATGCGACTACACCATGACAGAGCAATGAATGAGGCCTCAGCTCCCTCTGCCTTTAAAAGGGCATGTGGTAGGGGTATAGGCAAAACTTCATCCCACCAAAATCCCCTATAGTCCATACCATACAGCAGGATGAATTCGCATAAGCTCTTGAAGATATTGATAATCATAATCTCTCTGCTCCTCCTTGTTTTGACTGTGATGGGCTCTAATCTGCCGCCCTGCTGCTCCCCGTATACCAAAGTATGCTGCCCTGTATTAGGGGCAAATATAACTCAAGCTGGTCCTTAGACTAGCTTGAGAACCGTCCTCTCCCCCCCCCCCCCCCCCCCCCCCCCCCCTTTTTTTTTTTTTTAAGATATGTATGTTCTTGTGTACTACGTACCTCTATGTTTTAGTGTTGTTTGTCTTTTTTTTTTTTTTTTTTAATATTTAGCGTGTGTAAGGCTGTATTACGTCTGAAATGTAAGTTTGAAATATAAGGTGAGGGCGGGTTATTTAATAATATCTGCTTTTATTATTATTAAATGTCATTAGATGTGGATATTGTATGTCATTAAATTAAACACTAAGGATAAAATTCAGACCCTACCATTTAGGATGCACTTGCTAACCCAATAGTTAGGCATACAGCCTTCACATGGCACTCGCAAAGGTATAGGCAGCAATGTGTTCATATTTCATAATTATAATTAGTGTGCCCAAACACTGTATAGGGCAGGGCTGCCGGGTACGGTGGAGCGTGGATGCAATTAGCCTTAATGTGCTTGATTTAATGATGGCTTCCGTCGAGTTTATGGCAAGATGATCAGTCAAATCAGCTGCCTTGGCTTGGGACGGTCTGGATGTCTTGAATTGGCATGGGCAATCCATATCTGAAATGTTCATCCACGATACCTTCATATATCCATCAAACCAGAAACTGCTAACTAGCTTCGTGATTTTGCTCTTAAACTTGAATTATACTAGATAATGACAAAAGTCCCCAAAATATCAGCATAGTCTCTAAACTCTGATTCTTCTTATATAATTTTTTTTATTTGTGATTTTGCCCAAATCTCATGGGTTTTCCCTTGATAACCAATTTTTTAAACCCACCCCCATTTTTTTAAATTTATGATTTTGCCCAAATCTCGTGGGTCCCCCCCCCCCCCCCCCCCCCCCCCCAAATTTTTTTTTTTGTGATTTTGCCCAAATCTCACGGGTTTTCCATTGATAACCCATTATTTAAACCCACCCCCCAACTCCCACCCCCATTTTTTTTATTTATGATTTTGCCCAAATCTACCCCCACCCCCATTTTTTTTATTTATGATTTTGAAGATGAATGGGAAAAAAAACTAAGGTGGAGAAGAAGAACCATCGTACCATGTGGGTGCTATGGCCACATAGGTAGGAACTAGTAGCAGCAGTAGTATGGTAGGTTGTTCATGGGTAGGAGCAAGTTCTGATATTGGATGGGCCCAATCGGCTCACCATTCAAAGACATCACATTCGGTGTGCTCAATGAATAACCAAAGCAGCCAAAATACAAAAGAACCCGGCATCCGTTTAAAAGCAGTTTCAAAAATTTATGTCTCATATAAATTCAAATTCACCAAAGTTGTCTCCTTACTTCTCTGACTCCCTTCTTTAAGACCCTAGCGCTTTTTTTTTTTTTTTTTTTGTGTGTGTGAATGGCTTGGTGGCCCGCTTGGGAGTTGGGATAGGGGTAGTAGAGACTTCTGAAAAAGTAATAGCTCAATACTAATTAGACGGGGACATTTCTGATTTCTCTGCAATCATGAGAAAACATTAAAAAGGGAAGGATATAGGCGAGAAGAAATGGGGGACATGACAATAATACAGGATCCTGTATAATTCAATGGGTCATATTGATGAATTTATTTTTATTCTTGTTCTTAATTCATTTTAGAGAAAATTCTTGCAGGACCAACATATTGGTTGATAGCTTAAATTTCATCTGATGTTTAGATCCCTTTCACCTAACTACAAAATCCAATAACTAGTCTTGCCTTTTTCGCGTATTGGTTTATCAATAAAAGTTTTTTCTTCCTGGAATTTAAAAAAAAATGGGAAAAAGGAAAAAGAAGAAGAAATTGGTACATCTAAACCATACAAGGAGAGGAGAGGAGAGGGGGGTGGATTCCATCCAAGTGATGATCTTATAATGTTTGTAGTTATTAGATTGGATTCATAAATTTTGTCGTGGGTTTGAAATTATGGATGTAACTAGGGCAATGTGCTTTGGATGTGTATCATAACCCAAAAATTAATAAGATAATATATATAAAATACACATATAAGTGGAAAAGCATACCTTAAGTCAATAAGCCATTGGCTTAATTCTCTTTGAAAAGAATTAAAACAAAGTGAAAAGTACCTATAAAACTCTTTAGAAATACAGTAAAAAAGACATCGTGAAAGAGAGAAAATGCTGCTTTGCTTGTTATCCCTTCTTTAAAAAAAAAAATTTTAACATCCTATACATGAATAAAAAATTTCTCAATTCTATAAAGTATTGTCGGATCCCGAGTGTACTTTTTTTTTGGGTAGAAAAGTACACATATTATTATGGTAGAAAGACTTTTACCCTCGGTTGGGAAGGGGGAAATGGGGGGAGAAAATGTGGGCCTAAAAGTGGGTGAGGTAATGTGATTTCGTAGTTTCGTAGGCTGAGTAGGTTATTCTACACTTGCGCATAAAGAGAAAATGTAATGGGATGTATATGCTTACCATAGTAAAATGTGTGTGCCAGAGATTTACGCATGCAAACAAACAACCCCTGAGTTACCAGGTTTAGGATGGAGATCCCGGAACTGTATACAGCCGGAAGGATTTGATTCTGTAGTTCCTTATGCCCACGACCATACAATTATCTGTTAGTATCATGTGTCTTATGTTAATTAAGGCCAAAAACAGAGATAGGCGGTTGTACTTTGACCACTTAATGAAGATAAAAATAAATGGAGTTTTTTTTCTTCGTACGGTCACCTGTACATCTCTATACCCTCCTTTGTTCCCGAGTTCTATATATTTACCTGCATATTCTTTGTACCATTCATACGTTGAATGAATTATAAAAAAGGATTTGAAACAATGCGAAATCGCAACATTCCTTTTTGCAACTGCGCGACGTAATGCGAAATATCAATATTAACCTTTATGCGATTACACAACTTTTATTACTTTATACGAAATCACAAATCGAAAACCTTTGTTATTCAAGATTCCCTTGATCTTTAATAGCGTGTCCCATCTATGATTTTCATTTTTTTTTTTGAAGTTTCATTGATTTTTTCTTATATATATACTTTTGTTAATGTTGGAATTCTACTTTCTTGATTTCTAAAGGTGGGTCCCAAGTTTGAGCATTGCAATTTGTGATTAAGTGGGATCTATATTGGTGATCACTTTACACTTGAATGTAGCACTTGCACTGTTATAGATCGGCAAGCTCATTCAAGCTATTTCATATTTACTTGAAATCAAGGAATGGTTGTTGCAAAATAGAAGGAAGACTGCATCCGATAACTATAATATAAATTGAAAGCTATAGAACGAGATGAAAATATAAATAGGAAGGCAACCGTTGACTTTATATGTAAGACTTTATGCAATATCGCATGAAGTTTTTTACGGTATCGCAAGAGGTAATTGAGATATCGCATATAGAAATTGTAATATTGTATAAAGTGTTGTAAAAAAAAAAAAAAAACTTCTTTTTAAACTCTTTCAACGTGCAAACAATATGAAACATGTGCAAGTAAATGTGTAGAATTTGGTAATAATGGAGGGTTATCGAGATTATAAATTACCGTACAGAAAATTCCAAAATAAACTTGCTGTCCCTGTTATCTCTCCCAACTGCAAATCAAGTAATTCCTGTGTAACTGTTAAATAGTCTCTTACCACTAAGGCAACACATCAATAGAAAAATGAGAATCATTCCATGAAAATTATAGCAAAAGAAAAACACTCCCATGGAGCAGAAAATAGATTATATTAACTCCTCTTCTCCGTAAAGATCAAAGTAACTACAAACAAATATCTAAGATAATAATAACATGGAAAGAAAAGAAAAAAAAGAAGAAGAAAACCACATAATATAGAGGGCGAGGGAAAGGAGAGGCAGGGCCGGTTGCATCAGCTTAATCTATAGTTTTTATATATAGATCCAATTCCAATTGTCAGATGTTTGTCCAAGCTTTTCAACATTATTGAAGAACTAATAAACCCAAGGTTTAAAGATTAATATCTTGACTCTTCGCAAAACCTTCCAAAAATGCGTGAAAGAAAGTGTTAATAGCATGATCCCATTTTCCTAGCTTCTTCTAGTCTTGTGGGTTCAAGCGCATGATATAACCATTTGAACATTCTCTTTGAACTAGGGCTGACTCAGTTAGCTTAGGACCACGGTTTGCATTAAGAGGTTGTAGGTTTGAAACTGCATTACTACACTAGAGTTATAAGGGAGCTTATTCAGCTTCTCTCTTGATCTTAAGGGATTAATCCAGCCCAAAAAAATTGAAAACCCTATGAAAAAGGGCTGTCATGGTAAACCCTTAACCCATAACCTCACATATGCAGTCCTGTTTTAAGTTGAATCAAGCCCATGATTGGCATCTGCTGATAATCAAACAGGAAACAAGTGTCCAGAATCTAGATCGAGTTCAGTGATGTGGCATTGCTAGCTTGATAGGGCCATGGGTAAGGTCGGTCCGGACATGGCTGGCAAAGACAACTCATTCATAGATCATGTGACCACTTAACCTAAGCATGATGCATCCTGCCAAACAAAAAAAAAAAAAAAAAAAAACCTAAGCATGATGCATGTGGTAGCAATTATGTCCTGATGAACTTTCCTCTTCTATCGTCAAATTGCCATTGCCCTTCTACCCAAAAAACACTGAAAGTAGTGAATAACCAATTGCGGACAGATTCTCTATATTGCCTGTCCCACTACAAAATTCCTTTTAGAAATTCGAGCAGGTCCATCTTTATTAAAGTTCTATTGAATTTATGACGGAAGACCTTCATTCATGGGAGCATCGATGGACAGTAGCCAGAACTTCAATGAGCACTTGCATATATAGTTATCATACTGAAATTTCTGGCCAAACAACTTTATCATATTATCTCTCCAAACTGGAGTTTGAACATAAATTACACTAGATGAAATCTCCCAAGTGGTTAAAATATTGCTCATATTTTAAATTCAACATCTTCCGTACGTATGAGCACTTACACCAAAAATTATATGCAAAAGTTTTTATAAAAAAAAAAAAATAGTCTTCCCTAGTAACAGTTAAACCAAAAGTCCTCCACAGAATGATATTTTTTTTTTTCTGAAATTGAGATAGATACACTGCACTTGATCTAGCTATATAATATGATTATTAATACACTATAGTTGTTGCTTGTTTTAGTAAATCTGGGCCATTTGTTTTGATATTGTAGACCATGAGATGGAATGACACCAAATAGGTGGCCCATTCCTTCAAAGGTCACACCTATCTTTCAATCAAGGGCTTTGAACATACAACCACCTCTAAGACAAAAGACAAAAAATCCTTTATTCATGCAATATTACAATTTTAAATCAAGACTCGGGCTTCTTTGACGTTATTGTGGAAATGTTTCATTCAGAGAAAAAACTTGGTGCCATTTTGTAAATGGTACAATCCATGTTCAGGAGGTCCATCTGATTGCCATCGTGTAAATGCCCCCAAGTTCAAAAGTTTAGATCCAGCTTTTGAGTGTAATGACTTCCCTCTATCATGGAATACGGGCATTATATTGCGTTGGGTCGACTGGGGCCTGCATCTGAACTAATTAATTAGATAAGAATGTAAACTTAAAGTATATATTCAACTACAATTATAACCTAAACATGGACCTGTTTGTTTTCCAGAATTCTTGTTGAGATGATTTGTCAATTCTCCACATTGATACCCACCTGCATTTGCAAATGCTCAAATATGATGCAGTATTTTTGTTTTCCAAAACTTGAATAACTGGCTGATTTTATGGATTCTTCCTATTCTAAGTGGGAAATTCTAATCATAAATAGCTTTAAACAAGGAAGCTCTAAAACTTTCAGTCGGAATCACGTCAAGTTGAGGTTTGCACCAGCCTGGTCGATCATAGGTCAAGCATTATAATTGGATGGGCCCCATTTGTCCTAAGACTTGACGCATCTATGATTTATTTAGTCTTTAAAATGGTAGGACGTAAATTGCTATACTGTCCCATATATCGATATCAAATGTCGTGCACCATGAAAACCACACCATGTGACTTTTGGAAAGTATAAACTACAAGGCTTTCACCATTTTTGAAAGTAGCAATGCTTTGTGAAAGGGGCCCAAAAAAGCTTCAATCCAAACGATTTATAGCCTTGTAGCCTGTAGGCACAAGATACAGAGTGGTACATATGCAATATGTGTCAAATGGAAAGCGACGGATGGAAATCTATTCAAAGAGAGGAGGAGGAAAGTATAATTAATAAGAACAGAGGTCCCACTTCCCAGTATGAGCCCCATCTTGCGTGGTCTAGTAGTGTGACCCCAGTATTTTATGGTGGCGAAAGAGATGGGTCATGTGGGTTCAAAGTTGGAAAACAACAACCGACAATTTTCATAGTTTGGAATGTCTGGCGACTGGCAAAAGTAATTAATGAGATCATGAATGGACAATTGCGAATCACTCCAAAGGAAATAGTATTCCATGTTGGCATCTAATAGGACATGTGGTTGTTGAAGCTTGCAGTCCATTCCTTGATTAAATAGCAACATTAGAAATCCTCATATAGAAGCTGGGGATGAGATTGAAATTGACAGTGGGTCCCACACTCCCACCAGCTCTGCCCACTCGTGTTGTGTCCTTGTGATTGAGACATTTCACTTATTTTATATGAAGAAAATGGAATAAATGAACATTTGTTAATTTGAAAACTACAGATCAAGATTTCAGTATCTCCAATCTAAACACTCATTCATCAAATGGACGGTCTTGATGATAAAATACCGGGCTCCACATTTTTAAAATTTACCACCTCAAAAGGCCCAACATTTGCTTGGTCCCTATAATAATTTCTCATAGTTATATAACATAGAGAGAACAAAATGAGAGTAGAAGGAGGTGGAAGAACCGGCGGAAGAAGATCCAACGGCTGTGATTCTCTTGTGGGGTAGTCACGGAGATAGAAAGGAGATTGAGTTATTTTATCCCACTTTATTATGGTATTTTCGAGTAATTATATCAGGAAAAAAGTAGAGTTAAGTAACTGCCAACCTATTTACTTTATTTTAGGGACTAATGCAATCAAAAGGCCCTCATTTATGCAGATTTATTTCAATCCTCTATCATTTACTTAATTCTTTTACAAACAAACCGGCCCTCCTTTATGCATATTTTTTAAAATTCTACCATTTGACCAACAAAACTTTTACATTGGTCACCAAAAAGAATGCGGAGGAAGTGTCCCTACAGGCCCAAGTATTGGCAGCTCAAGTTGAGCATATATAACCTTCCAAGCTACAATTCTGAGATGATTTTTGGGCCCTGTCTCCCAACATTGAGGGCCACCAAATCAAAGGTCCAAAATGCAATAATTATGAGCCCCGAAAGTAGATACCCGATGTTAACAGGGAAAAAAAAAAAAAAAACAAAAATAGTAGATACCCGATGTTTGATGATACATGGGAGATCCCATGTGTTCAATAGACATTCCTCCTGATTTTCTCAATGAAATTTAGATAAATGATAAATTTATTCTCTACTATTGGTTATATTTAGGGTACCAAAAAAGGATGGCATAGTTGCATCTTCAGCCTGGTTTTTTGGTATAGCCTAAGCCTGTGTTGTTTTTATTGTAAGAAAGAGAATTTCATTAAAAGCACAAAGCAATTAACGACAATCAATAAATGAGTGGACGAAACACAACCCTATCAAGGAAGAAGGTCAGGAACCATCTTATAACATCATCCTCCCCCAAAAAAAATCCCTCTTGTAAGCAAATCATAGCTTAGCCGAATAATGGGCCTTGGAAAAAATAATCTCAAATGGGGCCCTTTATGAATGAACTATCAACCAATCTATTCTGCCATTAATGCCTCCAAGGAATCGGAAAAGATTAGGTAACATGCACATGGCTCCTGCCTCCTGGTACCTTTTCAAAATGACTCTTAACACAAAAATGGAAAGATTTGTTGAGAATGAGCACGTGATGCCCTTGTCCTCAACTTTAAATTGTACGTACGTACCGGTCTGCATGTGATCCATGCTGATCATATTTTGGACTGTTCTCACTGGGGCCCACACTAAACCAGGCATGACTTGTTTGAGTAGCAGGTGGACCACCAAACTCGACGATCTGCTCTGCAGGGTGGCAATTTTGTTCCTTCGGCTTTCCTTTGTTTGCCCTTCTTCTTTGTTTTGCTGCTTTGCTTATTATCGCTTCTTTAAAAAAAATAAAAAATTAATGAATGGGGCCTCAGCTCTCTTTGCCTTTAAAAGGGCATGTGGTGGTGGTATAGGCAAAACTCCATCGCACCAGAATCCCCTATAGTCCATACATACTCCAGGATGAATTCGCACCAGCTCTTGAAGATAGTGATGATCATAATCTCTCTGCTCCTCCTTGTTTTGACTGTGATGGGCTATAATATGCCGCCCTGCTGCACCCGGTATAACAAAGTTTGCTGCCCTGTATTAGGGGCAAATGTAACTCAAGCTGGTCCTTAGACGAGCTTGAGAACCGTCCTCTCCTCCCCCCCTTTTTTTTTTAAGATAGGTATGTTCTTGTGTACTACGTACCTCTATGTTTTAGTGTTGTTTGTCTCTTTTTTTTTTGAATATTTAGCGTGTGTAAGGCTCTATTACGTCTGAAATGTAAGTTTGAAATATAAGGTGAGGGTGGGTTATTTAATAATATATGCTTTTATTATTATTAAATGTCATTAGATGTGGATATTGTATGTCATTAAATTAAACACTAAGGATAAAATTCAGACCCTACCATTTAGGATGCACTTGCGAACCCAATAGTTAGGCATACAGCCTTCACATGGCACTCGCAAAGGTATAGGCAGCAATGTGTTCATATTTCATAATTATAATTAGTGTGCCCAAACACTGTATAGGGTAGGGCTGCCGGGTACGGTGGAGCGTGGATGCAATTAGCCTTAATGTGCTTGATTTAATGATGGCTTCCGTCGAGTTTATGGCAAGATGATCAGTCAAGTCAGCTGCCTTGGCTTGGGACGGTCTGGATGTCTTGAATTGGCATGGGCAATCCATATTTGAAATGTTCATCCACGATACCTTCATGGATCCATTGAACCAGAAACTGCTAACTAGCTTCGTGATTTTGCTCTTAAACTTGAATTATACTAGATAATGACAAAAGTCCCCAAAATATCAGCATAGTCTCTAAACTCTGATTCTTCTTATATAATTTTTTTTTATTTGTGATTTTGCCCAAATCTCATGGGTTTTCCCTTGATAACCAATTTTTTAAACCCACCCCCATTTTTTTTTATTTATGATTTTGCCCAAATCTCATGGCCCCCCCCCCCCCCCCCCCCCCCCCCCCCCAATTTTTTTTTGTGATTTTGCTCAAATCTCATGGGTTTTCCATTGATAACCCATTATTTAAACCCACCCCCCAACTCCCACCCCCATTTTTTTTATTTATGATTTTGCCCAAATCTACCCCCACCCCCATTTTATTTATGATTTTACCCATGAGGCAAATCTACCCCCACCCCCATTTTTTTTTATTTTTGATTTTGCCCAAATCTCATGGGTTTTCCAAACCCCCCCCCCCCCCCCCCCCCCCCCCATTGTGGACTTCGACATGAAGATGAATGGGAAAAAAAAAACTAAGGTGGAGAAGAAGAACCATCGTACCATGTGGGTGGATATGGCTACCCTACTACTAGTATGGTAGGTTGTTCATGGGTAGGAGCAAGTTCTGATATTGGATGGGCCCAATCGGCTCACCATTCAAATACATCGCATTCGGTGTGCTCAATGAATAACCAAAGCAGACAAAATACAAAAGAACCCGGCATCCGTTTAGAAGCAGTTTCTTCATCAGAATTTCAAAATTTTATGTCTTATAGAAATTCAAACTCACCAAAGTTGTCTCTTTTTACTTCTCTGACTCCCTTGTTTAAGACCCTAGCGCTTTTTTTTTTTTTTTTTGTGTGTGTGTGTGTAAATGTCTGTCAGAATCGCTTGGTGGCCTACTTGGGATAGGGGTAGTAGAGACTTCTGAAAAAGTATTAGCTCAATACTAATTAGACGGGGACATTTCTGATTTCTCTGCAATCAGGAGAAAACATTAAAAAGGGAAGGCTAAAGGCGAGAAGAAATGGGGGACATGACAATAATACAGGATCCATTCCTGTATAACTCAATGGGTCATATTGATGAATTTATTTTTATTCTTGTTCTTAATTCATTTTAGAGAAAATTCTTGCAGGACCAACAAATTGGTTGATAGCTTAAATTTCATCTGATGTTTAGATCCCTTTCACCTAACTACAAAATCCAATAACTACTCTTGCCTTTTTTGTGTATTGGTTTATCAATAAACGTTTTTTCTTCCTGGAATTTAAAAAATAATGGGAAAAAGGAAAAGAAGAAGAAATTGGTACATCTAAACCATACAAGGAGAGGGAGGTGGATTCCATCCAAGTGATGATCTTATAATGTTTGTAGTTTTTAGATTGGATTCATAAATGTTGTCGTGGGTTTGAAATTATGGACGTAACTAGGGCAATGTGCTTTGGATGTGTATCATAACCCAAAAATTAATAAGATAATATATATAAAATACACATATAAGTGGAAAAGCATACCTTAAGTCATTAAGCCATTGGCTTAATTCTCTTTGAAAAGAATTAAAACAAAGTGGAAAGTACCTATAAAACTCTTTAAAAGTACAGTAAAAAAGACACTGTGAAAGAGAGAAAATGACCCAGACTAAATAAATAGCGTATACTAAGTACTAACTAATCAAACAAAATATGAAATAGCTGGCCTGATAAAGAAAAGATCACCATCAAGTGTAATATATATATATATATATATTCTTTTCTCTCACTTCCCTCGGCCCAAGTCCCTGATCCCAGACCATCCATAATCGAATCCAGCCAGCCCATACCCAACTCACACGTAGGTCTAACCCACTTAACCCAACTTAACACAGTCTAACTAGCCCTCCGCCAGCTCACCATCCCAACTACTCACCCAATACATCAAACCAGTCATCCCTTCCTATCTTCAATAAATTGAGCTCCAATTTTTCAATCAATTCGAAATCGGACTCAAATTCCAAAATCAAATCCTATACTGATAATATATAATATAATAATTCGAATAGGGATTTTGAGGCCATTCAAAAAATTTGGGAGGGATTGGATTTGGATTTAAATTCTCGATTGGATTTAAAGAAAAAAAAGAGTTTGTTTGAATTTAAAACCTTCCATTAAATCTAAATAAAGAATTTGGGTCGAAATCAGGCCAAAATTGAAATTTTCATTGAGCTCTAAAAATCTCCTCTCGTTTTCGAGTACACAAACATTATCCTGGTCTATCCAAGAGGGTTCATATATTAAAAAAAGGCCCAAATAATAAATCCTAGTGAAGCCCGAGTACTAAAATCAAAGGCCGAAGTCCAGTGCCAAGCGGGCTGTGCCACGGTAGGGCTCAGGCATTGGCCCATGAGCACCCCTAGGTCCAGCCACTCATCATATTCCAAATTAGAGAAATTTCATGGGCAGTCCTACAGACCCGTCTATCGACATAAAAAGTATTTAACAGAGTTGGCCCATCATCAACTGATCTCATTTTAGATTGTGTCAATCTATTGGTGGGCCCCACTCTATTACAGCGATCAGATTTATAAGTGGCCCCCAGTGTTGGATTTATCGGGCTGGTGATAAAGTTCTCTCTTCTTTCTCTTCGGCCTGGTGATATTCATCATATCCTCACAATGAACCATGTCCACCCATCATGGTGTGTTAGCTCCACTTATGAGTACAACAGCCTCGCTTTTCAAGCTAGTGACTAATGTTTAATTTAAATTTAAGAAGGAGATTGTCTTGGGCTTGAGATAAGGATGAGATTTGAATGAGAGGATTGAGAAGGAAACATGTAAGAGAGATTTTTTGGGGAGATTAATAAGAGTTTTTTTGATAATTACCTCTCATTGTCTTAGTGTTTTAGCATTTCTTGACACAATAAAAAATTAGAGTTCCGATTTCGCAACTAAGATCTCAATTGAGCTGATCAGATTTCTCAACTAGTTTTGAAATTGGACTCCAATTTCAATATCAAATCATATACCTATAATATAGATAACCTAGCAAAATGTTCTGTGCTAATGTAATTCATAATATTAAATATATCATAAGAATTTTGTATTAGTTCAAAAACTTTAAGAAGTAGTACTACACATATAATGTAAATGCCAAAAATGAGAAATCATCAGTAAGATTAAGACGATCATCAATTGTATTACCATTAAAGTCTGAGACTGGAAAATTCAATAGTGCCCCTTTGATTTAACATAATCTGATTGGAACTACTGCATAATTATTGATTTTCTTAAATATTACAAAATAAAAACGATAATATTTCAATTGTTATGATAAAAGTTTGAAAGTGTAAATGGAAAATAGTGGCTAAGAATCTGCAATACTTTTTCATGCATTCCTTTCATGAAGATCCATTCTTTTAGTCGAATTGAGATATAAGTTTAAAAAGTATAATGGAAAATAGTGGCTCACTCATGATGGGTACAATATTAGTCATCTAAGCCATAGTTTAATGCCTTCCATGAGGTTCTCCAAATGCACCGAAAAATCAATGATAAAAGCCAATTTGATTAGTTGTTATGACAGAAATCCGTATGTCTTGCACTTGTATGTATGCTGTAAAATGGAGAGATAAGTAAGAAGAAAGTATCTTGCAGATCTAAGGTTAAGAAGTGTGAAATGGAAATGCCAGCGACACAGGAACTTCCAAAAAATTAACTTAAAGAAAAATAAACTTCCAAAAAAATAAATAGATTAAACTTCAAGAAAACGATAAACACAAGAAAATATAAATACAATTAAACTTAAATGCAATGGTAGTGAGAAAGAAAGTTAATCTTTTAATTTAAAAATGAATAGAAAATATCCAACTAACCTTATTGCCAAAAAAATAAAAAGTAATTGAAGTTAGTCAATGAGAAAGAGAGTAAGCAGTGTAATTTAGCTATAATTATTATACTAGCCCAATAACTCATGCTCAGCACGGTATCTCCATACACTACAAAATAAATAATCACACATTAAAAAAAATTACCTCTTTCCATAAGACAAGTTGGATAGAATAGAAATAGAGAAATTGGAGCAAAAATGGTATAGTTACACAGAAATGACTGAAACATGAGTGGTTTGATGGAAAAATATGTGAGTAGTTACATAACCGTCGGTTAAAATTATAACCGACAGTTAAAATTGAAGCAAAAGCCTCCTATCTTAATATATTATAATTTAAAAGTGCTATTAAGTTATATATATATATATATATGACAGTTTTGATATCATTACTACTTATTATATATGAAAGATAGTAGTTTCAGTTTTGGTTTGCAATGTAATTAAATTATAATTATTATATACAAAATTGCAATCAATTATTATTTAGTTACAGGACAGTTTTGAAATTAATGTTGGTAATTACTCCATAGAGGATATAACCTAAACATGGACCTGTTTGTTTTCCAGAATTCTTGTTGAGAGGATTTATCAATTCTCCACATTGATACCCACCTGTATTTACAAATGCTCAAATATGATGCAGTTTTTTTGTTTTCCGAAACTTGGATAACTGGCTGATTTTATGGATTCTTCCTATTCTAAGTGAGAAATTCAAATCATAAAATAACTTTAAACAAGGAAGCTCTAAAACATTCAGTTGGAATCACGTCAAGTTGAGGTGCAAAACCAGCCTGGTCGATCCTCAGTCAAGCATCATAATTGGATGGGCCCCATTGGTCCTAAGACTTGACCCATCTATGATTTATTTAGGGTCTTTTTGGGAAAGGGGGGGAAATGGGGGGGAGGAAAAAAAGGGGGGAAAGTGGAGGGAAAGTGCTTTTGGGGGGTGTTTGGGAAGAGGAGAGGGAAAATGGGGGGGAGGAAAATGGAGGGAAAAAAACACATTTTTGCCTCAAAAATTTTTCCCCCAAAACAGGGGGAAAAATGAGGGGAAAGTGAGGAGAGAGGGAAAAAATGACTAAAATGCCCATTGGACTTTATTTGAATTTTTTTCAAGAGCAATGGTAAAATAGTCTTTTTTTCTGTACCTCACTAAAAACAAATTTATACTTTTTCACTTTCATTCCCCTTACTTTTTTACTTCCCAAATAAGAGGAGGGAAAATTAATTTTTCCTCCCCTCCCCTTCATTTTACTTCCCCCTCAAATTTTCCCTCCCCTCCCCTCCCCTCCTCCCTTCCCAAACGGACCCTTAGGGTCTGTTTGAGGGTTTTACTTGTAGAATTGAATGGAATAAAGATTATTTTAAAGAAATAATAAAATATAAGTGGATAATGATGATATTTTGTTTTAGTTGACTTTTTTATTGAAAAATAGAGTTTTTTTGTCTCTTAGTGAGTAAATAAGATTACTTTTTTAACTTTTTTGAAAAAAGTATGGTGGGAAATTCATTGTAAAGTGTTTTTGGTGGAATTTTTTTCTTGAGAATGGGGCTTCAACTTACTTTTTTTTTTTGCTGTCGGCTTCACCTTACTTGACTCTATAAGTAAGGTGTCCAAACATGCCCTTAGTGTCCAAAATGGTAGGATGTAATTTGATATACTACAGTAAACCACACCATGAAATGTCCCATATATCGATATCAAATGTCGTGCACCATGAAAACCACACCATGTGACTTTTGGAAAGTATAAACTACAAAGCTTTCACCATTTTTGAAAGTAGCAATGCTTTGTGAAAGGGGCCAAAAAAGCTTCAATCCAAACGATTTATAGCCTTGTAGCCTGTAGGCACAAGATACAGAGTGGTACATATGCAATATGTGTCAAATGGAAAGCGACGGATGGAAATCCATTCAAAGAGAGGAGGAGGAAAGTATAATTAATAAGAACAGAGGTCCCACTTCCCAGTATGAGCCCCATCTTGCGTGGTCTAGTAGTGTGACCCCAGTATTTTATGGTGGCGAAAGAGATGGGTCATGTGGGTGCAAAGTTGGAAAACAACAACTGACAATTTTCATAGTTTGGAATGTCTGGCGACTGGCAAAAGTAATTAATGAGATCATGAATGGACAATTGCGAATCACTCCAAAGGAAAAACTATTCCATGTTGGCATCTAATAGGACATGTGGTTGTTGAAGCTTGCAGTCCATTCCGTGATTAAATAGCTACATTAGAAATCCTCATATAGAAGCTGGGGATGAGATTGAAATTGACAGTGGGTCCCACACTCCCACCAGCTCTGCCCACCCGTGTTGTGTCCTTGTGATTGAGACATTTCACTTATTTTATATGAAGAAAATGGAATAAATGAACACTTGTTAATTTGAAAACTACATATCAAGATTTCAGTATCTCCAATCTAAACACTCATTCATCAAATGGACGGTCTTGATGATAAAATACAGGGCTCCACATTTTTAAAATTTACCACCTCAAAAGGCCCAACATTTTCTTGGTCCCTATAATCATTTCTCATACTTATATAACATTGGGAGAACAAAATGAGAGAAGAAGGAGATGGGAGAACCGGCGGAAGAAGATCCAACGGCTGTAATTCTCTTGTGGGGGGAGTCTCCGGAGTTGGAAAGTTTATATTTGAAAATTATATATATATATATATATATATATATATTAATGAGTACCTACCCTACCCAATCAATTTTCACCAGCCAAAATTAATTGGATATAATTGACCTGATTTTTCAACTGCAATAAGTCTCTTTTCATATATTGTGTTCAAGATTGAGAGGGTGGGAGAGAGAAAAATTATCTAGAAGTGGAATGAGCATTTACTCCTCATTCAAGGCCACTCAGCTCTTCAACCAAATCAAGGCCATTTCAACTCTTCTAAGTAGGTAAAGAAAGGTTAAAACACCTCACTCTGTGTCACTCTGTCTCTTCTCAACATTTTTCTCACATAAATAGAAAAGTGGTCCACCTTTCTAATGCTTACAAAGGGACCTCACTTCTCACCTCTCTGGTAGGAGCATTCAAATTAAGGTTTTTCTTATTTGACCATTGATCTTGAATTGGAGTGGGACCCGCCTTCAAATTGGGACCCTAGCACCCATTGTCTCAATCAACTTATAAATTATTATTCAACTTAGTGAGATGGTCATAATTATTCATGTGTTTTATGTGATCAATGGAGAATATTTGACATTAGTGGGTACCACCTTGTAGTGTTGAAACTTAATTGCATCATGGATGAGAGAAGATTTTTTCTAAATCTTTCCAGTTTTATTGCACATGGAGAGGGTTTGATAAGATTTTTCAACTAAGGTGTCTTATTTATTTATATATTTTTGTTTGGTTTGCTTGCACTATTGGATGTACTGATGGTATAGTCTTTTATATTTAAATATCAAGTATGTAAAGTTTCTATCTAAACCTATATGGGGATGTGGTCCTCTCTTATGACCATTTTCTAGTTTAGACGGTTAGAGATACCACGTGTTTTAGCAGGGTAGGGTAGCTGCACATGTGGCTGTTGAAGCTTGCAGTCCATTCCTTGATTAAATACCTACATTAGAAATCCTCTATTTAAAGGGCCTATGGTAGTGGTATAGGCAAATCTCCATCCCACCAGAATCCCCTATAGTCCATACATACAGCAGGATGAATTCGCATCAGCTCTTGAAGATATTGATCATCATGGTATCTCTGCTCCTCTTTGTTTTGACTGTGATGGGCTATAATCGGCCGCCCTGCTGCTCCCAGTCTAACAAATTATGCTGCCCTGTATTAGGGGCAAATGTAACTCAAGCTGGTCCTTAGACTAGCTTGAGAACCGTCCTCTCCCCCTTTTTTTTTTTTAAGATATGTATGTTCTTGTTTACTACGTACCTCTATGTTTTAGTGTTGTTTATCTTTTTCTTTTTTTTTTTGAATATTTAGCGTGTGTAAGGTTGTATTACGTCTGAAATGTAAGTTTGAAATATAAGGTGAGGGCGGGTTATTTAATAATATTTGCTTTTATTATTATTAAATGTCATTAGATGTGGATATTGTGTGCTGACCGCAGCTAAAACCGTATTCAACTTGTGGGATTTACATTTAATCTAGCCCGTGTCGGCACAGTCGTTGTCTCAAATGTCACTTTAATTAAAGCTTTGGACTTTTGAATACATGGTTAGGATTTTAACATTCGGATTAGAGTGAAATTTGGGCTGAGGTATGAAGATGGGACACCACACAGCACAGATCAAAGCAGGTGATATTGTGGAAATACCTGACCTTCAAGTGCAGGATATGCAGCAGCGCAGGGTGACCATTGCGCCAGTGTCCATCTATTTTTAGAATATGATTCGATTCTCAAATCCATCACTAAGGAGTAGTAATGCTCCCAGGACCATATCCTACAAAAATAGCTCCTACAGTATCAAAGGCTTTCAGGTACTACTTCAAAATAAAATCTGAACACAGCTCACAATCACCATCTTGAATCGGTGCCTATAAATTTCTGATGTAGCTGATTTTTCATCTTGTCATCTACACGATCAAAATATTTTTATCCTCCTAATATCAACCTTGCAAGTTTTGTGTCGGTGAAGTTGATTCAATCCAATTACCTTCTGTTTATTTGGTCTTTTTTGTGGCGCCGAGTGTAGAGGACCAACCCTATAAATCCATCATCATCTGCAGGCACACCTCATAGAGTAATGCCCTATAGTACTCCAAACATCGACCCACGTCAGCTATTTATCATTGGACCAGTTTAGCAAGTTGGATCAACGTCACGCATTAAGATCGAGTTGTTTAAAAACTATTCCACTTGGCATCTGCTGTGGGGCCATCAATACTAATATGTTATTTAGTTGGATGGAAAGAAAAAGGCAGTCACATAACATTTGTTGAAAGGAAAAGCAAAATTGTAAACCACCCAACCTGTCAACTTTCTTTAACAAGAAAAAGTAGTGCCATTATTGGCAGCAGCTGAAGAGTCTTTAACAAGAAGTCCTTGAATGGACTTTTTTTTGCCTTTTGTTTTGTTTTTTTTATTATTATTATTTTCATACTCTAAAAAAATATTGATTTCTATAGATTATCATGAACGCAATATACATTTAGAATTTATCAAAACTAAATGTGTTTTCTTATATACTTTAAACTAATTAAATAAGGAATGACCACTTTGGCTTCTCCTAATCAAGTTGTTTTAAGTTGGACGAGTTGAGTCTTGAATCTCGTGTCCTTACAACTCTTCACTCTCTAACAACACATCCACACTTAAGAGTAAAAATGGGGCCTCTTTATATGATCTGAATTAATTATCCAATGGGCCCTAGACATTCTTCATTGCTTAATTAGCTCATCAATGAAGGCACAGATTAAAAAATGTGGAATTTCTTGGTGTTTGCCAAGGACTTTGAACGAATTGATGGAGGCTTGGAGGTTGGGTCCTTTTAAAGAGGCTGGCTTAATCCTATGGGGGTTGATTCCTTCCTGTATTCTTTGGTCCATTTGGAATGAAAGAAACAATAGAATCTTCAATGGCAGGTCAAAGTATAGGAAGGATATTGTTTTTGTGATTGTCCTCAAAATAGCTAAATGGGCAAGTATCAAAAAAGAGTTAGAGCACTTGACCTTGGATAATATTTTAAGTAATTGGAAAGCTTGTTTGGGAAGCGAACGTGTTAAAAAATATATATATTTAGTCACTTGGTCTCCCCCTTCTCCTAATGTTCTTAAATTTAATGTTGGTGGTGCGGCAAGAAGAAAATCAGGACCTGTAGGTATAGATGGCGTCTTGAGGAACTACAAGGGAGAGGTATTGTTTATGTTTTCAAAATATATAGGCATCAAAGATTCTAATGAAGCAAAAGCGTTAGCTATATTGGAAGCTCTAAGGATCTATGTCTCAAATAATTTTCGTAGCATAGTGGTAGAAAGCGATTATTTAAATGTGATTTATTAGATGTCTTGTTCGGAGAAGGGTCCATAGAAATTTCAATTTCTTTTCAATGAAATCAAGACTTGGTCATCATCTTTGAATGTTAAGTTTCATCATGCGTTTTGGTCGGGAAATGACATGGTGAATACTTTGGCTAAGTTTGAGGTAGAAAGAGAGATAGCTTTACTTGCTCCTTTGTACTTTGTTGTTTTGTGTTGGTATTTAGCTCTAGTACTTAGGCAGTTTTCTTTTTTTTTTTTCTTTCCATCTTCTTTATTACACATATCTTAAGTCTTTAATATATTTTACTGTTACCGACAAAAAAAAAATTGAAGGCACAAATGTGGTTACAATAGCTTGAGATCTTCCTGGCATTCTTCAGGTCCATGCCATATTGCCATTTATCAAGAGTTAGAAGTGGACCTCAATGCTTGATAGGGTTGATGACCCACCATCTTGATCATTACAAAGAGGCCATGCATTTTCTTTTGTTTCATACTTAGTGTCCTGGTCCTCTATCCTAGTGGCTTCAGCAACATGACACTACTATATCAGGATCATCAAAATTGGTAATCTGCAGGGCCTACTTTTCTACTTCGCTTAGCTTCTCACGACTGCCGTCCATCCAAGTAATCCAAGCATCATCAATCGTTTCCCATAAAAACATACCAAAAGATTTCAGATGTCAACAAGGATTTGGGTCCACCACTTCAGATCCATAGCATCTCTCAGACCTATGCAGGGCTCGTTTGAGCAGGACCAACGCATAAGGTTTCCTTGGCCTTAGTTAGGCTCTGATACCATTTGGACAATTGTATGAAGTGGAAGAATGTTGTCTGACAATACTGTATTCATAAACTGAGTAAACAAATAAAACATTGAATGAAAACCAACGTCTCTTTCTCACTTAATTCACTGTAGAGATTGGTTCTTATTAATTTATACATTCTTTAAGACATGCTGCTACAATAAAATAAAATAAAAAATAAAAATAAAAAAAAAAGACATGCTGTTAGAATAGTCCTTGATATATTTGATCAATTCTGCAGAATTGCCTGGATGATCAGCTTTTTTTTTTTGATATAAGGGTAAATTGTATTAGAAAGGGGAAAGAAAAATTACAGAGAGCAAAAGAAAAAAAAAACTAAAGACAAAGACCTCCAAATGGGGAGGCTGAAATCAAAAGAAAAATTACAGAACTGACCAGACAACAGACGTGGGAGGCCACTGAACTAGCCCAGACTACTGGCGAGAGCAGGGCTCAAGAAGAAGAGATGTTCAGCAATCTGGAGATGGAAGAGAGCTGCTGGCTGCCACCTGGGGCCTTGGCATTCGACAGAGAGAAAGATATATCTTCTTGAAGCTGGCCTAGGAGCTGTGTGGAAGAGGGAAGGTGGTTGTCAAAATGAGCAGAATTCCTGGTTTTCCAGAGCAAGTATAGAACTGAGAGGAAGGTGGAAGCCAAGATCTTCTTGCCTGCCATCTTGTTTCCTCTAGAGAGGGAAGACCATATTGAAGAGGGGGAGCATGGGAGAGGGAACTGAACACTGGCTGCCGAGAGAAGCCATTTCCAAAGAACTTGAGCTGTTGAGCAGGAGAAGAAGATGTGAGATGCAGAGTCCAAACCATTGAGGCATAGGCAGCATCTGGATGCTAAGGAAACCCCCAAGTGTTGGAGACGAGTTTCTGTGGGAGTTCTGTTGTACATCAAGCGCCATCCAAAGAAGCTTACTCGAGGGAGGGAAACTCCATTCCATATCAGAGGAGGCCATGAGAGGGAGGAGCTTCTGGATCTGACAGTATTCCATGCATTGAGCTGGGAGAGCTGGCCATCTGTGGAGTCCTTCCATTGAAGAGTGTCTCGAATTGAAGGACTAGGAGAGAGGAGAGAGGTTGCTGAGGTGAACAATTCTTGGGCTTCTGATGGCAGGAAGGGAGGAGTTTGCCAAGTGCCAGAGGAGAAAAGAGAGGAAAGCCGTTGATTCAGGGGGAAAAGCTGATCTGGCCATGCTTCAGCAAAAGACCTGTCACCACACCATTTGTCATACCAGGGGTTGATTTCTTCACCATTACCATAGATCCACGAACTGCCTTGGTAGATGAGATGCGCTAGACGTCTGATGCGCGTCCAGATACAGGAGCCATGGAGAGAAGTTGCTGGATTCCATATGGGATTGTTCTTGAAGTATCGAGCCTTAAACCAGGAAGACCAAATGGAACTCTTGGAGGAGGATTGCCAGCCCAGCTTAAGGAGGGAGGCATTGTTGATATCGGAGAGCTTTCTGATTCCAAGGCCACCTTCTAGCTTAGGTAGGGACACCTGGGACCAATTCACGTAACTGGTTTTGTGGGAAGAGGAGTTTCCTGACCAGAGAAAGTTTCTCATGAGTCGTTCAATGTCTTTACAGAGAGAGATGGGAAGGGGGAGGATGGAGGCACAGTGCATAGGGATGCAGGAAAGGACATGCTTGATGAGAATTAACCTTCCTGCAAAGGATAAAAATCTAGCTTTCCAGGCTGTAAGTCTTGCTTGGATGGAGTCCAGCAGGGGAAGGAAGTGGACACGTTTGGGGGAGCCAAAGACTATAGGAAAACCGAGGTATTTTAGCTGGGCCTGGCTGTCTTGGAGACCTAGGATGGAGGTTAATCTGGCCTTTCTTCTACTACCACACTTGCCTAAAAAGAGCTGACTCTTGAGGAGGTTTATGTATTGACCTGAAGAGGATTGGTACACTTCTAAAAGGTCTTGGAGAGCAAGGACTCCGGAGGTCGATCCTTTCATGAAGATGAT
Organism: Cinnamomum chago; assembly: GCA_038049695.1. NCBI lineage: Eukaryota > Viridiplantae > Streptophyta > Magnoliopsida > Laurales > Lauraceae > Cinnamomum > Cinnamomum chago. Next base: position 80,812,877 of record CP142452.1, read on the forward strand.
GATGTCATCGGCGTAGAGAAGGTGGCAGGGGGTGTGGGGGATATTGGACAGGGGAGAAATGATACCAAGGGATTGGAGGTTGTGAAGATGTAGGCTAAGAATTTCTTCTGCTAAGATGAACAGGTACGGAGAAAGAGGATCTCCTTGTCTTAGGCCACAAGAAGAACTGAAGAATCCTTGGGGGGAGCGATTAATCAGAACGGAGCATTTAGAGGTGCAAACGCATTCCTCTATGAGGGAGATCCAGTCTTCAGAGAAGTTAAAGAATCTGAGAGTGGAGAAAAGGAAGGACCACTTGAGATTATCGAAAGCTTTAGAGATATCAAGCTTGAGACAGAGTGATCCTTTACTAAGCTTGGATTTAAGCTTTTGGAAGAGCTCAAAGGAGATTGCTGCATGGTGGTGGATAGATCTACCTTTAATGAAGGCCGCCTGATTTTTAGAGACGAGGGAAGGGATGATAGAAGAGAGCCTAGTGGAAAGGATTTTGGATATAATTTTGTAGGAGAAGTTGAGTAAGCTAATGGGCCTAAATTCAGCAAAGGAGGAGGGAGATCTGGATTTAGGAATTAGAGTGAGGAAGTAAGCATTGGAGGCTCTTAGAAGCTTTTTAGATTGGAAGAAGTGTTTTATGGCTGAGGTGACTGTTTGACTGATGATGCCCCAAGTAGAGGTGAAAAAAGCTCCGTTGAAACCATCTGGGCCTGGGGAGCTACTTTTGTTAAGGGAGAAAACTGCCTCTTTGATTTCAGCATCTGTGGGAATTGAGACCAACAAGGAGTTCTCTAGGTCTGTGACTTTGGGGCTGTCAGACTGAAAGAGAATTGGGTGAGCCTGGGCTTCTTGGGAGGAGAAGAGCTTAGAGAAGTAGAGCACTGCTTGCCTGGATGATCAGCTAACAGATTGTACACAAGTCTAGGAAGACCTTTTGCAAAAAAAAAAAAAAAACACAACAAGGGTCTAGGAAGACTGTCACAGCAACTGCATTAACTGTGTTTTAGCTCCACCAGAATGTTTACTTGGTAAGGCTTCATCAGATGGTGACAAACGCACTTGGATGATGATGGGACCTCTTCAATATACACCACATGCTTTAACGTACAGAAACATCTCAGTAAAGATATCCAAGAAAAAAAAATTCAGATGCACGCCCTTGGGGATTTACCAGGCTCCCTCCGGGCCCTTAGAGATTATTCTGACCCGATGGGCTGGGACACCCACCGTTATAGAAAAAAAAAAAAAAGAATTGAATCAGTTGCTGAAAATTAAAAGCAATTGTTAAAAACTGAAATAAAAATATGTAAAATGGATACCGGCAACATTCAATATGATGAATAAAAAATTGAAAGTAAAATATTACGTATTTAATCATCTAATGGGCCACTGTATATCACATGAGAATCCATCTCCCAGATCACCCAGTATCATGGCCACATCAGGTAGTAGGCTAAAGCAGTTGGAGATTGGCTTTGATGAGCCCACTCGCAGTTTAGCCCACCTCATATAGAAGCTGGGGATGAGATTGAAATTGACAGTGGGTCCCACACTCCCACCAGCTCTGCCCACTCGTGTTGTGTCCTTGTGATTGAGACATTTCACTTATTTTATATGAAGAAAATGGAATAAATGAACAAAAATGGTAGATACCCGATGTTTGATGATACGTGGGAGATCCCATGTGTTCAATAGACATTCCTCCTGATTTTCTAAATGAAATTTAGATAAATGATAAATTTATTCTCTACTATTGGTTATATTTAGGGTTTGCCTGTGGTTATGATTGAGCTAGCTTGTTGGGCTAGAAAAGCCTTCTTGGGCACATTAGCTGTCCTTTTGAAGGTGCAAAGGTCCTTCAGGAACTTGGCATAGGCAGGAATTTGTTGGATTGCATCTAAAAGTGGAATGTTAATCCTGACTTGTTTGAATACTTCTAGCATTTTATCCAATTGAACAGTTGATTTTGCTGGGCCTAGCCTCTGTGGGTATGGTGCCTTGGGAATATAGGTCTTAGGAGTGGGCTCACTAGGTGATGGTTTAGCATTGACTGAGTTTTCTAGTTCTAATATGGGTTCACTTGGTTCCTCAGTTTCCTTAGGTAGTTCCACCTTGTTATCAACCTGTGTACCCGACCTAAGAGTGATGATGGATTGGACTTGTTCCAGGCTTTTTCCTTTAGGATCATGAACGACTTGGCCCTTGGGATTAGGTTCGGGTTGAATAGGGAAGGTTCCCTTCTCTCTGGCACTGATGGAGTTGGCCAATTGGCCCATCTGATATTCCAGTTTTGCAATTGATTGTGTGTTAGCATTTAAGCTCTGAACAGTGCTTTGCTGGAACTGGAGGGTATTATGAGCTAACAGTTTCATGGTTTCCTCAAGAGAACCTATTCGCTGATTTTGCGAATTGGGGGTGAAATTGGGCTTTTGGAAACCGGGTGGGGCACTGGACTGAAGTTGATGGGATTGTGATGGGCCACCTTGAGTTGGACCCTTGGTCCAAGAAAAATTCGGATTATCCCTCCATCCTGGATTGTATGTGTTGGAGTAAGGGTCATACCTTTGACGATTATCAAAACGAGTGTTTTGATAAAGCGCATTCACCTCCTCAATAGACTCAATCTGACCCAAAGTTGTTGGGTCAGTCCCTCCATTTATGGCCTGGTTATATTTCAATGACTCCAAAGTGTTTGGAGTGGGCTTTTGGTTCAGTTCTAAGGCCTCTATTCTCCAAAGTGTTTTTGGGGGGGGGGATTATCCAGAATGAGCATTTACTCCTCATTCAAGGCCATTAAGCTCTTCAACCACCTCATTCAAGGCCATTAAGCTCTTCAACCAAATCAAGTCCATTTTAGCTCTTCTAAGTAGGTAAAGAAAGGCTAAAACACCTCATTCTCTTTGTCACTCTGTCTCTTCTCAACATTTTTCTCACATAAATAGAAAAGTGGTCCACCTTTCTAATGCTTACAAAGGTACCTCACTTCTCACCTCTCTGGTAGGAGCTTTCAAATTAAGGTTTTTCATATTTGACCATTGATCTTGAATTGGAGTGGGACCCACCTTCAAATTGGGACCCTAGCACCCATTGTCTCAATCAACTTATAAATTATTATTCAAATTAGTGAGATGGTCATAATTATTCAAGTGTTTTATGTGATCAATGGACAATATTTGACTTTAGTGGGTACCACCTGTAGTGTTGAAACTAATTGCATCATAGATGAGAGAAGATTTTTTAAATCTTTCCAGTTTTATTGCACATGGAGAGGGTTTGATAAGATTTTTCAACTACCCTGTCTTATTTATTTATATATTTTTGTTTGGGTTGCTTGCACTATTGGATGTACTGATGGTATAGTCTTTTATATTTAAATATCTAGTATTTAAGGTTTCTATCTAAACCTATATGGGGATGTGGTCCTCTCTTTTGACCCGTTTCTAGTTTAGACGGTTAAAGATTCCATGTGTTTTAACAGAAGGGTAGGGTAGCTGGATCGATTGGGATGGTTAAGATTCCAGTCGATTGCATAAATGTTCCCATTGTGGAATAAAAAAGCCTATTGAGTAAGTTTTGGAGTCCGCAAGGAAATTTTGCATAAGTAGGCGAATCTCTGGTCCCCATTAAGATGGTTAAGATTCCAGTCTATTGAGTAAGTTTTGGAGTCCGCAAAAGGAAGTTTTCCATAAGTAGGAGAATCTCTGGTCCCCATGGCATTTTCAGGTAAAACTCCCACTTCTATATGCGACTACACCATGACAGAGCAATGAATGAGGCCTCAGCTCCCTTTGCCTTTAAAAGGGCCTGTAGTAGTGGTATAGGCAAAACTCCATCCCACCAGAATCCCCTATAGTCCATACATACAGCAAGATGAATTCGCATCAGCTCTTGAAGATATTGATCATCATGGTATCTCTGCTCCTCCTTGTTTTGACTGTGATGGGCTTTAATGTGCCGCCCTGCTGCTCCCAGCATAACAAATTATGTTGCCCTGTATTAGGGGCAAATGTAACTCAAGCTGGTCCTTAGACGAGCGTGAGAACCGTCCTCTCCCCCATTTTTTTTTCTTTAAGATATGTATGTTCTTGTGTACTACATACCTCTATGTTTTAGTGTTGTTTATCTTTTTTTTTTTTTTTGAGTATTTAGCGTGTGTAAGGCTGTATTACGTTTGAAATGTAAGTTTGAAATATAAGGTGAGGGCGGGTTATTTAATAATATTTGCTTTTATTATTATTAAATGTCATTAGATGTGGATATTGTATGTCATTAAATTAAACACTAAGGATAAAATTCAGACCCTACGATTTAGGTTGCACTTGCTAACCCAATAGTTAGGCATACATTCTTCACATGGCACGCGCAAAGGTATAGGCAGCAATGTGTTCATATTTCATAATTATAATTAGTGTGCCCAAACACTTTATAGGGCAGGGCTGTCGGGTACAGTGCAGCGTGGATGCGATTAGCCTTAATGTGCTTGATTTAATGATGGCTTCCGTCGAGTTTATGGCAAGATGATCAGTCAAGTCAGCTGCCTTGGCTTGGGACGGTCTGAATGTCTTGGATTGGCATGGGCAATCCATATCTGAAATGTTCATCCGTGATACCTTCATGGATCCACCGAACCAGAAACTACTAACTAGCTTCGTGATTTTGCTCTTGAACTTGGATTATACTGGATAATGACAAAAGTCCCCAAAATATCAGCATAGTCCCTAAACTCTGATTCTTCTTTTATAATTTCTTTTTATTTGTGATTTTGCCCAAATCTCATGGGTTTTCCCTTGATAATCCATTTTTTAAACCCACCCCCCAACCCCCACCCCCATTTTTTTTATTTATGATTTTGCCCAAATCTCATGGGTTTTCCCTTGATAGCCCCCCGCCCCCTTTATGATTTTGCCCAAATCTCATGGGTTTTCCTTTGATAACCCTTTTTTTTTTTTTACGATCCCCCCTGCGCCCCCCCGCCCCCCATGATAGAGAATATTGCATGATTAAAAGGTTGAGATGATATAGTGGTGAGTTATTTTATATTAAGACTAGCACAACAAACCTGTTCTAAGGTCAGATCTAGTTTAAAAAAAAAAAAAAAAAAACACATATACATATTCAATTTTAAAATCAGAGCCCCTTTAGGTGGTTTAGAAAAGGAATTCGATTTTTTAAATCCAATTGCAAATCTTAACCTAATTTTTTTTAATCACATTTGATATAATATATTATATAATAGGTTATGCGGGTTAGAGTGGCTCATTGAAAAGAACCCTTCAAATGGCTAAGCCCTTTTTTTTTAGAAGGAATATTTCATTCTACGGAGAGGAACAAACATGAACAACTTGGGACTTAAAACAAACAGACTCACTAAGATGTACAACAAAACAACAATATGACTATCTCTCAAAGACTTCTTAACAAAATTATGGGCAATCTAGTTGAGAGATCTTGGGATGTATCGTTTGAGAGATCTTGAGATGTGATAAAAGGTTTAAGGATTCAAAATATTTGATTTTTGTCTGTTGCGTTGGAAGTTATCCAAGCGATACCGCTTGGTCAATTTACAGCATTTTGCAGGCTCTTCTGATAAGTTACATGAATTTATTCATCCACAAAATATCAAATCATAAAAGAGATATGGGAAGTTTTAAAATCCTTGTCCGACGAAACTCTCATTCCGTATGCTGCCTTGCGGCAATTCTTTTCCATCTCCTCCCTAAAATCCAAAAACTTGGCTTCAAGCCCTCAAACAGCTTCAATTTTTCAGATTTTAATGATATGACTACCAACTCCTATCTTTCAGATGCGCGCTTCTTCGAGTATAAATTCACTTCGTCCAATGATAGAAAAGGATTTCTCTCTGCACTTAAATGGAGATTTCTTTTTTTTTTTCAATTATTGGTTAAGTGAATCTTGAATATCCCATAAATGCAGTGCTTTAAAATAGAAACCAGGCCATCTAATTTGGAGTAACAGAAGATATCGTCAATAATATGCACAATCTTTTATTTTATTTTTTTTGGTATTTTTTCCAAATAAGAGGCTTGTTTATAGTAACCCTCCATCATCCCATCATATGATATACAAATAGGATAATTAATAGAATAACGTTTCTATTTTTGGCGTACCTATACAAAATATATATAACTTCTGCAAGATATAAACTGTGATTACCGCATCAAGTTATCTTTTCTTCGCTCCTGTAGTGAAAACTGCTCTCATGGAAGACGAAGGACAAGGTAACCCCTCTCTCTCTCTCAGCTATTTGTTTTTTGTCACACTATTTAAAGCTATAAAGTTTAAGGGCTCATATGACTCAGTAATCCGAGTTGTATGCATGTCGTGCTTGTGAGATGTCGTAATATGCAATCACCAACGTGTATGTCGTGCTTGTGACTTGTAAGATGTCGTAATATGCGATGCAATCACCAACGTGCAAGTAGATTTTTTTGTTTGTTTGTTTTTGATCATGGCAACAAAATACTGTTCAGGGCAGGGACCAGGAAATAAAGTCCCTAACAAGCCAAGCATTGGAACTTGGAAGGGACCCCTTTTTTAACTCATGAATTAGAAGGGACTCTTGCTTCAATCCGACCAAAAAAACAAAGATTAACAGTTCAACAGCGATCAGTTTTCAGAGTGTTTTGCAATACGTCTTATCACACCAAATTAAAAAAGATGCAATACAAATGATAAGCTAAACTAAATTAAGAGTGTTAATTATTGTTGACTATATGAAATTTATAAATTATCCAATCTCAAACTCGCGAGAAAAAAAATAGAACAATACAAAATCAAAATCAAAACCCAAAACCTCCAAACCCAATTACTAACTTTATGAATTTCTTAATTTCCCGATATCCAACTGATCAAGATACCCAATCTCATACTCCAATGCCCAAATTTAGAGTAACCAATCCCAAATTCAAAAGGTCAAAAAAAATAAAAAACCCTCAAATCAAGATCTCAATTGTTCAAATTCAGAATAAAGAAAATCCAAAATTAGCCATAAATCTAAAATTCAGAAATTCAAATCGGTAATTGAAACCTTTCAAACCAAAATAAGATGAATCAAATTTCTTGACCCCATTATATGAGTTTTCAAGCATATTCGTCACTCACATATGCCAAATTTTAATTTATTTCGTCTCCACTTTAAAATACCAAATTAAAAAATTAAAAAAAAACCAAGTCATTATCTTCAATGCCCAAATTCAAAATCCAAAACCTTGAATCCATCCCAACCCCTAGTTGTTAACTATATAGAATTCATTAATTATCTAATTCAAAATTTATGAAAAAAATAAATTAATAGGAAAAAACAATGCAAACCAAAACCTCCAAAGTTCGACTTCAAAACCCAAATCCTCAAAAAAACCCAATTGTCAAATCCAAGTGCAATTACTCAATTCTCCAATCCCCAACACAAAATACCAAATTTCAGATTCCTTAAAATTTCTATTAAGAACCATAAATCAAAATCTAATAATTATAAAATCATAAATCAAAATCTTCAAATCAGAATTTTATTAAGAACCATAAATCAAAATCTAAGAATTATAAAATCATCAATTAAAATCTTCAAATCAGAATAACATGAATCAAATTCCTTAAACCCTAATCAAAATCCTAATACCAAAAAGGCCATACTCTCTCAAATAGATAATTAGACAAATAAAAATACAACCATCAACAATAAATACCATACCTATAAAAGAAAAACAGAACTTCAAAATTATATGATGGGTAACTAAAATATCTCAGCTTTGAATCCTATTATTATCAGTGGAGCCCTTCTTTTGAAAATGAAGAATTCCAATAAATTTAAAAGTAGTGTAAGTGCTTACGGACTTGATTAGGTGAGTATGAAACTCATAATATGCTTTTAAGCGACTTTGCGAAAGATGGATTGCCTTAAAACCTGAAAGGGAAGGAGAAATTGAGATCATAGACCCTGACTGTAGTCAGCCGAAGGCTTTCCGATGCCTGAGTTAGTGTTATCACTAAACAAAAGATGGAAAAGAAATGCCCACATGCTTCTATTGTGTAGCATGCGATTGTATTGCCTTATGCTGCGTACCTTAAAATGGGATTCTTACCCTTGTATATAAGTGGAGGTTTCACCTGGCTCTCCTTTGGTGGGGGTAGGATGAGATATTGTCCAGTCGGATCATGAGTTGACATCTCGTGTTGATGTCGATGTGATCGTCTGATAAAAATGACCCCTTATTATTATCCGGTGCCCATCTTCTTTGTCAGCACGTTCTGCAACGTAGTCGTAGCTTTACGGAAGTACAATCATGGTTTAGTACTCATCTCTGTGGGAGTACCGAGCTGAAGATGATACTGAGACCAGATTTGGACGCATTCTGGCATTGTTGCCAAGATGCCTTATACCGAGATCGAGGTGAGCCTAGTCAGTACTCTTAACGAAGCTAGCTCAAGCTTGGTGCTAGTTGACACTATTGCTGAGATGGATGTGTCTTAACACTATTGCCAAGTTTGGACACCAAAATTGGGATAAGCTAAGTCAGTATTGTTATCGAGACTAGCTCAATCCTGCTATTAGGGAATTGTCCACACAAGTAGGAATCACTACACATGAAATAGCATAGTACATGTTAGGGCTGAACAGAACTGGACCGGACCAGACCGGAAAACCGGACCGGACCGGACCGGATTTGTGGTTTTTACAGCACAAATCCGGTCTGGTCCGGACCGGATTTGAAAAACCAGTTAAATCCGGTCCGGTCCGATCCGGACCTTTTAAAAACCGGTATGGACCAGACCGGACCGGATTAATAATATATATTTTTTAATTTTTTTAATACAAAACTTTAAGTATATAAAATTCCTAAATCAAATACCCTAGTGAAATCAAAGATCTGGCTTCTTACATCTAGAAAAAGAGATAGGAAATGGGCTGAAAATGAAAAAATAAAATAAAACCTTAGGGGAAAAAAAAAAATGAAACCGGTCCGGACCACTAAAGTGGTCCAGACCGGACCGTTTTGGACTGGTCCGGTCCTCTCATTTAAACCGGACCGGATTGTCGGTCCGACCGGATTTCGGTCCAAAAACCGGACCGGAAATCCGGTTGTGCAGCCCTAGACTACATGTTCAACTTCTACTAACTCTTGTCTTTTACTAAAAGACTATCAATATGGAATCAAGTCCAAAAACAAGAAAAAATGACAACATATAAGAAAAAAGGGGAAATGAGATAGGAGAAACTATCGTGATGTTCCGTTCTTCGCTTGGCACCGGGAGCTCCTTTCATAAGGCCTACTCAGATTTTTCATGTACCTCCAAACATGTGAGAATATATCAATGGAGCAGAGTAGATAATGGAGGGTGTTTTTTTTTTTAATACAGAAGATGGTAATTAAGTGCTTCTGCTAGTGTGAAGCTTTTTAGAAGATGAAACGTTGGAGACGTTTCTTTCAAAACTTTCAAGAGGCGTGAGAAGGGGATTAATTAGGAGATTAAGGTTGACATTGCTGAGGTGGCGCAATGAAAAATCAAATCTTACCCTTTCTTTCCCTACCGTTTTCTAAGAATTTTCTAGCTTTCAAGAGAAAGAATGGTGGAATGATTTTAACTCACTCGAGGATGGGCCACACCATTGGTGGATCTTGGATTTTCGTTTGACCGGTGCGGACTCAACCATGCAATTGAATTTTGGGAACAAACCCAGAATTTTCATATGAGTCTTGGGGCATACATAAGATTTTTATATGAATTTCCGAAGCAGAGCCAGTATTTTTATTATGGTTTAAAAAGTAGATCAAAGTCCAAGGGGTGCAACCGCCCCCGCATGGATGTACTTAGGTCCACCCCTAGGCCATACCATCGTGAGTCTTCCCACGAGATGCTATAGAAATTTTGGATCTCCTTTTTTTTTTTTTTACACCAAGCAGTGTGAGTTGTGCTGTTAGTTCCACAAATTAGATCTGCTGTTAGTTCCACAAATTAGATCTAATATGGTACTGTAGAATGGCAAATTGGTGCTTATTAAACATGGAGGAGAAAGCAGTGGCAAAAGACATCAGTGATCGCAGTTCTTTTAGTAGGTCAGGTTTAGTGAGCTCTTATAGTCGTGTGGAATTTGGCTTGAAACTAGTTATACAACTTCCAATTTTCCAATCGGTTTTGGTAGGTCTCTCCTTGATCCAAGCCAATCATATTCAAACTTTGAAGGTGATCCAGGTGTATTAACCAAGATCAAGGTTCCTGAAAAATCAGCAGGATCAGATAGTCATGATTATTTATGAAAGCGCCAAAAAAATTTAATGGTCTTACAGGTGCCATGATAGTCGTTAACTTTTGCCCAGGGCTGTAGGACACAGGATGTCCCCAATTAGGCACTTATTGTTCGTGATTTCGTTTACTCCACAGAAAGATTATCACACAGAAGAGAATTTGATTAAATTTCTGTAACCTTGACCTTTTATCACTGTATGTGATGAGATACAAGACAAGGCTTAATACTGCAGAAAGTCCGAGGGTGTGCTTGTGCATGAGAGGAATTCACGGTAAAGGAGAATTATTCTGATTTTTGGTGCAGCCCTTTTTTGTTCATTTGATAGAACACATTTTGCTTGCAAAAAAGGAAAAAGAAATGAGTATAAAAGAAAAAACGTGAATTGGTTTTCCTGAGTATAATAGGATTTTGATTTCCTATGTGCAGGTTGAAACTAAGGATTTCTCTAAACTGCAAAATAATACCCTACAAAAAGTGGGATCCTCTAAACCGCCAAATAATACCCTTAAGGGCCTCTTTCCTTTGGAGGCATTTCCAATGAGGATTATGGGTATTGGAATTTCGACATCGGTGTCTTATCATGCGCCATGTGCATTTGGAGTTCTACATTTATTGTTATAATTTTGGATTTTGACCTAGCTAAGAAGTCAATTTTAGCCTTCTGAATTTTAAAGTTCTTGCTTCTGAATGCTAAAATCTACTTGAGCGTTTGGAATTTGAAAAATGAATTAATATATAGGGTGGTTAAAAGTAAAGATTAAAGGTGAATTTTCAAAAATAAACATCAAATAACATGTTTTTCACGGAAATTAAATAAAATGATATGTTATTTGATGCTCATTTTTTGGAATTTTCCTTTGATATCTATTTTTAACCAATTCTAATGTATTTAAATGCAACGAAACATGAAAAAAAGTAAGATCATGCGCCCCATTTAAACAAGCTGAAAATTTGCTCTCTTGTCTTTGCAAGAAGCTTTTGATACTGATCTTTGGTACACGTGAATTTGCAGATGAAATCAATGATTCTCCAGTGGAGGAAGTGAGGCTTACAGTTCCAATCACTGATGATAAGACTCTACCTGTTTTGACGTTTCGAACATGGGTCATAGGATTAACGAGTTGCATGCTTCTAGCATTCTTAAGTCGGTATTTAGACTATCGGCAGAACCCAGTTAGTATCACATCAGAATGTATCCAAATTCTGATTCTATTTGCTGGAAAGTTGATGGCAGCAACCCTTCCGTCCAAATCCATCAGAGTTCCAGGAACGAGGTGGACATTCTCGATGAATCCAGGGCCCTTTAACATTAAAGAGCATGTTTTAATTAATACCCTTGCAAGCTCCAGCACCAATGTTCCTTCTTCAGTGACTATCATGACGATCGTCAAAGTTTTTTATCACAGGGAATACAGTCCCTCGGTAGCATTGCTGTTGGGCCAGATATCGATGGTAATCCTCCCTTTTGGGGAAACGGATCCCCTGTTTGGTCTAAATAGGAGAGGTGCCACATGTGGAGAGAGATGTCAAGTCAATGACATCTCATCTCCTCCATGAAATTTTTTTTTTCTATCCCATGTGGCACCCCTTGATTGGCCCAAATAGAGTTTTCTTGTTTGGACCAAACAGGGATCCTTTTCACCCTTTGATCACACTCTTCTACCTTATCTGATTATATTATTGTTCACTTTAAAATTGTCTGAACTTTATTTTCTTATTCTTATTCATTTTCAAAAACTTTAAGGACTTTCAAGATCTTACCATCATTACATGATGCGCTGGTAGTTTGTTATGGTCTTCTTGGAGTGGATTAATTCCTCGTCCTCTTACCTCTCCTCTTCTACCTCTAGAGCTTATTTTTCCACTGGAGATGATTGAAAGAAAGAAGTAACAGTATTAACTCATTATTAACTGATGACAGGAAAATTATTACTAACAATAAGAAACAAATCTCCATCAAAATAGGACAACTTTTTGAATGAATCTTTTCAAAGCTACTGAAATCATGCAACCAACTGTCAAGGGCCCCATGCGTACATGGAGATCATGGGTACATGGGAGAGATCACAAGTAACATAGTTCAACTAATGTAATGTAGGAGAATGAACCCATTATATTTATTTTATTGTAAAATAGCGCCACTAAAACATAATTTGTCATTTTATGTTTTTAGTCATTATTGTTGAAGTCAAATCCCATTTATTTGGGATGTGTTCTGTGAGTTCTAATTTTTTCTTAATTTGATCTTGCGCTCTGCTAGACTCAATTAAAGATCATATTTTACATTCACAGTTTGTCATTTTTTTTCTCGGTGCTTCACCAATGGTCTCCCTCTTCTGCTCTTGTTTTAAACTTGTAGCGCTTAAACACTTCTTATATTTCTTTTAGGTACTTTTCCAAACAATCCCAATTGGCAATAGTTTTTTCCTCTTCTATTTGGTATGTATATATAGGCTTAAATTTAATCATTTAATAAGGGCCAATTTCGTTACAAGCATTTATAGGTTTCTTGTCTTGGAGCGCATTTGAAGAACTCCAAATGCTCCACACCCCACTCCCTCTCCAAGTGGAATTCTTGAACGCCCAAGACTAATTAGCATTCCAAATGTTGGATATATATGAGAATTCTACATGGCAAAAGCGTCATTTGGAATCCGAGTTTAAAGAACTCTCCACAATTAAACAAGTAATTTGAAATTCCAAGTAGACTATACAAACATGTTACAAATTTTAGACAAAGAAATCCTATTAGAAATGCTTCATACTTACTAGGGGAATAATACTGGACAGTCTCAAAGCTTTATATATGCGGGCAAAATGAATGTTTAGATTCTATAGCAACACGTGTGCTATTAAATAGTTAGAATTAAATTTATATTCACTGTTGTTGGTTCAATCATTGGATTTGCTCTTTTGGTCATCTAATTGCTTTTGCAATGCATTTTTTATTGATTAATTGATTGTTGTGTATCTGTTATCTTCATTATTTTTCAAATTGGCATAATTTGTTAGAAGAAGCACCCCCCCTTTTTTTACTCTTTCATCCCATGATCTAGCATCATGTCCAATTTTACACTGACTGAACCTTCACTCGTTGTTGGATTGATCTCAAAAAAATCTACGGCTAAGATGCTAATAAAACCTAAGGCTGTTAAATCAAGGGCTACGATAATCTGGTGGGGTTGATATTTTGGATCCTCCTGTTCATTGTAGACCTTTCAATCTACCCTCCTACAATAGGTAAATTTGTTTCTGCTAGTGGGCACCACGAGCTTGATTACATACAAACTGCTCATAGGTGAATATGTCCATGTGTAGGATCTTACACCCCATTGAGCTACCACTTATCTCAAAATTAATTTGTGATAGGAAACGACACAACAATAGTTTCATGGTGAGGGCGCACCCGCCGCGACTCCTGCTACGAACTTGCAACCACTTATAGGATTTTACATCCTATTGAGCTACCACTTATCCCAAAACCAATTGGTAATAGGAAACGATACAACAATAGTTTTATAGTGAGGGCGAGGGTTCGAACATCATTATAACCGCTCAGGAACGAGGGTGAACATTGACCTCAACACCCTGTAAAGGGATCTTGTTTTGAAATTAAAAAATCATGTAATTTTCTACCGAGTTGATATATATATATATATATATATATATATCCTAATCTAAAATAACTCTTCTTCATAACACATCAACCTTTTAATCATACAATAGCCCCTATTATATCCCAAGTCTTGGGAGAGATTGCGCCAATATTTGAGGCACTGGATCTACCCAAAGTACTACGAATATCTTGCACATAATTGGAATATTATGTATTTGGCAGCTACTAGAATAATTGTCTTTCCCATTTGTTCTCTTCAGTTAGAGGATTGGCCATGGCGACGATATTGTCCATGAGCACTGGAAAGAGCATTAACAGAGGATCGGTCACCACAAGGAATAGTAGAACTAAAATGTAATATTTGTCAAGTTGATTTACATGATTTAAAAGATGAAAAAAACTGAGCTAATCTGATTCTTAATACTTATGCTGAACAACTCATACAGAAACAGGACGGATGATGCATGTCAAAGTCCACCAAACTCACCATGAAAATGTCCGCTTTGACCAACGTGCACGCGCGACGACTTCCCAGGAGATCATCTATCCTAATACTGCTCCCGTCCGAGCAAGTTTAATTCCATAGTTCTTACAGTTTTCGGGACAGTACGATTTTAAAAGGCCTCATGTTGAGTTAAGACGGAGTTTGACTTATAAGTCCAGGGTCAAAATTTGAATATTTTAGATGTGGGCTAATAGAGACTCACCGTTTGAAGTCCGTGGTTGACATGCTACGCCCTGTGGTTAAGGGTGCCGCTCGGACCAAGTTCTCACATTGCGCACACCGTAAGAGAGTTCAGAAATGCTGATCAAGTTTTCGTTATTAACTATAGTAGATATCATGGTGAAGAACTCCTGGAATGAGATGAAGAAATCGCTTTGGAGTTATTTAAACTGAATAACTGTTTTGGATTTAGTACTCTTTTGGTAGAGTTAAAATTTCAAATTTAGGCTAATTACTTCTTTTCCGCTCAATAAAACTAGAATCGATGATAAGAGTACCAAACCTTGAAATGCAACTCATTCAGAAACATGGCCTTTAAAGCCATGATAGAGATAGAGACAATGTTGGTGGTAGAATGAGAGAGTGAGAGAGGAGGAAGAACCCACAATATCTAAAACTAACAGAAGAAAAGACTCAGAAGAGATACATAGAAACAAGAGAAAGTCCACTTGGACTGAATGGGGGGACCGAATTCTGGCCCGGTCCCCCATGAGGACTGGGATCCAGTGGTCCTCATGGGGGACCAGGCCAGCAGTCTTCATGGGGGACCGGGCCAGAATTCGGTCCCCGATTCGGTCCACATAGCACCACTGTAGAAACAATGGCCGAGACATGATTTTCTTTCCGAAAGAGGCAAGTGATAGTCAACTAGCAGCGGTGGAGCCATGTTTTTTAGAGCGGGTTTATATAATACTTTTATATTTTATATTTTTACTTCTATTTTTAAAATAAATTAATTTTTTTCTTTAAAATACTTCAACAGTTTTAAAGACATTATTTCTCAAAACTTTGAGGACAATTAAAATACATAAATAATAGGGCTCTCTATTATAAATCCAAATTGCTCAAAATCCATATATTGTTTACTTGTGACCATCTAATGGGTTGTGGATTGTGATGCCTGTGGTTGTCATGAATGTTTTAGAGCACACCGCTAATAGCCATTAAGACCATAAGAAAATGAAGAGTAAAGGTGTAGTTTCCATGATTGTTTAGAAGAAAAGGCTTCTTTGTAAGTGGACTTTCATCAAATTTTACTCAAATAGGACTTGCTAGATTTTTGTTTTTTGCCATCCTTGGTCTTTCTTTCTAATGAATTGTAGTTTCTACCAAACCATAAAAATAAAAAAAAATAAAAAAAAAAAACCCACCATTTTGTCCATAGTATGTTCCCCTATTGTGCTCATTGAGATTTTTATCGAAACTCATGACCAGATATCTCAATGGAAAAGTTGGATATTACTTTTATTTTCTTTAAAGTTCTGCCTCTTATTTTGTTTACATTGTGTACAGCTGATTGGGTTTGGGTACGCTGGAATATTTATTAAGTTTTTTGTGGACTCACCTAAAATGTGGTGGCCTAGTTGTGTTGCGCAAGTGTCCTTTTACAGGTATTCCTCTTCTATCAACATCCTAGAATCACTAGTTCCATTTCAATTTTACATATACATTGCATGAGATCGAGTGTTTTAAAATGAAACAACTCAAACCATCTTACAGGGCATTGCACGAGGCTGATGCGAGGATCAGGGGAAAAGTAACGAGGCTACAGTTCTTTGTAATAGTCTCAGTCGCAAGCTTCGCCTATTATATTGTTCCTAACTATTTTTTTCCTTCTATAAGTGCTCTTTCATTTGTTTGTTGGATTTGGAAGAATTCGGTCACGGCCCAACAAATTGGTTCTGGTCTACGAGGTCTTGGCTTGGGCTCAATTGGCTTAGACTATACAACCATGTATAACTTTGTAGGAAACCCCTTTACTAGCCCTCCCTTTTCAATTATAAATTCAATGGTTGGATTTGTGCTATTCCTTTATGTAATCGTCCCAATTGCCTACTGGACTAATTCACAAAATGCAAAAAGATTTCCTCTATTTTCATCACACTTATTCGATGCCGATGGTCGTCAGTACAATGTTTCGCGAGTTCTGGATGAGAAGAGCTTAACTCTCGATCGACAAAAGTACAACAGCTACTCACAAGTTTATCTCAGTGCTCTCTATGCATATAAGTATGCATTTGAATATGCATGTGTTACTGCTATTCTGACTCATGTTATTCTCTACCATGGGAGGTGATAATCTTTCAATTCTTGTTTTCCATTTTTTCATTTTTTTTTTACATTTGTGAAGCTTGTACATTTCAATTATTAAAACTAGATATTTTAAAAAATAAAATAAAATAATGCTCATAGTATATATATATCTCTTGTTCTAAAAGAATTGTGTTTCAGGTCGGCCTGGAACCATTTTATAGAGACATTCCGTGATCATCGACAACAAAAAGGCGATATTCACAATAGACTAATGAGCAAATATCGCACCATTCCTCAATGGTGGTTTTATACGGTCATAATTCTCTCTGTTGTTATTACAATTCCATGTCTGGTCATTTTTAAGCAACAACTGCAGCTTTCTGTATGGGGACTTCTTTATGCTATTTTCACATGTGTAATATCGACATTCTGCGGAGCGGTATTCCTAGCAACAGCAAATCAGGTACTCGCAACCAGCAAAACACGATTACAACACACATCTACAACAACTATTATGTAGTATAGTATTAATATTATTGCTATCTCTACTAATATTACTTCTCAAACAATTGTCATATTATCTTAGGATCCTCAACAAACTAGAATAGTTTGAAACTAGCTACTTTGGGATTTTACAAATGTGCTCTTTATATTCTCATTGTTGTTAACAAAATCTTTCATGACATTTTTTCTATTAACTTGATGTCCAATACATATATTATAATTCAACCCAATAGAAAATAACACTTGGACCCTTCTCGATTAGAATGCCTCCCAATTAATAGATCATGAACGTAAGCATAAGGAGTACTCAAACATAAGGTACATACATAAACATAACGGGGTACATACATATACATAACTAGTGTAAAAGAAGTGTTAGAACGGAAAAACATGACAAATATAAGAGCATGAGACAAGTCATGCGAATTTCTAGAAACATAAGAAAAATGCATGCATAATAGAATAGTAATGAATCATATGGTTAATTACAACCAAACCTTGAACCTTGAGGTATGGATTACAAGTTGGCATCACTATCCAACCATATGTAGTCCTAAGGTCTTTGATGCCTCCGGGCAACCTTAGCACTAGTGTTACATGATTTTGTAAACATCGAAATACCCAAGCCAACACCTTTGGCTTAGCATACTTGATTACCAAGTTCAAAGCATCCATGTAGGTGTATGTGGTCTTTGATGCCTCCGGGCAACCTTAGCACTAGTGTCACATGATTTTGTAAACATCGAAATACCCAAGCCAACACCTTTGGCTTAGCATACTTGATTACCAAGTTCAAAGCATCTATGTAGGTGTATGTCAGCTCAAACATCACCCCCATAGGTCTAGGGGTTCATTAGGCCTTGTTTAGGGTCTAAGGGTACCAATACTAGGGTCCAAAACTACATTTTGATGTCCCTAAAAATCCTATGTTTCATGGTTGCCTCAGGGTGGTTCACGGTTGACCATTGGGCTCCACTGTTGCTTCACGGTTGCATCACGGTCCACCGTGGGGTTTCCACGATTAGTCATGGGCTAACCACAGTTCAAATATCCTTGGGCTAACCGGGGGGGTTGGAGTTGTCCACAGTTAACCTTGGGCTAACCGCTATTCAAATATCCTTGCAATGCTAGATTTTGGAAATGTAACCGTGGGATTCCAACGAGCTACACGATCTACCGTAGGTGGTTCCACGGTTAGTCATGGGCTTTAGAAAACATGAAACTCAAACCTAAACCGATTTATTTCAGGTGGGGTTGCTTCTTACTTCATTCAAGCTTCAACAACTATTATAGGTGTACAAATGGAGTTTCCAAAACTCAAATACAATTACAAAATTTGTAGGCATTAATTGAGAAATTCACATTCTCGTTCAATAGACTAGCTAAAGACATACATTGAGCTTGCATTTGGGTATTCTAAACTTGAATATCATGATGAATCAACATAAACAAGTTTACATGCATGATTTTATATGTGTTCAACTTGCCATAACTTGGTGTTTAACTCAAATATTCCGAAATCCAAGCTAATCTCACTAAACAAGTCTCACATAGCTTAAACCCCCCCAAATGTCTCGGTTGAAGAAGAATCCTACAATGGTGAATGAGTAAAATAGACTTAGAAGAGAATGCATGCAACGAATTTGATCTCAAACAACTAATCCCAAGCTTTAAGAAGCATTTGGGAGGGATTTCCCTACCAATAGGGTGAATGGTGATGAGATATGAATGTGGGCTTGAAGAAGATGAAATTAGCGATGAAGATGGACTTGAGAAATCTCACATGCAAGAGCTCCTTAACTTAATTTCGAAGCAAGAAGACGGAAGGAGGGTGGAGAAAAAGTTCCAACTAACACTTTACAAGAGGAAGAAAATGAGGATCAATTGGGTTGGTGTGATTTTAGTGTGATTCAGATTGTTTAGGGAAAGGCTATTTTTGGTCTTTTGGGAATGGGCCTAAATAAACTCAAATGAGTTGGGTCAAAACACGAAACTCATTCGGGATGAAATGCTCCACCCAATTAACCTAAATTCGTTCAAATTCTGAAACCACGATATACCTTTTTGCATAAAATCTAAAATTTCTTAAAAGGTCCTCAAACTACGCAATTTGGTTCAAATCCCTTTCTAATCTACCTAACCAACATCACAAGCATAAAAAACACACATTTAGCATCTTATCCATATTAATTAGATACTAATTGAGATTAAGAGGGTTCAGGGTCTTATAGTTGGTATGAATCATATATGGCCTATTTGTGTATTCTCTTCTCATTAAATTCAATACATATGATTAATGACTATAAAGAAACTTCGCGACTTCTCTTAAAATCTCAATTGCAAATGCATTGATAGAAAACATGTTGGGTCCATATGTCAAAATTATGTTTTTTGTAATTGAACTTATAACGACTTCAAAATTAATACCTCTTTTAGAAATTATATAAGAAAGTCAACGAATATATTTATACGAAATGTAATATTTAGCGGTGGAAAAATCCGATTTTAGAGTCAGATTTTTCCCCATTGTGTTTTTCCATCACTAAAAGTCATATTTAGTAGCACAAATTGTTTCCCGCCGTTAAAACTTCCTAAAAAGCTCAAATAATGTCTTCTGAGGCAAGGAAAAAAAAACACTTTAAGTAGCAGATTTTTCCACAGCTAAAAGTCACATTTATTGCAGTATCCTTAGCTTTCTATCCATCCACCCATCAACCAGAATAGAGAATCCAGTTAAGCTCTTATATGACTTATAATCTTCCATGAAACTATACACTTATTTTATAAGTTCTTCCCAAATCTTTTCTAGAAGGTCGAGAAAGATGACATCTTCTTATACCCTGGCTCAATGAGCTCATTGCAGCAGCTATCTATAGAATTTTTTCTAATGTTGCTGCATTATTTAGATGTTGCATCAAATCACCAATGTATAACAAAGAAATCGACACTATTTGATGCTTAGCCGACGTCATGTCACCGTTCGAAGTGAACAAAAACCGGTCATTAGAAGTTAGGGAGGATTTGAAAACCCCTTTTTTTATTTAGAGTAGATGTTTGAGGGACCTTTTCTTCTTGCTACAGGAGTTATTGAATTTTTAAACTTTTGTTCTATTCCACCACAACATTATCTTCTAGTTTCTCACCCCCAGAGTTGCATACACTTTTTCAATTTCCCCATTTAATTGTCTTCTTTTTACTATGTCCATTACCCTCCAAAATAAGTGATTTGTTATTTCAACCAAGGTAGAAAAACTCAGCAAGTTGACTCTCGACACTAATGGGTCACCTCATTTTGTTGAAACACTGACTCAAATATAAGTAGTTAATTCATAAGATAATTTAAAAATGATTGATTGAAATATAATGAGTTTAACAATTTATTAATACATGTAACATATGTATATTTAAAATATTATAAGCAAGTAATCTATTTCTAAATTATAGGATTTTACCTGAAAAAACACTTAATGTGGCCATTGGATCAAAACAGACAAATTAGTAAACTATGCGCCAAATAAGGTAATTCGCCCAAAAACCCTCTTTTTTACCATTTTTTTTCTACTGTAATGCCCCTAGATTCGGGTGCATCGAATCTCGGGATGCTACGAGAAAGTACCCAAGAGATGTAAAAATTTTCAATAATATAATCAAGTGTGAATCTTATATGAACAAGTAAATGGACAAAGCCCTAAAATTTTATTTCACTTTAAGGGATTACAAGGTACTTTCCGTAATTAAACTAACTACAATTCTAAGTCAACACGGCCATCTACAAGAAAATGAAAGAATAGAGATCTATGCGATAGACGCCTCTCAATGCACCAACCGCATCACTCTCCGAACCATGCGCAACGGATCAACCGCCAAGTAAAACACCAATCAAAGAAAGCGGAAGGGAAGATACCTGAAAACACTAATGATTGGGTCAGGCTTGATGAGCCAGGCAAATAGGCGTGTTTAGATGCCAGTATGTTATATTAATGATAGGGAAAAAGACCATACCTGATCACAGCTGTACCTACGTGATTAGTATCTTGATAATAATATAGAACATCAAAGTGTAACAGAAACGGTGTGGAGTGTAGTGCGTGAATGATAATCGAGATCTTTATATAATAAATGTTCGATATAGGATATTAGGTAGATAAGAGAAGTCATCATCATCAAGACATCATACGAATCATACAAGCACATCAGAATCACCAGTAATAGAAGTAACCTACGGAAGTAACCTTACCATAACCGTAACCATCGTATCCATATCCAACCATAACAATATCTTTATTAAAGACAATAAACAACGACATCCACAATACATAATAATTATACATCCAATATACATCCACATGAGCACGTTAAGATACGTCCACAGTTGAAGTACAAGGGACGTTGGAGGTCAAATCCAGCCCGCCGTCGTCATCCCAACAACTGTCGATGGACATCAACCATGGGGGTCATAGTCACCCATCGCTACCGTCTCATTGAATAGGAGCGTACAAAAGTCCATCAATGTCCATAGTTACAGCCAAGTCTCAGTCGTTGGTCTTACGTGCTATCTCAACAAACAACATCCATAGCTACAACCAAGTCCCAGTTATTGGTCTTATGTGCTAGATCAATATCATCGTCCATCCACACACCCTGTCCGAGCACCAGCAGTTTCAGTACCCTTTCCATATGGTACCTACTGTGTCATTCACTCAATCTCTCATCCACTCAATCTCTCAACCACTCAATCTCTTAACCACTAGTCTCTCAATATCAATGTCCATGCCGGCATCATATCCCTCGGCAGACCACTCATACATCCAAAAATCCTATAGATACTAGGTGGGGGTACTCCGAACTGGATCACCTTATTGTCCTTGTTATGAGACAATATCAGTCAAGGGTATGAGGCATGGAGTTCGGGTATACTAATCCATCATCATGATTCTCAATAGTTAATAATGCATACCCTTATAAACTTCGCTTCTCGATACGCTTAATTAACATTTTCTCATTATACAGTCCGCCCATCAATATCTATCGTTAAGTTCCTAATACCACAGGCCAGGACTTCAAGTGCAATGTCTCGACATATCATCCAATACGGACTGTAATCATGGATTAGAGCCTTAGTTCAATGCCCTGATTTATAATACCTATCGAGGCCTGCATCCAAGGTTCGGACCTACCAGCCAGCCTCAGTGTCCGTTCTCAACAACACAAGTACCACATGTCACAAATACATTGGTCCCACTTCACCTAAGATAGTGATCACGGAGTTCCATATGCTTATTAAGTACCTTGGTGCTCATGTATGTTTTTAGCATCATAGAACATTCATAACCATTGAATCGGGTTCCATTTTACAACCCAAGACCCTACTTAGGCGGCTACACGAGTCAAGGTTAAGCCTGGCCCTGGACTCATGTCTAGCGTATCCCAAACAGTCCAAATGGAAAGTCAACATGGCCCACACATAATCGGATCATAGAAGGAAACTAAATATGAAAAATCACTGTTTATAGTGTATCGGGTCGACATCATGAGTCTACGGGTCAACCTGGTACTCTATGAAAGTGGGTAGCTAATTGGAAGTTAGAAAACACAGTCTGCAGTGTCCCCGGTCAACCTGGAGGGTCCTCCGGTCAACCGTGTGAATTGCGAGCATTTCCAAAAAAATCCGGCAGGTGTGGAAAACTATAGTGTGGCCAATCGACCGAGCCTTTTGGTCGGTCAACCAAGTACACTGAGTTAGGTACCCTGTGGGTGATTTCAGCTCCCAGCTGAAGGGAAGTCCCTCGTGTGCTCGGTCGACATCCTAGGTGACTAGGTCGACTGAGTACACACGAAGCCCTTAATTTTAGTATTCCACCCTCTTTCATTTTCCATCAAAACTCAATAAAATAAATTGCAGATCTTCACCAATCACCTCCAAACATCAAACACACCTCCCACATCATGATCTCATCACAAATGGGCCATTGATCTTCCAAATGGGAGATTCTCATCCATCAATCGCCAAAAACACATAAAAAGGCTTAGAAAGAGAAAGATATACTCAACATAGCATCCATACAACCATCCCATTATAGAAATCAAACCAAATATCCATTCAAGACAGTAATTAGCAATCTAAGCATCTTAAGAAATTTAATTAAAGAATCTAAGCATGTCTATTTGCCTAATTAGGAAAGAAACTCCTCAATTAACTTGGGTTTCACTCCAATAGCTCTAAGATCACCCTAACAGCTGGATTTACAATCTCTACACCCATTTTCAAAGAGAGAAATGCATAAGGAAGAGAAATCTAAGGAAAAAGACTATTTTACAAGAAAATTGAAAAGAGAGATGAAGATTACATTTACTTGGAGAGAGAAGAGAGATCTAGGAGATGAGATGAGCTCCTTAACTTGTAGATGGCTAGATGTAAATGGGGCTCTAGCTTCTTGCAATTAAAGGGCTAAGATCTAGAGAGAAAAACCAAAATCTCTAATTTAGAGAAAAAGAGATGGGAGAGAATTGTAGTGAAATGAGAGGAAGAGTGATGAGAGGGGTTTCTTTCATAGGAGTTGGTTGGGTAATAGTCTAAAATGCCCTCTCTTGCTAGTATAAGTTTATGATAAGGATGAGGGTATTTAGGGAATGTTAAAATGGAATGACCAAAGAGTTCTTGGTTGCTGATATATTTAAAGGATAAGGACTAGGGTAGTTTAGGTATTCACATATAATGGCTAAAGTATCTCAAATGAGTGATTATGAATAAAGGAGCCTAAAGGCAATAAAGGTAGGCTATTTATTATGACAAAAGCACCCATATTTATTTGGTAGAGAATAAAGGACGCCAAGGTCATTTAAGGTATTAGGATTTCCAAAAAAGAGGAAAAATGTGTGGTTGGAAGGACTAGAATACCCTCATATAATTAATGGGTGAATGGGTTAGCCCATGGGTAGTTGGGTCATTCTAAGGTAAATTGTACAACTCTCTATAAGGGAATCCATCTATAATTAGGATTACAACAAAGACCTCTAATTGACTAATTAATTCTAGAAAAAACACTATTAATCTCAGAAGGGTCTTAACCCTATAAACTAGGCTTAATTAATGAGAATTACTAACTACTCATGTTACTCACCTATTAAATAGGATAGCATAGGGTTGACTTGTCAAATTGGGTCCTACTAGGTATTTTTAGGAACAGGTCCTTACATCTAGAGTCGATATCAACCCTCATTTTAAGTGTTTATGCGTTGACGGTCGATGTCGACCATGGACAGACATAAAAAACACTTTTCCTCATCTTCTTTATTCTTCCTCCCTTCCCCAAACTCGATCCAATGATGGAAAAATTTCCCAAGCAATGCGATTGATGAGGATCCTCTCCATCAAATCACAAGAGAGGATGTATTCTATTTCTATAAGGGTCTTTTGGGGTTTTTGGGTCATTATGATTGAGGTTGAAGAAGGAAGCAGAAAGTTTTACATCTGTATCTATGTTTCTGTCTATTGGAAAAAAAAGGGCTTTTACCGATCAAAATGAAAAAAAAAAAAAAAAAAAAAGATTGAGATTTCTTCTTATTCGAGAATTTTAATTGGATTGATGACATGCAATGCTCGTACACAAGAAAGTAGGTTGCATCAAGAAACTACAGCTATAGTAGAAATTGGAATGCACACAAATCTTGGTTTTGGTTTTCATTGAGAGTTCAGGATCTCATGGAATAGTGAGTTAGTGAGTCTTAAGGGTACCCACTTATGAAATTTCAGAAAGACCTAAATCCTAATCCTCTAGTCATTTGACGTGGAAAATTACAGGCTTAAAGGAACCGCCCGACATCAGGTGGTGACGTCAATCTTAGTCATGTTAAAGGAACCACCCCACATAATTGTTTCATGTAGTCATGTTCATTCTAGTTCGAGGGCAAGAGATTCACATTGCTTAGGAAAAAGAAGGAAGCAGGTGAGAAAAGGCTTTTTTTTTTTTTTTTTTGCGTACCCAGGGTCGACCCTCTACACGACCCTAGGAAAAAATGGTAAAAAAAAGATGGAATTTTGGGCGAATTGCCCTATTTTGTGCATAGTTGGCTAATTTGTTTGCTTCGGTCCAATGACCACATTAAGTTTTTTTTCGGATAAAATCCTCTTTAAAGTATTTTGAAAAAGACATGAGTTTCCTGAGTTGTTGGAGTTAACTCTCCCTGAGTAAGTATTTTAAAGCTGGACGAGTTTAGTTCTAGTCATGAGTTTTCATTTACACTAGGGAAGCAATTAAGTTACGCTATATTCTTTGGGTTCTTGCATTTTACCTATCATCACCTACTCGATCATGATGTGATTACATCATTGCAACATACATGGCATCTCTTCCATGCTCCTACAAAAGATACATAAATTGTTTATCACTTTGTCTGAGATTGGGCTGTCTCTAAACATTTATGGGATTCATGTTCAAAGTTAATGTAAGCCTACGCCATCAACTTACATGGGTGTGTTAGGGATGTTAGCTAATAATCATGAAATATTTCATAATGTCTCAAACTAATCCAAGAATAAAGTATGAATCTAAGTAAACTCATGATATCATTGTGTTTCCATTCTTTAAGGTTGCTTTTTACACGAAGTCTTGGATTATAATCTTTCACTCTTCCCTCTTTGATTTTATCTCACCAACGGATTCTCCACATCCTAGTAGGATTGGGGTTTCCTAAACAACCTGAAGCCACATGAGTTGGATATAATCCAAGGTCTACAAGATTAGGACTCAAGCGGGCTAGGGTTAGTCACATATGAAAGTAATAATAGGAATTCCCAAAACGTAGTTAAAAAAAATCCTAAGATTTGGTCATTCCGTTTTGATAAATATGAAAATTCCTATTACTTATTAGTGTTTAGTGGGATTAATTATAATTTCTTTGGTGAGAAATTCATAATAATACAAATTTCGCTTTCGTTCATTATTTTGATTGGTTTAATGCTAATGTTAACAGTCTTGTCAATAGAAATGGTTGCTTTGATTAATCCAATGCTAACAACTTTTTCAATAGAAAATCATTTGATTCACAATTTCTTATTAACTATTGCATGCAGGTCTTCGATGCTACTGGTATCCAGGATTTGACCATGGCGTACATTTTAAGTGGACGGCCGCTTGCTCTTGAAACGTTTAGGGCCTATAACAAAATAGGCATGTTTCAGGCTCTCTATCTTCTCAGTAATCTCAAGCTTGGACACTACCTTAAGATCCCACCAAGGTCAATATTCTTAATTCAGGTAATGATAAAAAAAAAAGTAGAGAAACAAACACAAAGAAAACTCTCTATTTACATTTTTTTTTTTCTGATAGCCGCCCAGACAAAGGGTTGGCCTTGGGACCCATTAGAGACTGACTTCCTGGAGGGAGCACTCACTCCCACAATAAGAAAGTCTGTCCCGAATATAAGACCTGCTTCAGCAGGGGAAACGTAAGTAAACATCATTATATTAATGGCGTATTTTTTGTAACAATTTTCTAAAAAGCACTTTTGAGCACCAAGGTTCCCGCCAATCCACTTATATAATTTAGTATTCAAGCATCTCCCTCTTCGTGAAAACAATTAGCCTCAAAAGTGGATACTTGGCTGCCCGGGTTCGAACCCCGGGTACACCACTTCTTCTTCTTATGCAAGCTCCTTACTCTAGTGGTGAGGAGCATCAGTTCTTATCTGGCTGTTCGAGCTTGAACCTCGGATATGTCACGCTTTTTCGGCTATGCATAGAGAACCGTGGGACCCAGATTGGAATGGAGTAATCCGTAGTGCAGAACCATGAGTCCCAGGAGCCTATGAATGTTGGACTGTAGTTGAGGACCCATGTGGGGTAGTGGTATTGGGCAAAGTGACATCCTGTGGTGCATACCCAGGCCGAGATTGATTGGGTGCAAGGGCAGACCCACGTTACCATGATCTAGGGCGATCACTCCAGATCAAATGAAGTAATTTGCATAGAGTCAGTTGGACCCTGGGCCATGCACCATATGTGACAGACAGGTCGCCCCACATTTGTTAAAGGTTTCCCCACGTGTCCATCATGGTCTAAAGGTACTCCCAAAAAGAAAAATGTGAGTCTCTATCCTCTATCACGCTTGTGATATGGTAACTTTGAGGGTGCGAATTGAAGAGCACCACCTGTCACTCTTATAATGTCTGAGGGTAGCCCTTCAGTTGCTTACCCTTTGTACAGAAACAAGAGAATGCCCAGGGGATATTTACAAGAAAGAAAAAGTTCCATTCCCAGCTCCGCATCAGTGAACCCATAATCGCTAAGAAGCTCCACCGGTGACAAATGGAGCAGAGAAAGAAAACCCCCAAATGTCTCCTCCTTTCTGTCTTCGTCTTTCTTCAATCTCTTCCTATTTCCTCCTTGCTTCTATATATGTTGTTGCAAATCTCAGTTTAGTGTAGGTTACAGATTATTCTACTAGTAAGGGGAGATCTTGAATGGCCCTACATGAGGCATGGCACAAAGAGATTTCTCTTGAATTGGCTAGGGCAGTAGATCAGGCAAGAACAAAGGAAATGATTATCATATTCTTGTATGGAAAAAATAATAATCATCAAATATTTGATCCTCGGTTAATACATATCGGTGTGTCACGCCCCCGAACCCGATTAATGATTAAACCGGATCCGGTGTGTGAAATTTAGGGCTAATTAAAAAAATTTGCCCTTAATGCCCAAGGATCAAAGTCCGTTGTGAGGATTGTGTGGTTGAGCCTCATTAACAAATTAGTCAACGGTACTTGTCCAGTAAACACATTCGTTAAACCTGTAGAGATATCAAAGCAAGTATGGTATTCATCCCATTATATATTCAAGTTTCAAAGTATAGAACATATAAAGTTTATAAACTTGAGGACCGTTCCAAAAACTTAAGTCCTTGTACAAAAGATATACAAAAGTGTGGTAAGTACAAAAATATAGAAATCTCCAAAAGATGAGAAGGAGTGGCACGGCAAGATATCCCCGTGTAACGCGCACTAGTGCCGGGAGTGATGACGCTAAGCTACGTCATCGACACCCTACTAGCGTACCTTGTCCTCCTCCCCCGATTGAGGATCCTTTGGGATTGCCTCGGCACCCGGGTCTGCGTAATAGTAGTAGGTATCCTATGCACACCATGGAATAAAAGATCAACAACATGTTGGCAAGAAGATAAGCAATATACATTAATCATAACATAACATGTTCCAATTGAGAATAAAGACAAGTACATGATTATAAGATAACAAGGTACAAGCTATGCAAAAAATATGAGAAATACGAGAGTCAAGCAACAAGATAAATCTTAGTAAGATAAACAAGAATAACCATCCATGAAATGTAAGGCAAGCAAGAGGAGACTCAGAGGATGTCCAAGCCACCTCCTGAGGGTATAAGTGACGTCCAAGCCGACTAAGAATACCCAAAGTCCGGCTCTAGGGGGATCCTAGCTCCCGGTCCTAGGAATGGCAACACGGTCCTAGCCCACTACCCACCCTAGTGTCTGGTATCCGGCCCACTTTATAATCCTCAGTCTACAACTAGTCATGAATGCAAGATGATGATAATGATGATGGTTTGTATACGACACAAGTTTCAAGACAATACACGTGGATAGGTTTCCAAGTACAAGATAACAAACCAAGGGCAACTCCAAGTCAAGCCAAGATACAAGTCAAGTTTCAAGTCCCATGAGTAGTCCTATTTCAAGTCTATCCACATGTGTTTATCAATACAAGACAATGTACCTAAGGATGCACTCTAAGTCCGATCACATCCTAATTTTACAAGTTAGGTTACAAGTTATACAAGTATAAAGATAGAGTGAATAAGGTACGACAAGCTACGGATACAAGATTTGCGAGTCAAGAGTGAAGAACAAGCCAATCCTAGGTCAAGAGTTGTCCACCATATACCGAACGTATCCCCAACGGAGTACGTATAGAGGATGAGTCAATGGTGTCCTAGTTTGGCGGGCCCATGGTGTACAGAAGTTATTGTGCACCAATTAACTCATTTCCACACGCATTCGGCCAAGTTACGTTGATATACGGAAAATCCCGGACAATTGACGAAGCACACCAAGCCAATCGTGCTCCATTTTTATTTTTCCCAATTGATCATGCAAGGGTAGGGTCAATGGGTTCCAACCTAGGGTCCAAACTAGGCTTAGAATCCCTTTCCAAAAGAGATAAGGGCTTGGTTCATTGATCCAAGAGCCACTTCCTTTCCCGATCTCTGATCATAAGATAAGTATATCATTGGATTCTACGTCTCAAGAGCTTTCCAACAATATATAGAACTCCAAATTTCGACGAACAGGTCAAAAGTTATGGTCATTCGAAATCTGCCAAAATTCATGAAATCTACCCCAATTCGGCTAGCCGAACACCGAATTGGCATGCTCGGCTAGCCGAAAAGGTGACCGAAGGTGGCTGAAAATACCATGTAAAAACATGGATACTAGTAAAGTAACCGAATGGTAACCGAATTTCCTGCGACTAGCCGAATTCTGAGCAAAACCACAAGTTTTTTAGCAAAAAATTCAATCATTTTGAGTGGCTCCTTCTCCAACCTCTTCCCAAACCTTTCTAAAGGCCATAACCTTCACAAAGAGCCACCATGCTCTCCTCCAAACCACATTTCATCCATTCATCAAGTCATCCACCCATAATAAAATCCATTCAACCCATTAATCCAATTTTAGCATGTGTAATCTAATTAACCATGACAAGCTTGGAATTTAGGGAAGAATTCTAAACAATGAGTTAACAAGAAACAATAATAATACATGCATGCCCAATATATAAAGCAAATTTACTTGCCTTCACCAAAGATAGTGAAATAATGAAAATTGAGAAGATTGAGGTGGAAGAAAGCTCCCACACAAACTCTAGCCAAAACAACTCTCCCAAGCCTCTCTTCTACACTCGAGGAACACAAAGGAAAAGAAAGAAAGGAAATCCATCAACATGCAATCCATTCACAGCCATGAGAAACGAAATGGGAAGGGAAGGAGAAGAGGAAACTTACCAAATTTGAGGCCTAAGGAAAGAAGAAGAAGAGAGGAAGATAATGGTGTAGATGGATGTCCTTGGAAGGTCCTCTAAGGTCCACATGCAAGATGAGAGAGTGAAGGAGGAAGAAGAAGAGAGAGTTGCAGCACTGTTGAGTGAAGGGAGGAAGAAATGAATGATAGGGCTGGGTTGGGGTTAAAATGAGAGGTGGAGAAGGAATGTCTAAAATGCTCATTTGAGTGAAGTGAGAGAAATGCAATTATTTGAGGGACTTCGGGGCATTGAATCGTGACGATTCAAGAACGAAAAGTAACGAGCGCGATGTGATCTTTCCAACGCACCCAAATTCGGGGAAAATGAGATTTTTTGGAAAAATACCCAATTTTTGTTTTAATCACAACCTAACTCCCTATTAAGACTAATCGCATTTGGAATCAAACAAAACTTCGGGAGCATCTTACTAATGATAAAAGAAACTTGCTTAGCCACTAAACCTGTCTAATTATTTGAAATCACAATTTATTAGGCTAATCGCCAAAATTAGAAAATTAAACACCCTGCCACCTCTCACTCGGCCTCTCTCCCAACCCATCTCTTTCAATGCCCACCCCCATGACCCCATCATCATCAACAACAAATATGTCCACAAAACCCACCAAAATCCCATTTCAAACCCTCCCACTCCTAGACCGAAATCTCCCACTTCAATTAAATTCAAGGAGAAAATCTTTTGCCTTGAGATCATGGGTGTGGTGAGTGAGTGCAACATAGAATTATAATATCATGTGAAATTAAAGTGTTTATTTTATAAAAATTATTGTGAGTTTTGTTGTGTATAGTCTTGGATCATTTTAATTTTCTTATTCTTGTGTAATGTTTGCCCCACCCAAATGAAAATTCTAAGTCCGCCACTGATTGGGTGACACGTCCTATTGTGATCTTAGTTCACTCCTGGCATCGGATACATGTGGGCCTGCAATCTTATGTGTATTTACTTTTGCAGTTGGTAATGGTTGAGTGTAGCCAAGTAACACTTGATCAGTAGCAGAATGTAGATTTTACGAAGGGTATTGGGTTCCATCTAATACCAAATGGTGGCTCCCATACCATGTAGAGTTTGTATGAGTCCTTTATATATATTTTTATCATTTAACAATATATTTATAGTACAAGGTACGTACAAAAGAGATTGTAGAGTTAATAAGACTTATCAATATTACAAATGGAGATAAACCTGTGGACTCTTATATCTCATGTATCTGAAATCAGAGTTATCTCTATTGAAAGTGGGTACAGTTGCTAGCACACATATTTACAACCATCTGTGATACAATGATGATCATATACCAAATTAACAGAAATATTTGATTTCTTCCTATGTGATACACAGGTTGTTGGGGAAGTTATCACATCCTTTATTCATGTTGGGGTAGGATGGTGGCTATTATCTACGATAAAGAACATTTGTGAACCAGACAAGTTGCCCAAAGGGAGCCCTTGGACGTGTCCTTATGAACATGTGGTATTTGATGGCACTGTACAATCAGGAGTGGTGGGACCTTCGCTCCTATTTTTCCCACATGGCCTATATTGGTGGACTTACATCTTTTTTGCCGTGGGCATCATAGCAACAGTGGCGGCATGGAAGCTATCTCGAGTCTTTCCTCATAAAAAGTGGATACAGGGAATAAGTGTCCCAATCTTGCTTTCTACCCCTGCGATTTTGCCTCCTGCTTCCCCGGTCTACGTTTGGGCATGGGCTGGACTAGGCATTTTCTTCAACATTTATGTCTTCAGAAAGCACAAGGAATGGTGGGCAAAGTATAACTACGTCCTATCAGGAGCGCTAAATGTAGGACCTGCATTTTTTATACTTCTACAATCCTTTGCTTTTCAAGGAAATAATATATATGGAGTGAATTGGTGGGGACTGGAACTGGGTGATCATTGTCCTCTTGCAACTTGCCCTACCGCTAAAGGGATAGTGATTGAAGGCTGTCCAGTTTTTCATTGATAATTATGGTAATGTTTGTATTTTTGAGGCGTTTATGGGACAAAATGTGGGGTAATATTTGTTTGTTTTTCTTATTCTCTTATATGACTGGAAGGTCGAAACTAGTTTTTTTTTTTTTTTTAAACCTTCAGTTCTGTTAGAATGAGACACAAATTATGTTTCGTACCAATTAATGGGATAAGTAGTCACAAAAGAAGTCAGCCGGCCACGAGTTCGGGTCAACAGGCCCATGGCCACATGAGTTCAGGCCCACAAGCATTCCATTGTCTAAATTTGGCTCAGGGACTCCAGGCTTGTTTATCCCTTTGGATGTTTCTCAATTTCTCAAAATTCATGGTAGGCCTATCTATTGAGCTAGCGATAGAATCACCTGTAAGACATATATATATATATATATATATATAAATAGAGGAATGCTCACACAGGCTGCAGCTGTTCTTATTACAAGCTGGAGCCTGTGTGAGGCCAGGCAGATCCGTTGGGCCTCACACAGGCCCCAGCTTGTAATAAGAACAGCTGCAGCATGTATGAGCATTCCACATATATATATAGCAACTTAAGATTTCAAAATTACATCATCTGGAATTTTCAGACCTAACTAGCTAGGATGGGCATTTTGTCTTTAAAAAACTGTCTGGGCGTTGTATAGAGCTCCCCTATATATATAGGGAGATGCTCTCACCTTACTATGAGAGATAAGGTGGGGGCCCTCACATCCATATCCAATGCCAACAATTTAAATGTGAGGACCCCACCCCTATCTCTCATATAAGGTGAGATATATATATGACATCGAATGTATCAACAAAATCATTTGATTATTTCGGTTAATGATTCTAATCAAAATCGATTTGTTGGGCACAACAATCATTTGATTCTCAAATGATATTGGAGGGTTTTACGGTCGTTGTGGAAATTCCATTCCCGCTGCGATTGGTATCTTCCCTAGAAGAAAAAGAAATAGCAAAATCTCATAATTTATGATCTATTCATTCAACATTTCCCTTTTTCGAGGACAAGTTATCACATTTAAATCATGTGTCAGATATACTAATACCCCACCTCATCCATCTGGAAATCTTGGTTCAAACCCTTCACTCTTGGATACAAGATACTCCTTCATTGCATTTATTGCGATTCTCTCTCTACAAGTATTGGAATTCAAATAGTCTCATTACTCCAAAAAATTCCATTTCCATTTTTTCAAAAGAGAATCAAAGATTCTTCTTGTTCCTCTCTAATTCTCATGTATATGAATGTGAATTCATATTCATTTTTCTCCATAAACAACCATTTCATTTACGATCAAAATCTTTTGGATCCTTTCTTGGGCGAACACATTTCTATGCAAAAATAGAATATCTTGTAGTAGTACTTTGTAACAATTTTGAGAAAACTTGTTAATGGCTGATCAAGCTTGATGGATTCACCCTCTGAAGCAAGAAGTTCTGGTCCTGGAGGTATAATATCAACCCCTTGGTGTCCATCCGATGCATCTGCTATGCTTATTTCATATCCCCCTTTTTCTTTACGTACTATTCTGCTTACTATACCAAGTGTTGTAGCATTATAGACTGTATTGTTACTCTGGCTCCCGTCGGGATAAATCTAACCCCTTCCCCTGTTCCTGCCTACGGATATGGGATATTTTAAGAAGTGAACGCCTTTCTTCATAGAAGGGTCCAGAGAAAGAATGGAAAAAATGATTTCACTATATTTCTGACCAGGAACAGGACCCACTACAAGACTATTTCTTTTAGTGGGGCGATAGCTCTGAAAAAACAGATTGCCCGTCTTTTCTTTCCACTCGGGAGAAATACGATCGAGGGAGCTAATTTGAATCCCCCAGGTAAAATAAGGATCAGGGCCTCTAACGTTACACTACCATACCATTTACATGTTGGGAATTATCTCTTCATGGCATGATGAATGGCTGCAAATACTGCCTCACCAACCATCCATGCCTATCACAGGCATTGTTGCCCATCAAATTATCACATGTAACTAAACAAAAAATTTTCATTAGTCCATAGTGGTTGGATTGATTTATAAGTTCCGGCATGGGTCATATTTTGATTAGATTTCGATACAACTATCAATTTTAAAACAAGGGGAAAACGATTATTTTGAGCAATTATGATTCATCTGCATGTTGTGTTAGTTAACACTAGCATCATGTTTGTTCCTGAATTTATAGCTTGGGCCTGTTTGGATAGGCAAAAAATAGAAAAGAGTGAAGTTAAATGGGTCATAACCATCTAAAATTTCAACTCTACTCCTTTTAAATGAGTCTGACCCGATAGATGAAGTAATGTTGTGAGCCACATGTACCCCATTTTACTTCAACTCTAAATACTTTCATTTTCTTGAGTAAAAGTGGATGCTACTCCAAACCTTAACTTTCAAATAAGCATCCAAATGGAGTGAAGTGAACTACTCTACTTTAACTTCAACCTACTTCTCTTCACTCCATTCCACATGTGAAACCCACTTCATTTTACTCCACTCCTCATTTATCCAAGCAGACCATAGGGTATAATCCATATCTTAAATCTCTCTGTACATCATTTGAGATCTTATTAGTAATGAACTCCATTACACATCCTTTGCTTTTTGTTGATATACATGTTCAATTTTCATCTTATCTAAATTATATGGATGCTGTTTCAAGAAAAGTAGCTGATGAGTCACAGGCTGTAGTCAAATTTTTTAGGGCTGGAGCGTTGTGATCATGTGATTTTGTTGATTGATGATCATGAGAGATGGGGCTGTGGCAATGAGTGTTGATGGTTTGGGTTTAATGATGAAGATATGAGTCATGGAAATTTGGTGTTAGTTATGCGATTGTAATTTGTAGGTGAGGTGAAGATGGGTTCATGGTTGTTAGTTTATTGTCATTGGTTGTCATGTATGGTGATGAGAAAAATGGTATGGTTAGGAAAAAACGAGTTGTTTCTTTCCCTTTATTATCAACATTCCACAACTAGAATATATATTCGTATACTTATAACTACTGATAATTATGGATACATGGGGCTCTTGATTCGATGTTTCTTTTATAGTGGCTGTATAAGAATTGGATTACAATAGTGATACAAAGAGCATCAGGAAAGGAGTAAAGATCATCAGATATACATACAATGTATTGTTACTTCTCTATCATCATCATTATCAAGTCTTATTCCAACTATGTTGAAATGGACTACATAATTTCTGGTTCTCCATTTCGATCAATCCTAAAGTTAAATTCTCAAATAGGTTTTAACATTTTAAAATCTATCTTTACTACTCCCATCCATGTCTTCTTCTGCTAAGTCTACTATTTTTTTTTTTCTTTTTTCCTTACGGAATAAGGGTTTTGAGTCTTTACAGGAGGAAAATAAAAGGCCAAAGCAATGGAAAGAATGAGAGAGAGTAGAAGAAATTAGCAAGATCTGGGTTTGGGCCTGTTTTTATTTCTTTATTTATTTGGGGGTTTGGACGTGTTTGTTTGAGTGGTTGTTTTGGTGTTTATGCAGAGGTGGGAATGTCAGCCCAAGTGCAGAGCTGGACTGCATATGAACAGTGTGCGATCTGCTCCTTAAGAGAACTTTTGCAACAAATTTATCACAAGAGAATAGAGACAT
Source organism: Cinnamomum chago (assembly GCA_038049695.1). Classification (NCBI taxonomy): domain Eukaryota; kingdom Viridiplantae; phylum Streptophyta; class Magnoliopsida; order Laurales; family Lauraceae; genus Cinnamomum; species Cinnamomum chago. The sequence goes on from CP142452.1 coordinate 80,848,672, forward strand.
AATATGATAATTAATAGCAACTTCTTAAATACTAATTCCATCTAAGGGATTTACTCAATCTAGACCAAAACCCAACCTGCTTTGCTTCTAGTTGTTCTTCAGGCTCCTTAAAATTGGCCTTTTCACTCAACTCCACAAATGAATCAACAAGATTTTGAAGCCTAGCAACAAATTCAATCAAAAGAGAAGCAAATGTTGCCAAAGACAATGCACTTGCACTTTCATATGTTTTGGATTCTTCCTCATCAGGCATCTCATTGGAAATGAAAGAGCTCCGTGGGGGGCATGGTTTCTGTTTCTGAAACATCTTTTCAGGATAATGAGCCGAGGGTATGGAAGATTTAGTTGCTATGTTGGAGTTTCTAACATCCCAGGTCTCCGACAATGTTACTACCGGTCTGAGATCAAGCACAGCTTCACTTAAGGACTTAATTCCAAGCCGTTTATTATCGTCTTCCATCATGCTGAGAAGGTCCTTTGCATCTTCCACTTTCTCGATGCGTTTTCCAAACTCCCAATAATCAGAATTGACGAGAAGGTAAGATTTTCGGTCGATCTTCTTTTGCAATTCTTCGGCTGCCTCATGGACTTCAAAGAGGATGTCTCCTGAGCTCAGTTTCTCCATCTTCTTGACTTTGTTGCCAAGCTCGCGCAAGACTTTAGCACCTTCATTGCCTACTCTCTGCAGCTCACTACTAAAAACCTGCCTCCGCTCTGGTGGAGCCTACAATTCAATTTTCAAAAATTAAGTGATGGTAGCATCAACCGCAAGGCAAGAGACATAATTCGAAAGAGAGCAGATTTCCACGACTTGAAATAATGAAAGCAAATACAATCAGCTACGCTGGCAATGATGAAATTATAGGCATACTTCAGAGACCCACAAGCCAATACCAGGCTTTACAACCAACCTATAAATAGGTGACATCTTACATTAAGTCCCATGTGTCAAATTTCTTGTTCAGTTCATTTCATCTGAAATGGTGGTGACTATTCAGTTGTGTCACTTAACCGAACAGAATAACCTTCCTGTAAATATTCATTACATGCACGTATGTTCCTTTGTAGTCAAAACTAGAATTGCTTGGATTTGTGGTTGCAAAATTTGCAGGAGATCAAAAGAAGATCATAAATTTTATATTTATTTAGCTGGTGGTGCAGTGAGTTGGATGTCATAGTTGTAGTCCATATTGGCTTTGTCTACAATAGAAGCAAGAGTACATGGTAGCTACACATGCATGTAAAGAAGGTAACTAAAGGGTTTACTTCAGGAGTTACAAGCAAGATGTACCTATAATTGATTAAAACTATCAACGCATTGCATCTCGTAAGAAATATAGCATTTGGATCAAGGATTAAACACAATGGATACTCTATCACTTTGTCCATGATGTGATGTAAAACACACAGATCCCATTGCAAAAGATTGACGCCCGAGACATGCTGATAAGCCTATTGCTAAGGCGTTCACTTAGTGCAAGACTTCTCTCAGGCTTGTAGTTACCTTATCTACTAAGACATTTAGATAAAGTTTGCAGTTTTTCATACTTAAAAGAAAAATAAGACTTCAAATGGGAGAATATTGGAACCCTCACATGGCAACGCAAGAAGGAATGAAGCATTTTTTAGCCTAAACAGGAAGCTTTACTTTCCTCCCTCAGGTCGCATGGATGACAATAAAGGGGTTTCAAAAAACCCTCATATGTTTAACACTAGCGAAAAAAGAAAAAGGCTTTTGTCTAAGGGTATGCATTGTGAGAGGAAGAGTTGGAAACTTGCGTATTCCTTTGTTTTCTAGTGAAGAAAAAACGAAATGTAACAAAAAAGAGAACTTTGAGAAACCTAGCTCAGAAAAACAGAGCAGAGAAGATTCCATCAAATATTTAAATATTTGCAATAAAGGAATTATATTGTAAATAAATTATGTATTTTTTTCAAGTCAAACTACGTAAAAATAGAATCTCAGGACTCCAAGGACACATAGGATTCTTTATTACTCCCCATCAAGCATGGATGAGATTGGAGGCCATGCTAGTCAAGAATGGACCAGTAAGGCACTAACACATCTCAAGATAGAGGTTTGGAGACATGGTGGAGGAAACAAACCTAGTAACCAGCAGACCCAAAGCAAGTTTTTCTGTAACAAAGTGATAATAAAGCTATATATGCTTTTGTGTGAGCATGAAATACTGAATTCAAAGACATGTAGAGAGCACCAAAATAAAACCATAACAAATGGGAGACTAAGGAAGATAAACACCAATATTGCGCAAAATAAAATATACTGCAACAAGTCATCGACGGTTCATTACAATTTTTCACTCTGAAGAAGCTACCTTTTGCAGTCTGCATCAGTAGACATCATTCAAGCTCCTTTTTCCATAATGGATCATTTAGTCACCATCTCATCTTAGTCCACTGACCATGGCACAATGACCATATCAAAGGCAACAATTTCTCTCCTTTTTGCAGTCACCCAGGGGCGAACCTAAGTATTGGTACGTGGGTGCACGCACTCCCGCGAGATTCGAGAAACTCCTTAATATTACCTTTAAAAAAAATTCTTATTTGCCTTTTTAACTTGACCATTGCCCGCACCACCCAAATGAAAATCCTGCGTCCGCCATTGCAATCACCCAATCAACCAACATGTGCAACACCGGGTGCATCAGTCCTCCACACCAATAGAGTGGGCCAATAACCCACAGCCTCATGATCTGACCCGTTAAAGGCTCACTTGTTGTTTTCTGGTTTATGGACTCATGCATACTCTAATTGTCGATTTGTTTTCACATGTGCGCTAATGATGACAAGAGACACAAATTAGTCACTTTCAAATTTCTCCATCTAAAATCCTCACTTATGCACACATACATCCAAGATTCACAAGATCGTCTTTCTCATCAAGCCATGCAATCATAATTTATATCCTTCTAGAAGGGATCACGATAGATCTGATCTAGTGGCACTAGCTCTAACAAACTAAAAAACAGCGGGACAATATACTGATGGACTCCATACATACACGTAGTGATCACCAGCTAAGCAGAAAAAGGCATTTTCGCAAGATATCGACCGAGATCAAGGGGTTATAATTATGGTAATCCATCACACTCCTTTTTTGAAAGGACCACGCAATTGTTGGAGGATAATATATAATATTCTTTGTTAAGAAGGTCGGATTTGATTAAATTGATTATTTGGCATTTTGATGTAATTAGGATTAGATGATTAGAATGATGAATTGGTATTGATGTGACACAGATTGGATATGTATAGATTTATGATGTGATAAGGTTAATTATCAAGAATGTACTCTATAAATAGCCAACAATTTTCAATGAAATATACCACAATGAATTAGTTTAATTGCATGGCTTCCCATTTTAATTGTGGTTTTAATTAGGCTTCTATTTTTCTAGTTTTCACTTTGATACAGTTGTGCAAAAGACAATTTCATAACAATATGGTCTATGGACCATATCATCAAACACGAAGTATGGCTCAAGTGGAACAAACAAGCATTTACAACAATAGAGATTATAAACTTCTACCAAAAAAACAATAGAGATTATAACATACTTCCAAAAGAAAAATATTGAAGAAACGGCAGCCTCTGTAGTCAGTCCCCACAGAAACACTTAACAATAAATAGAGGAGTACTATATTTTTCGTTAAGAAACCAAATAAATGAGAAAGCACAGGGACCTGTATCTCTGAAAGTATGCATCCGTGCAATGCCATGACCATGAATGCACAATGCCTTAGCGCACCGCTGACTTTGACATAGTTCTTCCAAGGATATCTCAGCATCTTATAAGGGCCATGGGGTGGCTCCCAACTAGCAAATCCTTGCTGCAAATTTAAGAATTTTACTTAAAAACACTGCTCCTCAACAAATGAAATACCACTGATAGTCCAACTGAAACAAAAGCATACCAAAGAATCTTCTTGGCTCGTAGATTCTACAGCTGACCTGTAGCCACTGTACAGAGGATCATCAGAAGCTTGGTATGTAAGAATCTTCGATGGGACTCTCTCATATTCAATGCATTGGAGGTATCCATTCACACAACCTAAAACATACAAGTATCAATTAAGCATCCAAAAGTTGATGAGCTGATAAAATAGCACAATGTCACTTACTTACCTTCCAGAGACTTGGCAACCCCCAAGAAGTTTTTCACCACTAAATTGTGAAGATCCTCACCTGCCCAAATGGGATAAATGCAAATATTTATACCCAAACCAACCCCAGCACCGAGAGCTATGAGCAAGAAGCGCGTGACTGCAGTGTGGATAAATTCCCTTGTTCGATACCCAGATACCATTATGAAACAGTATGTCAGCAAGAAAACCCGGAAGCCATATTCATATGGTTTCATTGTTGGATACAGTTTAATGAAAGTTGCCAAGAAACCTGAAAAAAAAACATATGCATTATAACACAAATAATTAGTGACCATATTAATTAGCAACCATGTGAACTATGGCCTTTCTAAGTTGCCAAAATGATTGTATCCTCTTCTTTTTTGTATATTTGTCCTAAAGGAAAATGAGACGTGATGCAATAAACAAGCAACACATGTCACGTTTCCCAACTCCATAGATAACAAAAGATGGCAAAAACTGCCACAAATCATCCACACAAATGAAGAAAGAAATATTGCAGAAGAACAAGATGGTAAATACTTGCTTAGTCAAAAATCTTCTTTAACACCTTTTTAAGCTAATATATCTGCACATTGGTTACAAGCTTGGTTCCCAAAGTCCAATGGTAAACAACTAAACTATTGGGTTCACGAGATGCACTTAGTGCTCTCAGTATTCTGTAAAATACATAAAGAGGATTGCTACTATAATTATCTATCCGGATTGTTGTGCTATTTCAAATATCAAGAAAAAAGTAATTACGGGCTACGATGTCAAAGATCTTGGTCTTCTGAAGTATTTTCTAATAATTGAGGTCGTAAAGGTTAATTTGTAGAAGCATTCTCTCATAAAGGAAGGATGCACTAGACCTTTACCATAAAATGGTCTAATCTTATCTAAAAGCAAAGCTACTAACACCTCTCTCAAGCCCAAATGTAACATTTGATTGGTGGATGGTGACCAGCCTAATTCTTACAAAAGATAGTTAGCTATCCTATCCATCTCAAATGTGTCTCAAGGCAGTTTACTGGATACTAGGATAAAAAAATGGTAACCAACATGTGGTATTCACATTTGAGTTATTGAATGGCTGATTGGGCTCGTTCGCTCAATGATCATAGGTCTACATCTGTTGCACATCTCTTGGAGTCCGAGATTGAGTCGTTTTGAAAATTAATCTATTGTTTAAAAATAAAAATATTTTTTTCTTTAAAGGGTATTGCATGTGGTCACTCATATGGACCATGTGGGAGATTGTTGGGACATATGAGGGTGCAGTCTACAAGACCACACATCCCTTTCATGGGCTCAACCTGGAAGACCATATGTATTAAAGGGAGGAATCCCTTGATTTGAATTTTGAAAAACTTGGACTTAGAGATAACGGGGGCATTCAACAAACAGATTATGGTTTGGCTAATATTGAGGGATAAAACCTATCAAAGATAGAATTCCATGAAGAAAGAAATTATCTTAGAAAACCTATACTGAATTACTAGGTTTACGGCAACTCACTTCACTTCATACTTTCTGCTTGGAAACCCATCAATAATCACGCATAAAGGGAGGTCGAAGAGACTTGTAAATGCCCCACAAAAGACAATATCATGTTGCATAGATCAAGACACCAAGCAATGAATTCAGGTGCGTGTTTACATAATTTAGTACGCTTGTGTTGTCAGATGCAAACCTATCATGGATGATCCAACTGTAATTTAGTATCATTGATGCTTTCAACTAACAATCAAATAATGTTATATCTAAACTAGATGGGTGAGCAACCTACCTTGTAATTTAAAGCAAGAAATCTACTAAAAATTCTACACTTAAATCTACCCATTAAGAAAATAAATCCTATTTGGTCCAAAGCTCTATTCAGGTAGGAATTCAAAATAAAGAAAGGAGAAAAAATCATATTAGCACTCATGAATCCCTGATTATTTAAAAAAAAAAAAAAAAACTTAATGTTTCCTTATTGACACACTGACATTAGGATTTTCCAAAACTTCCACTTTGAGATTGCACTGGCTGTGGAACCGACATTGTCCACAGAGAAACCATTCGTCCGTTCATCAGCATATGTAGTTTTTACTATGCTACAGAGTTCCATTAGACAGAGATGGAAGGCAAACTGTTTTCTTGGTAGTCCTCATGCATAAGCACTCTTGAGTTGGCCTTAATGAGCATTGCATTCCAATACTTGGGCTAGGATTAAGCTTGTCCAAGCCCGCCTATTTAGTTATGACGCCTAATGATGCAGTAAAGAAGCCCAAGAAGGTCCCTGGGCCCACATGATGGACCCAGCCATCCAACCCAATCCATTGGGTTCAGTTCACAGGTCCAATTGGCTGAGAAGCTACTTTGGCATGCTTCCTTCAATTGATAATAAGATTTCAGAGTTCCTCGTGAGTTTTATGGGTTGTTTTATGGTTTTGCTTGTGCCCTAGCAGCTGGAATCCATCTTGGATTCGATCAATCCCCCGAGGGATTGATCTATTGCTCGATCGCCGATCCGGGCTGCGCCACCTAATATACAGGCCCACAGTTAGCTGCAACACAGAAAGTTAGGCCTATGCCAAGCCCATCTGCAAATTATTATGCTGTGATCAGGCCACACCGAAGCAAGCCATTAATTTAGGCCTCTAAGAGAAAAACAGGCCCAATGCCCAACCCATTTAACTACAGAATAAAAAGATGAGGAACACACGCAGGCCATAGGTGTAAAGGACTAATCAGGAACATTTTATATAATCAACATATATTTAACTAAGGATCCTATTTAACAAAATGCTTCAACATACCTACAGTAAAAATGCCGAAAATGATCATTACTTCTTCGTACTTTCCAGCCAATGTGGACAGCTCTGCAGCACCAAGAGCAAGTCCACCAGCAGAAAGAGTCCCCAAGGCCCGATTAAATCCTTTACTGAGTGTGGCACCTGTATAAGAAATGAAATTTTAAAAATATTAGATTCCTTTTGATCTTCTCAAAAGTTTTCTATGGATGTGCAATCCAAAATATTAAATTGCATCAATAAACTTCCAATGAGAGAGTAGCACAAGAATCCTAAGCCTTTTAAAGGTAGTTGTGTCCATGGTTTAAAATAGTGGTCGTGGAGGGCACAGTGGGCCGCCTAGAAACCTTTACATCTCCATGCTTCACTCTTCATCCCCTAAACACCCTTTCAACAAAAGTCAATTTTTCCCTAGGAATTGGACAGGATTTGGGTTTCATTACGGATTGCTTGCAGTGTCATTCTATCAAAGAGGCTAGAGATGAAGTACCATAGGCAAAGATTCACAAGAAACAATCAAATAATCTCCCAACCATCAAGCTAGTAATTAAATCCTAGTAAAGTGATGGTCCTATTGAGATGTTGAATAATTAAATCCAAGTAAAGTGATGGGTTCTATAGAGATCTCCACATTGAACCCTTCACCCTCATTTCTTTTAAAAACAGGGGTGTTTCTTTTCAATCCAAAAGTATCCAACACACATCTGACCCATGAATTCGCACTCATCCCAATCTGACATGATCAAAACAATAACCACCATTCGATCGAACGGTGATAAAAAAAAAAAAAAAAAAAAAAAAAAAATCTCCTTAAAAGCATGGGTTAGGAAAATCTCATCAACCCTCATCTCTACCTTTTGGGTTCCATTTGTTTGCATTGAATTGAATTCCTAGTAATTCATTTTCAAGAAAAAAAATGGGGGGTGGTGGTTTTCTTAGTTGTTGTTCTTCTTACCAATGCTGAATTCGAAGACGACGACGACAGTGAGGATGGCCCAGACAGAGTACCTGCTGAGATCCTTGAAAGGTTCTTTCATGAATATGAGCAGAGATATGAGCGTCAGAGCCATTCCCATCTTCGCCGAGAACACCACCTTCCGAGGATCCGATCGCGCCATCTCCCACGCTTTCCTCACCACATCTCTCCCACCTTTCCACAGCTTTGCAATTCTCCCATCTCTCTCTTCATGCAAGTCGAACCCAAGCTCCCACTCGCTCTCCTTCCGCAACAATAGCCTCTCCTTGATTCTCTGCGTAAAGTTGTATCGAACTGACCCAATTCTCGGAATCGCCATCTGATCCGTCCTTCCTTCTTCCTCTTCTTCTTCTGCTACTTCGACTGCTACTGCTAGCTGTTGCTTCCTGATCAGATTTTGAAGAAGAAATACTAGTAGAGAAGGAACTCAGTCAGGGAAGATGAAATGGGAAAATCCTACTGTTGATGATGAGACAGTGATCAGAAAAACATGTGGATGTTGTCATGTTGAGACAGTGATCAGAAAAACATGTTGCTGTTGGGTAGGATATGGAAGAAAAGGGGAAATCTGATGTGATGCAGACATCAAAGTCTCGAATAACGAATCCCGATTGAAGAGGGAAGCTGCCACCAACTAGGATCTGCTCCCGTTTTGAGTAGAGTCACGTGACGTGGAAACACCAAAATTTGATGATATTTTCTGCCACGTTTCATGTAACACGAGGAGCTCCATCATGGGCCACATGATTTTAATTGGGACTGTTGAAAAAAATATCAGATATGTTTTTAAATTATTTTAGAGAAAACTTTAAAAAAAAAGTCTACATTGCCACCGACCAAAAGAGTTATCATAGTTTTTATGCAACAAAATCGGTATGTCTGTCACAATACTCATTTTTTTAGAGTTAGCGACGACGTCGTTGCTCATTCGTCAAATCTGCATCTTTTTCAACCTTCATCATCTACAATCGTTAGTTTTCTAGTACTAAAAAGAACCAGAACTCTATATTATTGTTTTTTATACACAGATATATGAATATGGGTCATAGATATGGGAGAGCAAGGGAGAGGCTCAGGATGCAACTAAGAAAGAGTTCATGGACTGCTTAAAACTGTTAGAATGAGAGCTCGAAGACAAGTCAGTTTACAGTGGCAAGAGATTGGGATATGTGGATGTGGTGCTCGTTTCATTCGCCTGCTGGTTCTACACGTATGAGACGAATGACAATTTCAGTATAGAAAATGAGTGCCCTAAACTAGTTGCTTTGGTGAAGAGATGCATGGAGAAGAAGAGTGTCTCCAAGGTCCTTCCGGACCCTCACAAGGTTTATGACTTTGCTGGCGATTTGAAGAAGAAGTATGGAGTAGAGTTCTGGTAAATGATTTTTATGGGGGAAAATGATGGGAGGAAGAAGGCATCAATGGGGGAAATACATGCTCAAAAAGACCCGAGATTCAAAACTCCACTGATGCCTTCTTCCTCCCATCGTTTTCCCCCATAAACCCCATTGAGCATCTCCCTTGCTCTTCCATATCTGTGACCCACACTCATATATCTATGTATAAAAAACAGTAACATAGAGTTCTGCTTCATTTTGGTACAGAAAACCAACAATCGTAGATGACGAAAGTCGGAAAAAATGCAGATTTGATGAATCAGCGACGACGTCGTTGCTAACTCTCTATATTAAGCGACGACGTCGTCACACATTTAAAAATCTTTAATTTAAAAAAAAAAAAGGGAAATGGTCACAAGGAACTACTTCTGTGCAATATTGACTAGTGGTCTGTTTTTCGATTAGAAGCCATCTAGGGTCCTTTTTTTTTTTTTTTTTAGTTTCTTTTATGTAAGCCAACTAGAGTAGGTCCCACCTTCTAATTGATTAAACGGAAAAACACGATTAATACTGTTTCTCACAAGAATTTGATAGGTTAGGGGTTTTTTTTTTTTTTTGACATGATGTGATATCTTGGCCTTAGCATTTGAAATGTAATATTTACTTCATTGTAATTTCAAATTTCACCCCCCTAAAGAGTCTAAATTGACTTTTTCAAATTTTTGAGATTTCATTTTCTATGCATTTGGTTGGAGTTTTAAATGCTCCATCAAGATGAGAGATTTGAAATTCCACTTCAAAAGACAGTTTTTAAAATATTCAAATATTACTCTAAACGTGAATTCTTAAAATTTTAATAAAGAAATAAGCCCTTTATCACATTCTTACTCATGTGTTGGATCACAGTGTATAGGGTATTCTTATTCACATGATTTATAAGAATACGTCATTGGAGGAGATCTCATCTTGAATTCCAAATTCAACACTACTTGAGTTGAAATGATCCAAATTCCATGGTGATTCAGACAGCAGTGTTATTGAAGGTGATCTTTCTCTTGAATTCACTAATATTAATTATATCTGAGGTTAGAATACCACTTTGTAGAGATTAGAAGAGTCTATTTGTTTGATTCGATCACACTCACAAAGAGTATCGTCATCCACCAGGGATGAACGTGAAACTCTTGGCCACAGGAACATGTTACTATTTAAATCTTATCTAAACTCTTTTTTATTTCATTTTTTGGGTATGGCAGCTAACGCCTGACATAATGGCCCACCCCACACATCTAAAAATATCATATGTGGGCTCTGTTGTTATCTATCAAGATTTAAACTAATAACCTAAATTTTCATGAAGATCTTGTTTATAACATCATAAACATGGTTGAAGATTTTGTCCATGCTAAATTATATAAAACTTGGGTACAAATCTCACATGTACTATTAATATACTTTTCAGTGTTCTATATAGAGTATACACATGTAAATGTTGCTAAAACAGTTTGGAACAAGCATTTCATTTTCATATGGGTGCAGTGCAGGTGAGCTGGGAAAGCAGGGAGAAAGGAAACCATGGACATCACCAGGATCTAGTTTGAAAAGGTGGTTCGGATTTGTGATCCGGATCCTCACATCAGTCTTATTCAGTCTTGAGACAGCCACGGCAGACTAGACATCCGACAGGCAATATAAAACATGGAGAAAAGTGGCCAACCATGATATAAAGCAGAAGTGGCCGGCCATCCATCACTTAAATTTGATGGTTTTGGTGAATCAACAAAGCAATCCATGATCTAATTTATGAAGATAAGATGATTTCCATAGATGGTCATGCGATTTAAGATGGGCATAAAGCCTATAGAAAGAGAGAAGAACAAGTAAATCAAGTATAAGAATAAAATCTGATTATGGTTTAAAGCCGTTTTTAGCAATGGCCCCCATTTTTCACAATGCCCCCTCCCGCCTGCCCACCCCCAAGGCCATATCCTGGTTCTGCCCCTGCCTTTTACAATTGGGGCTAGATTTGTATCTGTTTCTTTGAGAGTAATTGGATTGGTTTTAGACTGGGGCTGCACGTGGCAGTTTGGATCGATTTAGCACTAAAACCAACCACTAAACCGAATCTATCGGTTTTTTAATCAAATATTTTGATGACTGATCCAACCGATAGAGACGGCTTAAACTGAACCAGACCTAAATACTACGGTTCAGTCATTTAAACTGTTTTTTTTTTAATCATAAATTGAATATTTCAAAATAATGACACCCCCAGAAGAGACGCAAGAGACACATGAATTGTTGAATGCCAACCAAATAAAATTCTAACATCTAAATAGTCAAATACTTAAATTACATAATATATCGGTCGGTTCAGTTTAGGGGTTCAAACCGATAATCAATCGATCTAAGCAGTTTCTACGATTTTCAAACCATAGACTGAACCGATCTACTATAAAACCGATCTGAACCGACCGGTTCGGTCGATTCGGTCCGGTTTAGCGGTGATGCCGGATTTTCTGTGCAACCCTATTTTAGACTAATAAGTTCGACCAATGCCAGATCACCCCAGTTATATAGATAGTTATGTAACACCAAGCTTAGGTAAACCTTTTTAGACCAAATACATAAACTAAGGGATGATATTTGATCGATATCTTTACTAATGAGTCTGGAACCCTGTTTCTCAAAAAAAAGGGAGATATTGTTTTGTCTGATCAGAATTAGTCAACTGTGTAAAATCTCATGCCAGCTAATGGACCCTCTCAATTACTTCCTTGGAATGAGAAAATCAAGGAAGAAATTTCACACGGTTAGCTAATTTTAATCAGAGGAAATATGACTCGTTACTAATACGTGAGAGTAGGACTGCCAATTACCATTCACACGATTAGAGAATATTTTTAGAAAAGGTTGGATATGGAAAGGATGAGTTCATCCTAGATTTGATTTTATTAGACTTGGGCTATATTAAGAATATCATTATGGTAAGATCTTTTCTCAAATCTTAAAGATTAGTTGTTTCAATGATTTATATCCATTTGTGAAAAGGGGCATTTGACGACGGGTCCCTAAACATTTCACTTTATGGCCTTAGATCCATAATTTTTTCTATAGTGTGATAGGTCATTTTTCCAAATTTGAAGATCTAAAATGTCTAATTTATCATTTTTTTAAATAATATCATATGATTGTGAGATATTTCATTAATAATGGTAAACTACCATTTAATTGGCTACGATTAATGGAATCCCATTAATGAGATTTTCAAATAAATTCTAAAAACACACAAATAAATTTCAAAAAATGCAATAATTTTTAAAAACACAATAAATTTTTTAAAAAAGAAAAAAATTTCAAAAGAACATAGATAAATTTGAAAAGATGCAAATAAATTTCAAAAGACTCAAATAAATTTCAAAAGATCCAAAGAAAATTCAAAAAATGCAAATAAATTTCAAAAGACGCAAATAAAATTAAAAAACGCAAACACAGTTGTCAAAACTAAGATAAATCAATTTCCCAAATTTCTGAAAAATTTGCCAAAAACTCAAGTATTTTTGCCAAAAACCAGTTAAATTAATTTCAAAAAATGAAAATAAATTTGAAAAGACATAAATAAATTTGAATAGACGTAAATAAATTTGCTAAAAAACTTTGATAAAATTTTAAAAAAAAACTCAGATAAATTTACCAAAAACAGAGAGAAATTTGATATAGGACAGATAAATTTGACAAAAACTCAGATAAATTTAACAAAAACTCAGATAAACATTACAAAAACTCAGATAAATCTCTAGGCTCCGTTGCCTTTCTTCTCCAGCAAGGCCAGCTATGATGATGGATTCCGGTGGTTCTACTTCTTCGATGCCAGCAGATAGATCTGATGACGTTCGAGCCATGCAACGCGTCTTTCTTCTTCAACCACACCTAATCTTTAATGACAAGACTACAACTCCAATCACCTGATCTAGTGGAAAGAAGGCCAATCACCAAACTTGGCTTCCCTCCTCCAACATCGCCAACGATGTCATCCCCGACTTCGACTCCCCCTGGTGGACAGCCGCCAAGAAGGCCGACGCGGACGCCCTCCGCAGCTGCCTCCTCAACTACCCCTCCTGCGATGTGGATGTTGTCGACGAAGGCGACCGCAGCGCCCTCCCCTTTCTGCAACAATGCTGTAGTGCGAACGGCCCAGGTGGTTGCTGTTAATGCTTGCCTGTCAAGATGGGCCATGTGGCGATTGCAACCTGGTGACTAGCGTCGATCTATTCCGGCCTGGGACCCAACTTGGATCAAGGTGCCCTCTCACTGTTTCCGTTCTATAATCTGAGGAGGCGTCGATCTGCTCCCACATGGGCCCAACTTGGATCAGGATGCCCTCTCCTTGTTTCCTTTCTGCAATCTAAGGATTTGGATAGCAACTGTGATAAAATCCTGACAAAATCTTACAATTTGAGGAGGTGTCGATTTCCTCCGGTGTGGGACCCAACTTGGATCAGGGTGCCCTCTCCCTATTTTCGTTCTGCAATCTAAGGATTTGGAGAGCAATTGTGACAAAAATCCGAACCCGTGGCCCACTGATCTTTCTTCTATTTCTTTTATGCCCTAAGCATTAATTCAACAAGTTCGGGTTGTAGAAGAAGAGGGAGAATACAAGATATGAAATTTTAAATTTCAAAATTTTATGCCTAAAACGGTTGAAAGGGTAAATTAGTCACGAAATATGTAATTGTGCGAATGTAGAGACCTCTGACTACAAAATATCTAGCCGCGTGGACCAGAGCCCTTAAACAGAAATTGCGTGGACAAGAGCCTCTAAATATTCCACTTCAAGGACCTATCGCTAATTTAGCCTTGTGAAAACGAGGAACATGCTCTTTTCCACTTTAATTTGTCCAGTGGTTTTGGTTTTTAGCTTGAACTTTGGTTTCTTATCTCATAATATTTTGGATCGGTGAAAAGAATGGTTTGATTCCAACTAATTGGAATCTCCCTCTTAACAATCACCTTCCCAATTCATGGGTTCTAGGTTAATGATGGGCAATTTAGAAGGCTACAAACTGGCTTTGTTTTTAGGGGCATTCGTATTTGCAATGGACCGAGCGTAAATATAAAGAAAGAGAGAGAGAGAGAGAGAGAGAGAGAAAAAAAGGCAAAGAGAGAAAAGAGAAGGAAGAAAAAAGTAAACGAAGTATTCCACCTTTGATCTTCCTTCATTTTGAGCATATTTTGACCATGGTGGTGATGAAAAGTGGGCTGGAGAGTATTTGAGGCCTTTGGAGAGATAATTAGTAAATCTCTACCATATCATTTAGTGTTTGACATTAAATCCTCAATTTATGAGTAATTTTTGAAAGGATTAGCCTACGAACGATATGGGAGCGAAAATCATCCCGAATAAAATGTGTTTTTTTTTCTCCATCAAACTAAATATTTGTTTATGTGAAGGATTTATTAATCATTGAACCATATGATATGTTTTATTATGATTTATTATGAATAATTTGTGTGCTTGTAAAAGAAACAAAAAACTTGTTGAATACTTGAGCATAACGAGATCAAATCTAAAACTCAAATCAAATTTGAATATACTGAGTAGAAGTGATCATCATCATCACCCCCAACATAAATTGCAAGAATAGAAGTGATGATCCCTACTATAGCAACAAGTCCTCGAATTAGACAGCCATGCTAATTCTACCTCGGTTTTTCCATATTTGCTGCTCATTTGAACTTAGGCCTGTGAATGGGACGGGCAGGGCTTAGGCATGGGTTGTCCAATCTCATCCCGAATATTGGATGGGCCTGTCAGGGGTTGTCCAATCTCAGCCCTAAATTGAGTGGGCCTATGTCAAGTCCCATCATGTCCAGCTCGAGATGGGCCTGGGCTTTAGCACGATCTTGAACAGAAGGATATAATTATATACAGCCCCACGCTAGTCTCAAGGTTTTGTAGATGTGTTGACTTAACCTCTTAGTTTGAAACATGACAGAGCTCACCACTGAAGAACTACAAAGTTGTTTCCTTGAGGTTTTGTGTATAAAATGCCATCTAAGCAAGTGGTTTTAGTAAAGAAGAGGCAAATACATGTCATAGTTTTATTGAATCAGACCACTTGCTGCTGGAGCATGGAAGAGCATAATTTGTGAAATTGGGTTGCATCTTGGTACATTGAAAAATTTAAAGCTAGAAACTAGAAAAAATTTGATGTTTGTGTAAATACCTAATTAGCTATGGGTTGCCCGAGATTCAGTGAAAATGACTAAAGCTAATTGTAAAAAAAAAAAGAAGAAGAAGAATATTATGGATTTGCATTTTATTTGGAATTGGAAAGGACTAAAGCTAATTGTGAAAAAAAGGAGAAGAATCATATGAATTTGCATTTTATTTGGAATTGAAAAGGTGAGTGGGGGTGCAGGTTTTGGAACTGAGGTTCTGAGTACTTTAACCAATAATGTAATGAATAAAAGGCCAAAATGGTATGATAAAGATAATCATGGTAAATATACCGTTTTAAGGGCCTCAATTAGAAATTAATAGAAGTAAAAAATACAACTCATATTTAGTGAAACATCAAAAGAATCAGTAAAAAAATAATAAAATTAGCTTGGAGCGGGCCGGACTTGAACGGGCTGGGCTTCCTCTATCCAGTCCTAATCTCACTTTGATCGGGCTTTAAAATTATTGACCAATCCCAACCTACTTGGCTCAAAAAAATTTAAAAGCCTTATACTTTTAGCCTTCGACCAGGTTCAACGGGATAAATTCAAAGGCCTATTTGAGCTCCTAATAAGGTTTCCATGATAAGAATGATATGGAGCCGTAGTACTCGATCAAGATCCTTCGCCAGTCTAATCTGGCCTAGTCCCGACAATGACAACTTCGTATAGAGAAGTATCATAAGCGGTTTTAAAAATAGGAATGAAATAGTTAGCAAGCTGGCATTACTACCATTTGCCTCTATTTTTTAAGTCTCTACCAACCAGTGTATGAAAGTAGATGCAATGCTTCTGTTTTCTCAAGGCCACCATTGGATGTGGGTAGAAAGCAAAGGGAAAAAACTATAGAGGTGGGTGAATAGTGAATTTGGCCTAAAAACTCCAAGTCCATTTTTTTGATTTTTTTTTCAAAATCAAAGAGCGTAAATCAAGATCCAACCCGTTGAAAATGTTCATAAGATCAAACACGACTATGACACAAAATTTAGATCATAATCAATCTCGAGATATATACAAAAAAATATGAGTCATTGGATGTAAATTTCTAGAAGCTGTGGGCCCCAAACACAATATACGAATCGTTAGATCTCTTTGGAAGGTTGGAAACAGCCATATGACTAGTTTTCAATACTTGATACATTGTAGATCTCGATATATTTGTAAAGAGATATCAACCATTGATGTATCTTGATTAATTTTGGACTTGTCCAATGAGCAGTAATGTCTTTTTATTTTTTCTTATTATTCTTGGGATAGTAAATCACGATCCAAACTGTTAAAATTATTCTTAGGATCAAGCTCAGCTAGAGGCCAGGATCAAATTTCAGCCATTGGATCATCACCAGTTTCGAGATAAGAGAAAAGATTCGTGAGTCTTTTGATAGTATTTTTTGGATTATGTGGGCCCCAAACATAAGATCCAAACGGTTAGATCTCTTTGGAAGGCTGAACATGGTCATGGGGTTAATTTTCAATGCTTAGGATAGTAAATTACGATCCAAACTGTTAAAATTATTCTTAGGATCAAGCCCATGTAAAGGACCAAATTTCAGCCATTGGATCATCACCAATTTCGAGATATGAGAAAAGATTTGTGAGTCTTTTGATAGTATTTTTTGGATTATGTGGGCCCCAAACACAATATCCAAACGGTTAGATTTCTTTAGAAGACTGAACATGGTCATGGGGTTAATTTTTAATGCTTGATACTTTGTGGATCTTGAAAGATTTGTGAAAAACTTTCAACCATTGATATAAAATTGTTTATTTAACATAAATCTTTACATTACCAAACACTCCTTTTTATTCTAGCCTCCTTTTTTAATGGCTCTATTTTGAAGAATATATTAAAAAAAGAGTAGAGATATCAAACAGGCCACAGTTCTAGAGCCAAGTAGCATGGATCTAACTCATAGTTACTTGGTTCGCAATAGGGTTGCAAACAAGATGGTTCCGGGTTGGAACCATAGTGGACTCAGAGTTGGACTCGTTTCTAAATAACAGTTCCGGTTTTGGATTTGATTTTGACTCGAAACCTATTTTATTGGTTCCGAACCTGGTTTTGATAGAAAAATCCGGATTTAGTTTCGATACGAGCCCACCTAAAGGACTAAAATCTAGTTCAGTTCCAAAACCATTTCTAACTTCTCTTCAGTTTTTTTCTCTTAAAATAAGTATATCATTCAATTTATATCAATGCATCAAGTCTTGTAGGTCCAGCATTATACATAAAAATGTAGACGAAAGAGTTAATTTTGAGGTACAATTTGTAATATCAAAGGCTCATATGTCGGGTCCCGTGTGAGGTCCCGCCCTTGGTGGGCCCTCTAAATGCTAATTTATAGACTAATTAATCCTAATTTATGCTAATCATTGGTTAATTATGCTAATTACTACTAATCTTTGCTAATTACTACTAATCTTTGCTAATTATTGCTAATCTTGGCTAATTACTAATTATTTGGGCTAATTAGGGGTTGATTAGAGAGATTGGTTAGAATCTCCTAAGTTTTTGGTTAGACTAGCTTAGTTGGGTTTGTTTTTAATTAGAAAAGGGTTTTGGGTTAAACATATGCTATTAGTGTTAGTTAGGTCCCTAATAGAGTTTTAATTAATTAGGAGGGTTTAGTTTAGTGCTAATGGTGCCCCTCTTCTAGAAGCTTCCTAACCAAAAGACCTAATCTACCCTAACCCTAACCACATGAAAACCCTAAGGTTAATCTAGTCATTAACCACCCTCCACTAAACCTATATAATGGCTCTTATCCCAAAGCAAAAACTCTAAACCTCAAGCCCAGCCCCTTTCCCAAGAAAACCTCCAGCCCCTGTTCATTGCAACTCCCAACTTCCATTTCAATTTCCCTTCCCACGTTGAGCTGAAATCTCACCTGTTACATTGCTGGAAAATCCCCTGTTGCTACTGTTGCTTCGTCTTCCTTCTTCCTCTTTCATTCTTCTTCCTCCAAGCCACTACAACAGTTACGTTTCTGTGCTTGGAGCTACAGCAGCCGCTACCTTATCTTCTATTTTCCCTCATTTCCTCCCCTTGAGCTGCTGTCACTGTGTATTGGAGCCGGACTAATTGTGCTGGGACAGAACAGCTACTGCCACTGCTGTTGGGTATTCTTCTTCTTCGTTACAGCTGGGAGCAGCAGTCATCTTCTTCTTCTTCCTCTCCTCTGTTCTGCTGGAACTGGGCTCTCTCTTCTCTTCTATTGATCTTGTTCTCTCTACAAACCCTCTCTTTATTATCAAAGGCAAGTGCATTTACTCCTAGCTTAGAACATGTGTTTGATTTCTTGATTTCTGTAGTTTCAGTTCATGAATGTTATTGATTAAGTCTTAGAAAAATTACTTGAGCTCAGTTGTTTTGTTTGGATGGAAATGGGCATTGATGGATGGGGGTTTCACCCCCCATTTGGAAGATCAATGGGCCACAAGGTTGTCAATTAATGGGCATTAGAGTTGTTTGATGTTTGAAGATGATTTGGTGAAGTTTGGGACTGATTGGAAGTGATTTGGTGGAAAAACGGGTTGAAATGGAGAAAACCTGAAAAATGGTCTCAGTGCATGGCCGAGACCAGTGTATGGCCGAGCTCAGTGCAGTGCAGTGCATGGCCGAGACCAGTGTAGTGCATTGCATGGCCGAGCTCAGTGCAGGACCGAGCTCAGTGCATGGCCGAGACCAGTGCAGGACCAAGCTCAGTACATGGCCGATACCAGTGCATGGCCGAGACCAGTGCAGTGCATGGCCGAGACCAGTGTAGTGCATTGCATGGCCGAGCTCAGTGCAGACCGAGCTCAGTGCATGACCGAGACCAGTGCATGGCCGAGACCAGTACATGGCCGAGACCAGTGCATGGCCGAGACTAGTGCAGTGCATGGCCGAGACCAGTGCATGGCCGAGCTCAGTGCAGGACCGAGCTCAGTGACTGAAATTTCATGGAAAAGATGACCTGAAACTTAGAATTAACATTTAGAAAGTGTTTAAAGCTGGAACATCAATCTTTCTAAGGTTTTTAGAGTATGCGGTCAATCACCTAGGCCAGGTTGTTTGACCGGACACGCTGTAAGCCTTTAGAAACGAATTGAGTTGTCAAGGAAGCCCGATTCAGATTAGTTAGTGCACTCGGTTGATCCTCCCGGCCAGGAGATCAACCGAGCTCACAACACATCAGGTTCACCTGGGAAACCCTGATTGTTCTCGTTTTCAACATTTAGGAGATATGATCAGTTGTGGGGCCCATTGACCATCCAAATGAGCATTTATCGGTGATCTAAGCCCGAGTCGACGGTGTGGCTCAACCCTGACTCGCGGGGACCACTGTTTAGTGTTTTGGTTGATAATATAAGATGATTCGACCTCTAAGAGTTGTCAACAATGCCCTTAACCACCTAAGCACCAAAATACAGTATTTTATGGCATTAATGACATCGTTTAGAGATCGAATTACCGGAGATAGACCCAAACCTAAAGTGACCCATTACCTAGGATTGGACCGTTGGATTTCCCTGTTGATTCCTTCATTGAAGTTTATACTTCACTTTATTTATATTCTGTCATTCTTAGATCTTTAGTGTAGCTGTTTACTGTTAACTAATATAATTGGAAGACCTGAACCTAGGGTATCTAGAGGTGACCCGATAGTGTGACTTTGGAGAACATTGACCCGTGTCTGTGTCTAGGCGGGCCCTTATTGGGCCTAAGTGTGGAGATGTGAAACCTTTAGCTTGAAGAGGTAGTTTTATTGGACTGTTAAGCTGTTATGGATTGGAATGGAACTGTTTATCAGTATAAGTGGATTAGTTGCCTTGTTTGGACGGTTTTAGACCAGGCCATGTACTGATGGGCCTTGGTATGGATCCAACGAGTGGGCCTGGGCCTTGAATGAGATCCAGAGACTGTATTGAGATGTGTAGACCTCTTAGAGATATTGTTAGGACCTTGTTCACGCAAGGCAAACCCTAGACAGACACAGACCTTAGAGTTATTCTCGAGTCGGCATGAACATTCACTCGGTTGATTTAAGCTCAGCCTGTGGACTGATCATCCCCGGTAGGAGCTAGATGAGTGTTGTAGAGCTATCATGATGAGCTGTGTGGTTAAGACGGACGGTGTGATACCGTGCCGGTCTGGAGTGTTGAGATGATGAGTTGATGAGATGATTTGAGGGATTAGTTATTCCCAGCACCGATGAGATTTCCCCGCCGCAACTGTGTTCAGTATGGGAGGGCCGCGGCATAATATCCCGCGGTATTCCAGCTCGTGTGAATGTGCCACCTTGTTGTAGTAGTTTAGATGATTTCATTTATACTGATTCCTTATGATTTAAATGCACAACTGTCTAGTTCATTTATCTTGCTATTCATTTAATTTATACCCGTCTTTATTTCCTTTGATATATATGTTCTATGTTAGTAGTATGCTGTAACTTGCCAGATCTTTTAGATCTGACCCACTCATTGGTGCTTAGGCCTTGATCCCGAGATCCCAGACGATGCATTAGCCCTAGTGGAGGCACCTGTCGCAGGAGAGTACGCATGGGGCCCGGCCGACACGGATGTCGAGCCGGAGGGCGAGGAGTATCTACATGGGTTTTGAGAGTCTCTTGTTATTTGGGTTTTGAGAGAACAATTTTGTAGTGAGTTGGGTAGAACTCAAATGTATTAACTTTAATTTACACTGAACCATTTTAAGTAGACTGTAGTTCTGCTCATACTTAATATATATCGATACCTATTACTTCCGCTTTATTTAATCGTTATGCTTCCGCAATTTAAATGTTATTATTATATGGTTCAAAAAGTTTTAAATTGGACCTCACTGCGGCCTACGATCTTGGAAGTTCTCTGATTTTCCGGGAAGTAGCGCGCCAACTTCGGGTATTCGAACGATTATATCGGTATCCGGAATTGGGGCGTTACATCCCGGGTCGAAAACTATATGGACCCGGAACCCGTTTATCAATCATACCTAAATTGTGTTACGGACTCGGACCCATCTATGAATAAGAACCTAAAATAGGTTTCGGACTGGTTTTTCTCGAGTTGGAACTTTCGGATAATCGGAGGATTGTATACCTATTTTCCACCCTAATTAGCAGTTCTATTAATTTTGCATTTGAGTTTGCAATTCGCAACATGTGGCTCATTAGATTTCCTTTTTATTGATCCAATTTGGATTTCTAGTTGGAAGAGTTAGATGAAATGATTCATCAAAAGTCCATGTTATAAGTTTTTTACAAGGGCCAAGAGCAAGCTGCATTTAGCTTATATGGAGTCCAACTTACGGGGCTTACTTAGATTCGAGTTTACTACGGAAAGGAGAGATCCAAAAAATAAGTCTTACTGGATCATCCCTTCATAAGGGCTAGACTAGAGAGATAAAAGTTGGGCCCAAGTGAGCCACGCAATTATATTCTTGGCTTCATGCACCCTCGTGGGTTGTGGCGAGAAGAAACGGTAGCCGGCTGCACAAAAAATCCAGTATCATCGTAAAACCGAACTGAACCGACCGAACCAGGCGGTTAGGATCGGTTTATAGTAGATCGGTTTGGTTAATGGTTTGAAAATCATAAATAACCACTTATATCGGTCGGTTATCGGTTTGAGCCCACGATTAACCGTTTAAACCGAACCGACCGTATGTAGTAACTTAAGTGTTGTTTTTTTACTATTTTAGCCTTAGGGTTTCGGTTTTTACTACTTTCAAAGTTACATTCCACAGCTCCATTCTCACATTAACTTAATTGTCTAACACTGCCTCAATGCATCTCCTGTAATCTCTCAAATGCTTTTTGATACTTCATTGCAGATGGAGGGATTACTGTACATGGTGTTTTCCTTCCATCATAATTCCTACATCGTTTCAATGAAGTTTTTATCAGAAGGCTACACTCTTGAAAATGGTAGAAAAGCCAGTAGAGCCTAGCCTTTTTATGGTTGGTTTTGGTCTCACCTAACCAATGTGTTAAGAAAACTTCATTTCTAAAAAATACAGTGGGTTCTGATATAGATTCCATTTGTGTGTGACTTTTATTGAAATAAACTATTATTCTATTGTAATTCCAAATGGTATCATGCGGAATGAATGTTTCACTGCAAGTTGGGGTGTTTTTTTTTTTTTTTTTTTTTTTGTGCTTGCGTTTAGTCTAAACTCTATTTTTGGAGTAGAATTATTTTTTATATGCGTTTAGTCCAGTCTGGAATGTTGGATTTTTATGTTTGCAATGAACATTGGAATAAATGCAAAGGACGGGGTATCATTATTTTGAAATTTTCAATATTTGATTTTAAAAAAAATAAAATAAAAAACAACGGTTAAACTGACCGCGGTTCGATTCGGTTCGGTTTAAACCCTCTACATCGGGTGAATCGAATCGGTGAATTAAAAAACCAACAAATTTAATTTAGTCATTGATTTTAATGTTAAATGAATCCAAACCACCCATGCTACGCTCATAAGCATATTGAACGTTGGGCATAGTCATGAGCAACAAGTTCCCAAATTTCTTGGCGTCCCGCTCTTTTTGGGGAGCCTCAAAGAGAAAAGCCTTTTTTTTTTTTTTTTTATTACCTCTGCTGCTCCACCAAAAAGTGGAAATTCCTTACACGAATTCCAAGTCGTTGTTTGAGACGAGGGATACGTGGGATTTCAGAAATCGCTAGTAGACTTGTAGAAGGTCCATTTCTTAGAGCTTTCGGAGGTTATTCTGAGATTTGGGGGGGTTTGAGATTGAGTTCTACTTCCGAGTTTCAAAATCTAGTTCACGGCTACCGTAAGGTAAGAGCATCTTCCCATTCATTCTTCATTCTCTTCAATCTCTTTGTGTGGTAAGAGCATCTTCCCATTCATTCTTCAATCTCTTTGTGTGGTTTCTGCGGCATTTTTACTGAACTTTTGGTGATGGGTAATCAGTTCTTTGGACAGCCCGAAAGGGTTTTGCAGGGTGATTTTATCGATGTTGTTGGGAAGATTTTGTTCGGTTACTAGGAGAAGAAGTAGAGAAGAGGGGTTTGAGCTGTCACGAGAGAAAATGATTTCTGTGGGTCTGAAAGTTTCATCCAGGGGGTTTTGGTGGAGTTTATTTTAAGTTTACTTACCTATTCATTTCTATCAAAAGAGGGCAGCATAAATACTTTTCAATACTCACTTTTGGATGGAATCCACTTCTCAGTACTCATTCCGGTTGGCGACACCCATATTTCTTTTTACCATATTAAATTTTATTAGCTAACCATTTCTACCCAAACCTCGAGGCATACTTCTCAATGGTTCACAATATCATGGTGATTTTGGAAGTGGGTAATTTGAGAGGTGAAGTGAAGAGACAAATTTTGGTTTAGGAGGTTTAGGACTGGGTTTTTGGGTTCTTGTACTAGTGTCAGTGTGTAACATTCATTTCCCTAGTTATTATATTGAGTAATTCAGTGATAAAAATTACAGTTTATCAATTACTTCTGCTGGTGAGTTCTGAGACTGGATTTAAAGGTTGCCAATATGTGATCAAAATTCTGCTTTAAATAATAATACCATTTAAATCATAAGTGCCAAAAATATGGTTTTCAAACCATTTGCACTCTAGAGTGATCAAAAGAATATTGATTGCCTTTATTAAAGTGGAAATCATATTTGCTTTTGTGGCATTCACAGTAAGGACATTAAAGTGTAGAATGTTGATACAGAGGTCTAATGAAATTCATTTATTAAGTGCATATTAGTTTTGATTTCATTAATTCAGTATGGAAGGACATGTTCTGACAGTGATTGATAATTGATTCCCATTGCATTTATAGGAGCTTTTTTCCCGGACGTGTGGTTCATTTTTTTAATATCTATTTATTTCTTCATCTCTATCTCATTTGTTTACTTGAATCTTTATATGCTCGGGCTATGTCAATTTGGGTGAATTGAGGACTTCACTTGCAGAATTTTGAGCACGCCGGTCTTTCATTTTAATTTTGGTATGGAAGGATATGTTCTGAAATTGATTGATTCCCATTCTATTTATGGGAGCTTTTGTCTTTAAATGTCTACTTATAACTTTTGCTCTTTGATTTTCCTTCATCCTCTGTCACACTGTGCTCGATCCTTTTTAGATTAGTTCAATAATAAAAGTATCCTCATAGATTTCCATCTGAGAAATCCAAAGCAGCTTTCTTAGTCTTCTTTGAAATAGGAAGATATAGATTTGAATATTGAGTCAAATTCTAGTTGTCTTTTGAGGTCTACTGTCCTTGGAACTTTGAATTTTGAATATTATGTACGACAAATAGAATATAATACTAGGAAAACAGAAGGTGCAGTTTCTTTGTATTCAATGTATTAAGACTATTGTTGAGTTTCAAGAACAACTTCCTCTTGGCTTTTATGAATGAAAAAAAGAAAAGAAAAAAGAACACTCATTGAAACCTGTATAAGAGAGGTCAGGAAAAGTAGGAATAAAGCCACGCATCTTTTGAATGATATTGACAATACATACATACATACATACATATATATATATATATATATATGCTACTATATATATTATGTTGAAAGGTTATTTTGACAATATATTGGATATTTGACATTCTATAAAGTTTCTTTCCAATTCCTCTTTTGATATCTGTAAAGGACCACCCCAACTATAGTAACATTTGTCTAATTTGGGATATCTCTTCATCAGTAATTGCTGTTACGGCTCTATTTTGATGCCCCAAAATGTTTGATTAGCAATTAAACAAGTCGCATCATTTATTTGTCCAGTCTAGTATAAAAACCATGTACTAATGAAGTCAAGTAATAATTTATTAGCAGTATTTAAAAAAAAGGATTAGTTGAAAATGCAGACATGAAGACCAATTGTCTAGCATCATCAGGCTGAAGCACAGGTTGGGTTTGTAGAAAAGAATACACCCATGGATTGTGTAATTGTTTGTTGGTTTCGGTCTGTTTAATCAAACAAGTCCAAAAGCAGCTTTCTTAGTCTTCTTTAATTAGAAAGATGCAGTTTTGAAGCTGGTTCCAACTCTGGTTGTCTTTTTCACCATCTAATCATATTCTAAGGTTATTTCGATGCAATAAAAGATCGTAAACCAGTCAAAACACTACTAACTTTGGAGTGCCAATACCAGCAGTTTGAGAGTTCAAAGTGTCGCCCTTTTCAATTAATGCACATAGTTCCTGTGTATACTCACACACACACACACACAAACGTGCAGCACAGCTTTTCATTTGAATTCATGCATGATAAGTTTTTTTCCTGTGTATACACACACAAGCATGCAGTGTACCTTTTCTTTTGAATTCATGCATAATATGTTTTTCCAGTGAATTCATTTGTCACCATATCTCATGTGCTTTTTATTCTTTTGCAGAATACCATGGTTGTGTTCTCATTAAATACATCATTCATCTGTCCATGACTCCTGTTGATATATGTCCTTAAATCTTGTGCTTGGTTAGGTGCTTCGGATCACTAATGTTGAGATTCTTGCTTTTGATATAAACTTGGGCTCATATTTCTCAATTGAAGTCTGCTACTTATCTTTCTAATCCGTTAAGTCACTACTCAATGGAAGGTAATAATTCTTTGCAACTACATCTAGAAGTGATTCTATTACTTTCAAAATCTACAGAATCACTGTTATTTTGTGTCTTGGCTTGATTAATACTTTCATTTTTTAACACCGATAAAAAAAATACTTTCATTTTTGAACTGCTTTCATTGTTACATGTTGCTTAAGATAAAGAACATTTTGCTTGTACAACAACAGAATTGGACACAGTTGTCATAGTATCTGCCTTGGTCACTATGGTGGCCGTGTGTGTTGAGCTAGCTGCGTTATGGTTGACCTTAGAAGAGGAAAGACCAAGAAAAAAGCGTCGCATGCCGGGCGGGGCCCATGTAGGTAAAAAACGTAAGACGACAATTGTTGGTGAAATAAACAATGCATTGTCAAGTGTTGCTCTTGCTATCCATGCACTCGCGGAGAGTATAAACACAATGGAATCTTTTCATATTTTGATCAAGAAGGTGATAGCCGTAGTGACATCACTTCCATTTATACCTCCGCAAGCACATGTTCATGTAATTGAATATCTTGCTCAAAACGAGCGAAGGGCCAACATATTTCTTGCACTTAATGACCAAATGAAACAACAGTGGTTTGAGATGCATTTTCCTCCAGGTTCATCCAGCAGCAGTCTTTGAATTTCTAAGTAAAATTGTGAAGGAGAAGGTTAATTAGTCGACATTTTGATAATTGTATTAAAACTACATATTTTGGGTTGTTGGATGTATAATTGAAATATTTTAGCCTTTGAACTTTCGAAATTATATGATGAGGTTAGTTGATTGAATGCAATGCATTCATTACTGAGGAATGCACTGTATGGACGTTTGAATATTATAATGCTTGTGTCAACATATGGCTGTAGACATTATTTTATAGAATATGAGTTATATATTATGGGATGGTTTTTTATTTTTGTTTTATGTACTTTGTTTGATTAATGGGATAGTATTATATATTTATATAGGATGTGCCATCTATGTGCAACAATTGTTTTGATGATATTTTAGAATGGAGCTCACATAGGGCTGTTGCATTTTGTGGCTAAGTGGGACCCACATATAAGCCTCTTGAGAGTAAATAGGATTTTCATTTCTTGTTCTGAAATTTATTATCTCAATTGATTTATACATTTAGCATTTTGTTATGTGAAAATCCAGGTGTGGCCCACATGGGAATGTTATGTTTTGTGAATAAGAGAGACCAACATGTGTTCAAATATATGTATATATTGATGTATATTATGCATTGCAGTATGGTTTTACAACTGTAGTTCTTGTTCAGAATTCTCTAAAGTTCTTAAAGAGGGAATTTCTAGAACTCAGGTTGGATTGAATTCTTAGGCATGACAGAATGAATCAAATATGGAATTAGAATTTAGCAGTTTAGTAGTAATATAAATGTTAACATTCTTAATTCTCTAAATTCCAGTAGATATGAATTCTCCAAATTCTTACAACCAAATAGGCCCCACAGTAGGAAGGTGTGGCATGTTTGAGCCATCGTTGTCAAAGTCAGTTCAGTTTGCCAAACTGATTTTAAAATCTCAGTTTGGCTAGTGGTCCAAACCGAACAGCCCACTGTAAACTATTTGGTTCAGATTTTGGACGTTTTGGCCGAAGTGTTTTTGTTATTATTATTTTTAATTCTTTCCCTCTATATTCATTGCTGCTTCACCCCCTCGTGAAGGAAAAAAAAGTGAAAAAGAAGATGAGGACTATGTGAGGCATGCGGCAAGGAGCTTCTTCTTCTTCTCCACTCCTTTCACTCTTTTTTTCTTTCCCGCTTCTCGAGAACTCGGTCCGTGCGGCACCCTTGACCACGGGGCTTCAAACGGAGAGTCTCCGCTAGTCCCGCATCGGAAATATCCAAGTCTTGACCTTGGGCTTATAAGTCAAACCCTGTCTTCACTCAACGTGATGCGTTTTACAACTGTGTGGCCCCGAAAACTATAAGAACTTTGGAGTTAAACGTGCTCGGGCAGGAGCAGTACTAGAAAAAATGACCTCCTGGGAAGTTCTCGCTCGCGCACGTGGGCTAAAGCGGACAATTTCATGCTGAGTTGGGCGGGGTTGTGATATCTTTCCTCTTCTTTTTCTATGTTGACTCAACAAGCTAATGCCCTTAATATTTTATCTATTTATTTATTTCTTTCATTGAGGCTGTAACATTGGGCTTATGTTAGATTTGCTGGTTCTACAGTGCAGCCACCCATTAAAGTGAAATTTGGCCAAGGTCCATACAAGAGGAGAGGGGTGGGGGTGGTGGGGAGGGGATATGGAAATAACAGCTACACAGCTATCGAAGCTAAGTCTTGACGGAGACCAAACATAGCCTGTTGTCATCCCTTCTTCAAGGTCCAAAACTTTTCTTGCTTGAAAGACAATTTAACAAAGAGCTTGACCTTGAACAAGATCTAACTTCTAGTTCTTTGTATTACATGAAGACGACCAGCTTTGCCCATGCATTTCCTCTCTTTTGACTAATTATGAAAGCTAGATCATTTTCAAAATGTACATGACTCCATGAATATAGTGACAGTATATTGACAAATAAGCTAGAAAAGCAACTTGAAAATAATCATTTCATCAAAGCAAAATCACCTACAGAAACTTTTATGCGGATTTCCTTGCAAGGATCATTGTATCCTCCAATTGAAAATTGTTGCAGGACACGATTCAACAACAAAGCCCTTGTAATTATATTTACAACTCTAGCATGTCTTTCTTTTGTATATTACATAGAAATTTACTCTGTATGAACTTGATATAGCACTATCCCTGAACTAATTGATATATGTTCACCAATAGAGATGCATGGAATTCATATAAAAAAGAGAGTGGTGAGAGTACAATCCTGCTAAAGTCAAGTTTGAGAACCCAAAAATCTAAACGTGAGTAGTGAGCATTTTACATAAGCCCAGAGTTTTTATAGAGTATTGTCTGCAACGCTTAAGGTCAAGCTTGGATGTGGTGAAAGTGCAAAGTTGAGATTCCCTACTAGGAGTCTAGGACAAATAAGGAGGCAAAAAAGCCCTAGGGTGCAGAATCCCTACTTTTCACTTGTTTGGTTTTAGCTAAGGATGACTTGAGATGAAGTATCCAATGATTCAATGCGGAGAAAATTGTGTTCCCAATTCCCTTGGTTTATGCTTTCCTGGCCCTACCTTCCTGCATCTTAACATTTCATAAGTAGTGATACGAACGCAAAAAAGATTTCGCTTCCTCTCTTACTGGTGGAAAAATATTCCACCCAAGGCCTTGGATGGATGGTTGGAATATGCCAAATTAGAAAATGCATCCAAAAAAAATAAATAAATGTAATGCACAATTAAATCGAGCAAAACAAATTACAAAGATTAGGATTCAAATTAGATTCTATTGATTTCAAATCAAGGTGACAATGGCATTAGACTTTGATATACCAAAGATCTAAAGCATTCAATATTTCTTTGAAAATTGTTAGATGTTATAAGAAGGGAACCCTTCTAGTTTCCGGTCTTTAGATTCCCAAAAAGGTCGAAAGCTTTCTTGGATGCTCCAGAGGATTTTTGAAGGGAGTGGTTGGCTCTGGAAGCAATTGAATGCCCTAAGGTCATGCTAGGACCCTTATTTATAGATTTGGTAGGCTGCAGTTCTAGGGCACATTTCTAGGAATAGTCCTTAATTTTAGGGGAGTAGAACCTTCAATCATTCAATAGAACCATCAGATTTTAGCTTGATTTTATAAACCTAATGGGATCCAACACCAGTCATACCTTCAGTGGGAGGAATACACACGATGAGCTATTATTATTAAGTGCCTCTAATTCTTCTTGCATGTCAACAACCCCAAGAGGATTTTTCATTGCAAACTTAGTCTTGGGTTCTAAAATATCTGCAGACGACGAATATATCACGACTAGTTCCGATTAGAGTGATGGATACTCATGAAGTTTCCGGCGTATTAGTAGGATGACTATTTGTCGGCCTCATGAATATTGATACTTGTTGAGGTGCATGAGAGGTAAATGATGTAGAATCGACTGGCATGTCAATTATCAATTGATTGGGCAACTCTTCACTACCAAACACATTAATCGGCTTTTGCACTTTTGATGACAAAGCAAATGCGGATGTTGCACCCAGTTGCTCAACATCATCTGGTGCAGTACTTAATGGGGACTGATCAAGATCAGATAATGTACTATCAAATTCCAAGGAGACATGTTAGTAGTATGAGACAATTGAGTGTAGCCTTGCGTACCATAGCTGGATGGATCGATGAATGTATCAGTGGCAGTTCTCTCTTCCAACTTAGAAAAAGAAATTAAGCCCCTTCATTTTACACAGGGGAATACACTTTGTCAGGTACAATATATGGAAACTAACTTACAGAAAAAGACTGTTGCATGAAATTGGTTGGAGGATAAAGACAACGGTGACCTTTATGAATGAGACTAAATCCTATGGAGATACAACTTACAAGGATATTAGAGAGTGGTCTTATTTATGAGAGCTATGATCCCTAAAATAGGGAAAGCACCTGCAATTGAAAATCCTAATGCCAGAATAGTTAGGATGGTTCCAAACAATTTGTGATAATGTGTATCCCATTGAAGAACACTTGTTGGAAAGATACATTGCTATTGAAAAAGCGTCAACCCAAAAGTGAATGGGTAGATTGGCATGCAAACGTAATTTAAGTCCAGACTCCACTATATGTATATATGTTTTCTTTTTGCTACTCCATTTTGTTTAGGAGTTCCTAGACATGACAATTTTCTTGAGTCCCACATGATTGTAAATCTGAAATAAATTGTTTAGATATAAATTTTCCACGATCATCACTTTTGAAAAATTCTTGATCTTGTAATTAAATTGATTTTTTTGGAAACCTAATGGAGCAGCCATAAAAAATTGATTTCTTACAAGAGAAGCTATCCACAGAAATCACATAATACTAAAGTTGTTGAATGGACAAAACTGGTGAAGGTCTCCATAATCATGATGAATCTTTTGAAGAGAAAAATTAAATATTTTATTATTCTTAGAAGAAGGCAATCAACAACTCTTTCCCATTTGACAACTATTAGAAACTGCTAATGGTTCTAAGTAGTGACCAACTAGAAACACCCTACTCACTAATGCCATAATTCTTTAGGTGCCTTTCTCGACTTGATTGCAACCAATGCTTGATCCGCTTCTTTGTCTAAAGTATAGAGCTTTTCTTTTTTACTCTCTGTTGTTACTACCCGGGGTTCACTGATCCTTAATCACAAAACTAGATGAGAATTCAAAAATGCAGTCCATACCATTAGTAAGTTGACTCTTTTTTTTTTTTTTTTTTGGGTTCAAAGAACCACGAGAATTACTCTTTTTAATTTTACCACATGAGAACGGCCACTTACCTCATTGGTAAATTCTCACCTGGCTGCCCAGGGTTTTAATCCCCTATAGTTGGTAAAAAAAAAACCTTAATTTTACCACATGGAGTGAGTAAATTAGCATGTCCAATATGATAAATATCCAATCAGCACCATTTCCAACATAAATAACATCCTTAATTAGCTGTATCAGGTTGGAGTGAATAGAGTTTACTTGGATCATTTGTCATGTGAGATGACGCCCTTGTGTCTACATAAATATGTGTGTCTTGGGCCTCATGGGAGCGGCTCTTCTTCTTCCTGCAGATTATGTGGGTTGACCCACATTAAGTGCAGGATGAGGCTGGCAAACTTGATAGATATGGGTTGAGATTCAAATTGTAGACATGCCTAGACCACTCGACCCATTTTTAAGCCCACCCCATTTGGCACCAACAATGCAGGCACAACCTTAGTATGGCTCACACCCAAAATAATAATAGAAAACCTCAGCATTAAAAAAAAAAAACCATAATCATTCACATGCATCTTCTAATATAAGGTTCAATCCATTCAAATCTAAATAGATTTAGCTCACATGTGGCAGAAAAAGATTTTCGGTTTCTATAAAGTTGTAGTAAATTCATGTTTGAAAATTGTAAAACCTGAGGATTTGGACTGAGGATTTGGACGAATGAAAATCTTCATTTGATCGGATTTTCAGATCCGACCACCCCACATAAGATTTAAAAATCATCACTTAAGTGGATTTGCACACTAAATTATATTTTTCTCAGCTATATTCATCAATACACACCAATCTCAATGTGAAATCTTCAACTATACAAATCTCCAGCGAGGAATCCTTGTTCCAGTGCTAGTAAAGAATCATAAGATCTATGGATTAATTCCTCGCCTGTCACTAAACATGCCCTTAGGTTTCTCATTAAAACTCTAACTTTTATCTAATCCATTAGATTGATTATATTTCTAGTTTAATTCTACAAGTCTTTTGAAAATCTTATTTCAACTTCATATTAAGGACTCTTAATTGCATTTGCACGTCACTTCTAATTCATTGATGGTAGGTGTCTATGCCATTGGATCGATCTTATGTGACCTCCTTTGTATAGAATAAAAAAGAGATGCACTTCTCATATAAGTTCCTTTTTTATATACTTCTAATCCTATTTACATGATCATCAATTTAGTAGCGTTGACCTACATGAATTCATCATTCTAGGTATGCAACTTATGGAGAGTGAAGTTTCAATCCTCATTTATAATGAAAACAGATCTCCACAGTTCACCTCCTTTTGTCTGTTTACAAATTTATTCATTTTTCAGATCCTCTTCAATGTGCAGCTCAGTATCATGGATTCAGTAGAAGGATTCATGCATCCAAACTAGCACTGAGTCAGACGGGAACAAAATATATTTTCTAAAATTTTGAAATCCTTTTTTACCTCTTTCTCCTCTCCATTTCAAGTAATTAATCCCTGGATTTGTCCCCCGTGTCACTAGCAAAATCAGCACATATTTTTCCTGTGTCTCCCTCAAACGATTAGTTTATAAATCCCACAACCCTACTGCAGTTAATGATGCCATCTGGAAATAGAATAAGAAAAAACAAATAGTGAATACACTTGGACTAGATTATGCATAGTTGGATACACATATTTCACTTGTTCCAACACACTTCCAACTACTCACCAGTTTTTTTGGGCTTAAACCAACTACTCACCAGCTATAACAAAATATGGTTTACAAGATCCATTTGAGAAGGGCACATGGTTTTTGTGACATGGGTGTTGAGTTTTGAGCCTATATAATATGGTGCATGGCAAGTTTAAAATCCCAGAGAACATGGTATAATCTCAAAGTTATGTGGCAGCTGTTGGTACTGATTGATCTGAAACCAGCAAATCTGTTCAGCTGGCAATGAACATGACCAGGGATTTGTGTTATAGGACTAGGTTGATTTCGACGACTTGGTTTTGACCCAAGTGGCCAAATTCATCATGTTCAGCAATGAAAGAACATGGCACAAGATCTTTGTAATAAGGTACGTTATTTTGTTTTAGTTTAATGATATGGCTCTGACCCTGAATTGATTTCCATCAGGATCATGTTTGCTATTCTGTCCCCATGTGGGTCAGTCAGTTCCTTTAGATTTGATCATAAAACTAATGATTTATGTCATGCCTCTAATAAATAAAACCTGGTGAGGATATATAACATGGTTTTGAATATTGGCTGATATATATATATATTTTTTCAAGAAATTGATAGAGGCATCCAAGGATGCCCAATCAACACACGCATCACCAGTTGATTTATGAAGTGTAATTTTAGAGTTTTTAATCTTGGTATCCGAGACATGGCCTAATATCTATCTTGCAGTAAGGTCGGTCAAGGGCAGAGCAAGAGGGATGATCGGATGGAAGTAATGGCCTCTTAATCCGGTGGTAAGAGGCATCAGTTGTTAACTGGTTGCCTAGGTTGGAACCTGGGCAGCCATATTCTTCCCTTACCCACGGGCTGTTCTACTTCTACTTCTACCCCATCCGAAGTCTACTTTTCTTACCTTCCTTGCGTCACCCGTTGTCTACTTCCCTCACTCGAGGGCTGGTCCCAGCCCCCTCCTAAGCTGGGTACCAAAAAACCGCACACGTGTCAGGAAGTAGGAATCCTGTAGTGTTCCTTGTGGCCATGAGAGTTTTGTTTCTTTTCTTTGCTTCTTTCCATACCCTTTCAATAATGTAAGCCGAATACATGGATGATGGAACGGTATACCAGGAATTCAAGGTACGATGCGTCCTAACACCTCTTGAGTGAAGGATAGACGTTGGAGATGTAGTTGGGCAGTGAGCCTGTGACTTTCCTACCTTCCCTTTTTTTTTTATACCATGAAAGAGTGCAAACAAACAAGCACAATATATATAAATGGGTGCACGCTAACAACCTCAAAGTTCTACCCAAAAAAAAAAACCCACAATCTCAAAGAATCCATGGCTTTGAAGTTTGAATCATTAATTTCAAAATGAAAATTCTTTCCTTTAAGTACTCCAAGCTATTTATACAACTCATTCCAAAAAAGTTCTTGTCCAGTTACAGATTTGAAAAACTCTTTTAATCATGGGTTTCATAACCCCTATGAGGCTCCTGATCCAAAGTCTCAAAGGCCCTTGGTTTTATACCTTACTAAAACTACCAATAGCAAATTGCTTTGATTGGCATCAGGTTGATAGTCAATATATAGTGGTGTTCAAAAATAAAATAAAATAAAAAAGAGCAGAAGATCAAAATTTTCTCTTTTTCAAGCCTTGGCCAGAGCCCTTTGAGGATGGGTTAAGGGCCTAGCTAGTGCTGGCCCATTGAGGGCTTTCCAAAATAAATCCTTTGGGATTTATATGTCTAGGGTCGACCTTATAAGGATTATGCAAATAATGATTAAATCATCATTTTAATGCCTGACATATTACTCCTTATTAGAAAGATTTACATTAAAAAAATAAAAGAAAAATTATCCAATGCCATTGTAGTAGCTTAAATCATCATTTGTGTGAACTACATTCCATCTAATTGAGACTGACCAAAGTATTAGTTTTGACAAAGTAGACTCCATATTTTGAGGCAGGTATTGAATATTGAGGCTTAACTATTGGAGGAGCAAAAAATTTGCTCCCTTGATTGCAAAGACCAAATGGGTCCTTACGCCTCTACTCCTAAATTCTATGTACTCATTTGGATGCATGGAATCCTGTGTTTGAAGCCTTTACATTGATGCCATCGGATTCTCACATTTGTTTGACGAATTCCATGGAATCCTCGTGTTCTTGTGTTTTGAAAGCTACACACTCACGAGAGAGAGAGAGAGAGAGAGAGAGAGAGAGTGAGGGAGATCACCATTTTTGGATTATGCTAGTAAAAAGATAGTCAATTTATATCACAAAGGAAGTTAGAAAAATTACAGCCTGTGTATATTATAACATGAAGCATTTGACAGTTTTCACTCCATGTCAAAAACACACACATCAAAAAGGAGAGGAAGAAAAAAAAAAAAAAACCCCTATTTAGTGAGAATCTCTACAATCATCAGTCCCCTTACAAAATCCAGCTCCAGCTACCATACTGTTTTTTTATCTCCGAAGCACAGTTTGGTAAAAAGCCTACACTGTGTGGCCACAAGCCTCTCATGCCCAAAAACCTAACTGAATCTCTTGGATCAATCAGGTCAAAAAAGAAAGAGCATGAGAGATGGGCCACCACAAAGCCATAGAACCAAACCCAGCCGGCCGTCTCCACCGTGTACCGACTAAGAGTCCAAAAAAAGGTAAAACAAAAGCCTCCAAGACATGTCCAGCTACTTGTCATCTCCATGGATGTACCAGCACAGGAGCATTGTAGCACAACGTCGAAGGATATAGATCCTCGCACGTTGCTCCTTGACAAGCGCTGCACACTTCCGGGAGAACCCGTTGCCGCCCTTCTTCGATCTGGTTGTTGCGGGGCACTTGGCATGTCCATAGGCTTCAGCCATGGTGTATGAGTGTATGATCAGTCCTCACAACTGAGAGCTGCAACTTATGTGGTGTATAGGGTTGTATTTATATTATAAAGATGGCTTGCGAGTGAGGTTGACTGGGCTTAAAAGTTGGGGAGGGAACATAGCCTAGTTCGAAAACTGGGACAAGGGCTGGGTGCATGGAAAGGTGTAATGTAGTCTTTTTATTAGGATGGTGAACGTGGGCATGGATTTTTATAAGGTGAAAGAGTGTATTGAAGATAGTGCAGGAAGAGTAGAAAAGCAGTAAAGGAGGCACGAGGAGAAGAACTGCTTAAGCAAGACAAGGCAATGGAATGGGTATGGGAACATGGTGTTGGGAAGATGATCAAAGGTGGGGAGGCAAAGGATAGTTTAATTCAACTGAGGCTCAGAGTCCAAAGGTTCCCAACTCACCCTAGATCGGCCTGGCTAAACTTAAACCAGTTCGACCGGTTCGACCCAACTCAATTACCATTGCTTCTTGGTATGGTAATGGTCCACAGCACTTATAAATCCTCCTTTGGGGCCGTTTGGCTGAGAAGAAAATCTGTTTTCTGGAGAAAACTCTTTTCTCTTGTTTGAATTTCATTTACAGGAGAAAAGTATTTCTCTCATTCCTAGTGTACATTTAGCAAAAAGTGAGTGAAATGGTTTTCCAATTTTTCGTAACAGTGGAGAAAAACCCTTTTCTCTGGTGAAAATGAAAATCTTATTATTTAAAGCGATAATCAGCAATGAAAAATCAGTTTTCCGAGAAAAAAAAAGGTGTCAAAATGTTTTATTTTTTTTTTTTTTGCCAACATAGCTTTCTCAACTCAAGTCCAAATAAAGTTGAGCATCATTAAAGACAAGTGGTGAAATCTCCACAAAAAGGATATATATCCTCACTTTTGATGACTATATTTGAGTGTTGTATTTCATAAGATTATTTAATAAAATCATAGTAGTCAAATTACAAGAACTCCTAGGCAGTAAAATCTCTGGTTATCGGGGGAGGTATGGTTACTCGGGACTCGCTTGTCCAGAGCACACAAGATTCTTGGAAGAACCATAATAAAAATATAATACATAGTCCAAAGATATAAATAGTGTTATCTTTAGATTATAATATAGTTACACTTGTTTTATTATATAACCCCATGTCTACAGACCCAAATCGTTTAACTAGTATAGTATGGTGGTCCATTGCATTTGTCTCTAGTTTCATAAACTTGAATATCCTTCCCAAGCCATCAGGAAAAAAGCTGTTTTTGCTTCAAGCGAGAGACAGACAGTGTTAGCCAGACAGGCAATGAGATTATTGTAACATGATAATGCCACGTGGAGATCGAGATTCGATCTCCGCAACTGGCCATGTCATCGTGGCGGTCCACATTTCAGATGGGGCAATGGTCAAAGACAGACAACTCAATCTCCTTAGATACTATGTGTTGATAGAAGATTTGTATGTTGGTGATTAGAGATGCAGAGATTTGAAATTCTAAGTTCAGAAGCTTTAGATTAAATTATCTTTGAAAAGGCAGTTATTCTTGCAAATCCAAAGACATGGGAAGAGAAGGTTGAGATCTTGCAATCAATGAGGAAGAAGTAGGAACATGGTTGATGAGAGTATTATTTCATGTAAGGTGGTGGTAGCTAGTAGTAAGGGAGTCTGCCATGGCACTACTTTAATGGATTCATGAGGTTAAAAGGCATCTGAAAAGCTTTCAAGGCACATTAAGATATTAAGTTGCTTGGATATTCACTTTTAAGTTTTGAGAAGGGTAATTGCAGATGTTAATGGCTCCAAATCTTCATGATGTTGAATATCTTAACTTTCCAACTGTTTGTTGAAAAGTGATGCTTTTCTGTGTATGATCAATAGATCAAATCAGAAAAATAAATTTACAAGTTATCCATAGTGTGTGGGACCGTTTCGTAATCACGGATTTATGTGGGGCCACTCGTCGGTTTCGGACTATCCTTAATCTCGGCGTTGTCCAAGCTCGGCAGTAGCACCATATCGGGGGAGCGTTGATCCCATCTCGGTGGCTACACTCACGGGTGTCCACCTCGGTCTCGAACTTTAATCCGATCTCGGTCTCCTGTCACTCAGCCATAAATGCGTTCCCGTGATGGGGACGACGAACTGACAGATAGAGTGGGCGCCGGACCTAGATAAGTGACACGCCTTATCTCAGGGTCACGTCCATAAGTATAGGGAGATGGTCCGATGGGACGTCCTCTTTTTACCTACCCCCACTCAGGAGAGAAATGTACATGCTGATGGGACTTTCATCTCCCCCTAAGGTCCACTCCAACAAGACTCCTACGTCTATATAATGCATGGAGAAAAACAACAGAAGATACGTAACAAATCGCCCTCTCATACTTCTCCTTCTCCATTTCTCTTAGTGATCATACTGACTTGAGCATCGGAGTGCCTTCGGCTACCTATAGCCAGGAGCTCTGACTTCTGTCTTTCTCTTTCAGGTTATCGGAGGCCCGATCCTTTTCCCTCATCTTCTCCAGATCATCGAACCAAGAGCTTAACCCTCTTTTAATCAAGTCCGTAATTTTTAGGCACTTACACATAGACACAAAGTTTTCTCCTTCAGGAACATCTACATGGGGACTTCTTGATTAAGGCCCTTAAAAAGAGGTGAGGGGCTAGCCAAAAAAACCGAGATTTGAATGTCATGGCACCTTCATGTGGCCGTAGAAGTAAATTCCCCATCCACAACCATCATTTGAATGCCAAAAGAAAACACTTGCCTAGAAAGAAAGGAAAAAAAAAAATCCTTTAATGAGAAGGTTATAGAGGTTTCCAACACAAAAGTTAAGGTTTTAGTAGGAATGATTAGCTAAGAAAATTTAATATTGTATCAAAGCAAACCGATTGTAAGTTCAAATTTAAGGAGAAACAACTTAGCACTAAATTGTATGTGTCTGAAACTTAATAGTAACTATTTTCTCTTAGTGTTGTTTCCCTAGGAGGGTTTCTAGATGCTCTAGATTTGCAACCATGGATGAAAACTTTTTCTATAGACACCAGTTGGGAAAGGAAAAGCAATTAAGAGCCTTTAAATGTGACCTCTGTATAAAAAGGACTAGCAAAATATGTTCATGCTTAGCATGAGCAATATAAATGTAAAAGTCATGATAAAAATAATTAATTAATAGAAATTTGTGGCGAAAGTTGGCGATTTAATTTTTTTAAATATATTACTTGATTGTAATTTCCAAGAAATCATGTAAATAGAAAATCTTCAAATTTAATTATAGGAACTACATTTTAGGGAATCATGATAAAGAAACTAGCGGGAAAAAAAATCCATTGATTTTCATTGTCATTTCTTTGACTTCTAGCGAGGGACGAGGAAGAGGAAGTGAAGAATTCAAATATTTCCAAATTACATCGTTGCAAAATAGGAGAAACACAAAAGTTTTTAAATGAGTGGTCAAGTGAGTTATTACATAAAAAGATAAGAGTGCGTGGAGTGAAATAAGAATGGAGGATTGGGGAGTGGTGAGAGGACACTAAAGATTTGAAATAAAGTAGTATAAATTATGGTCAAAATTATAACCCTTAGTCAAAATTAAAAAGAAAACCCTTAACTTTAATATATTAAAATTAGCGGCTCATCATCATCCTTGCATTCAATAACAAACAAACAACCCCTGCAGAGCTCTTATAAACTGTTCCCAGTCTTCCATCCACTCATTATGAGACCTATCACCAAATCTACCCGAGCCAATGAAATCAGGTTCATGGATAGTGAAGATGGGTGGTCGATGATAGGCTTATTTATATGGTTGAAGATCTGGGTCCTCTTGTGTGGAGGGATCTCATCTTAGCTTCAGAATAGAGCGGTAATAATATTTGATGGAGTTGGCTAATTGCATGGTGAGATTGGTGCGTCTCGTGAAAGGTGTGATTATTAATAGTATTAATATGCCGTGCTTTTGAGAATAAGAGGTCGTCGGGTTGGTTGAAAACCCTGTTTCTCAACTTTGCATTTAGAGAAAAACAATTAAAATTTCATTACTTTCACAAACGGTTGACAACCACTTGTGCTAAAAGCTTAAGTCCATAAAAAAAGTATAACAATGTATATCAAGCTTACGACACCAACAACATTAGTGATTATTTGCCATAGTTTTATTGAATGGATGTATCCATGGAATCTTCTCCAAGTCGTAGGAACATCCAATATAACTGGGCCGACTGGTCCCAATTTGGTGTTGCTAGCAGATCCAAATGCAAAACAATCAAAGATTTACTATGACAGCCACTGATTAGATGACTAACAATGTTAGATGTGATTATGGGCCAGAACATGACCCCAAGTTTATTGGTTGAGCCCGCATAAAATGAAACATCTAGAATTTTCTTTAGTGCATTTTATTTACCTACAGTAGTGTTGTATATTGATTTATAATAAAAGTTGTAATACACTGTTTTAGTTATTATATGCTCAAAATCTTATTTTAAGTACTAACCAAACAACCTTAAAAGTGATTTTGCTCTTATAAAGTAAGAATAGAAATAGCTCTAACCAAACAATTAAAAGAAAAAAACTACTTTAATTATATTATAGCTCTAAGGTAGCTTGTAGTAAGATACTTTAAAAGCACTTCTTGACTTTTAAGAAGTTTAACAAAACACATACTTAGATCATAGTCTCCATGATAATAGTGCTACGTTAGCTCAATATCAATTCATGAAAAGAGAGAATAATTGTATACATAGTTGAATTCTTGATTTTTCATTCATTGATCAATCACCCTGTATCTCTCTCCTAACTCAACTGCAAATTAATCTCGAGGGTAGCTCAGTTGGCTTAGGACCACGATTTGTACTTGAAGGTTGTGGGTTTGAAACTGCACGACCACACTGGGGCCATAGGGAAATTTTACTCGACCTTTTCTTCTGGACTTATAAAAATTATTCTGATCCAAAGGACTGGAAACCCTGCGTTATAAAAAAATTAAAAAAATATAACTGGACTGCAAATTTTTATCAGTGCCAATATTCATAACTAGGACACATGATATGAACGAATCAACCAGACAAAGATGGGTCCATGTGGGTTCACAAAAGGTATAAATACATTATGGGAGAGCCCCACGGATGGCCCTATGATATTTCCAAGCAGTCACTTTGTGTTTAGCAATGTGGGTCCCTCCCATGGGTGCTGCTCTAAATATCACCAATCATTGTTGGGTTGATTGATGCATGTAAAGCAAGATTAATCATTGTTGGATTGATGCATGTGTGTGGACTGTGGGGATCCGGATCCCCTGATTCGTCCAAACAAGGCTCCCTTGTTTCGTTTCGTTCAGGGGATCCATTTCCAGACTGTGGATTCTCTTCCCATATGTGTTGTAAATACATGTAGGCCCTAGCCCAATCACTTATTAAGTCAGAAAATAGCATTAGAAATGCCGCGGGTGTAAAAGCACATAATAGTCAAGTTGCTCGAAATAGAGCCCCTTAATCGAACCCTTTACTGAAATGACTTGATCCCCAGGCCCTTTCCTTGCCCACTGGGCTTTAAAATGTGCACTGCTGGAGCAAAAGGACAGTCCAAGTGTACCTTGCTCAAGGCCAGGGGCAGCAGTAACCAGAGGAGAAACTGAAATAAGAAAAAAAATCATTCACAAAACATAGGAGAATTTGAAAAATATTAATAATAAAAAACAAATTAAGGTATTAGAAATAGAAGATAAAAGAAAGCATTTATGACTCATTCACATGGAGGACAAATAGCCTCTCTTTTTTTTTTTTCTTTTTTTTAACTCATTTTATTTTTTTTTCTATGCATTTTCAATATATTACTGTAAAGGCCGGATTCTTTTTTGAAAAAGCATCTAAGTTGATCGATTCGCTATCATCATCGTCATTAAAGCCCTTTCCCAACTATGTTGGGGTCAGCTCCATGAATTATATCTCTCGGCTACTCCAATCCATCTTGAACAAACTCACTGATAATTCATAGTAATCTTAAACAAATCTTGCTCATAATCTTAGAATGAATTGCTCCTTATATGTGTATATATTCTCCATCTAACCCGTACTTTTTTGCACCACTTTTGACTTTTCATTGGGGCGACTTTTGATCAATCTAACATCCTTGAATTGGCACAAATCTTAATTTTACACTATTCCAGATATTATTCATAATTGAATCTTATCACAATAATTTTGTACAATAAATAGTTGTAATATATACACTCATTCGAGCATTCTAATATCATATGTTCCCCTAATCTACATTTAATCTTGTCTATATCTTCTATCCAGTGTCTTCTTTGATTGTCATGCATTCTTATGGGCCCATTATAATTAATATTTTTAAGGAGAATTGTCTGGTCACTACAAAGAGATACTCTTCATGTTTCTATCTTTCTTTTTCTTTCAAGACGCAAATATCATTAATACGGTGGGATAAAAAAAATTAATGGAATAGTTACCTATCGAAGACAACTACATAGCAAAACCTCAATCTTCATTACTTTAAATAAAAAGTAGAAAAAAAAATTAGAACCCCATGGCTAGTACCCCACTACGTGCACTTAGTTACTTTTGGTGCATTGAACTTTTATAGGCCCACCTGAAAGTCCAGCTTTTAAAGGACTGTCCACCTTGCTGGTTAGAACTGTCCAATCTGAGTGATTCTTTGTTTCAATCATAGCTAACTTGATCAAATAAATGAATGGCTGATCTGTGTGTTTTCCAGGATCCATTGGACTGTTTTGAATATTGATTTTATAAAAGGGGACCTATTTTCATCACAACCCCCAATAACTATAGAGGCCACCTTTTAACTGTGTTTCGTTGGGTGGATTCCCGATTCTCTGATTAGTTGGAGGTTCGAACAAGTTAAAAACCGGGTTTGAGTCTTTCTTTAGACCCTAATAAGTAAATGGATCTAGGGTCTTTTTTATTCCTGTCGCTAAATGGGCCCAGGTCCGGTTCCACCTTGGCTTCAATCTGTGGACCCGGGACTCGACATATTACCTCATTTTTTTATAATCCATCCTAAAAATTAGGTTTTTTTTTTTTCATATCATTATCTACCTAGATACGGACCCATACTCTGAACCTGCCCCATGAAATCGGTTCTGGTTCCAGCTTCTCATTAACGATTCTGGTTTTGGATCCACCATGGACCCGGACCAGAACTGGCCCATTTACATCCCTATTTGAGGGTGATGTCCCCTCCCTCTGCCCCCGACTCCCACTTGAGTCTAGACTACCCTTGGATGAAACAATAAATTACAGGCAGCCCTAATTTTAGAAAAGTGAGCAAATAAACACAACTATTGAATCAAGGCCATGCAAAATGTATCCATGAGACTTGTTCTATCAATTCTATTTTGGAGGGCCTAAATCAAGCACCATTATCCTCTAATAAGTGCATGGCCTTTAAAAATGATTTCAGTCTTTCACACCGTTTCAGTCAATTGCAGTCTTGTTCCTCACTAATAATTAATTTGGTCTGTTTCTACCTTCTGTTTTTTCTTGATAATCCAGCTGTGGATCCCACTGGGCCTACTATTGGCCCGTTTAAATGGACCAAAAACAGGGATCCCCCTAAAATACATTGAATCTAATGGGTTAACACTCATGCAATGAACTAGGCCCATAGGTTGACTATACACTGATGCAAATGGACTATGAAGCCGTCAAACTTGTGGGGATTAGACAAAAATAATAGGATGATCAAATGGGCCCCAAACTTCATAGGTAGATAGGACTCATCCAGATCTTGGAATCCCCTCGGTCCAGCTTGGCGTGCACCGGATAGCTACTCTTGTATATGCTCATATTTTTTACATATGCTCAAAATAAGTTTCTGTTTCAGCACCTGGTTTCACCTTTCTATCGAACCATACACAATGTAACCTTTGACCTAAAAACACAAATTTTATTTAATTCTGCCCTAATCGTACATTGTTACATAGACAATCTAACCCTACAAATATATATATATAGATCTGGTTATCAGGAGCGTACAGGCAAAAACAGATATAAAATCCGAGTTCACATATATGGAGTTATGCTCAATCATCAAAATATATTAGACAGTTCAACTTTGGTCAAAATTGGTCATGCTCCGTGTTGATTGCTGATGTCGGCATGAGCTGTACTCCTAATCTCCGTGGGTCGCGTTACAGTGGGTTCTACTTCTGGTTCGGAGAGGATGAACGGGAACCTGATCCAGATCCTGTAACAGTCCTATACAGGTTGGAGTCTAATCAAGTTAGGGGTGTTCGTAGGCTGGGCAAGCCTGAGTCAGGCCAGAAGTAGGGGTGTTCATGGGCCGGGCCAGCTCTATCTGGGCCCAACCCCCTTTGAGCAGGGCTTCGATATGCAATTAGGGCCCATTTAATAATTGGGCTCATCTTGGATTAAGTGATATTAGGCCTAGATCCCGGCCTGACTCATGTAAGAAATGTATGTAATTTTATTGAACTTGTCCAAACAATTGCTCAAATGGCCACAAAAGTGATGAAAAGCCTGGGTGGCCCGCCCGATTGATTAAATTGACAGGCTCAGGCCTGGCCTTCACTGCCCGTGTAGGGCTTGGGAGTCATGCACTTGGGGTCAAATTTTGTCACCCCTAGTTGAGAGGGCTGCATCAGAGTCCCCGCCCAGATTGGAATATTCAACCATTATGTTCTCAGCCTAAAACGGTACTTCCAATCAATCAAGGTCATTTATAAGATGGACAATGCTACTTGGACAAACTCTGGGCACCGGACCATGGCCCGGTCCCCATGAGGACCATAGGATCCCAGTCATTGTCCAT
This sequence comes from Cinnamomum chago, assembly GCA_038049695.1. Lineage (NCBI taxonomy): Eukaryota > Viridiplantae > Streptophyta > Magnoliopsida > Laurales > Lauraceae > Cinnamomum > Cinnamomum chago. Next base: position 80,893,402 of record CP142452.1, read on the forward strand.
CTTATAAATGACTGGGATCCTACGGTCCTGGTCCGGTCCCCAGAGTTTGTCCAAGTGGACTTACTCTTATAAGATCAACCATGACAATGGGGCAGGGAGGTCAGAAAAGGTTCAATTTTTCGGAGCAGGCTTCTAAATACACAGCGATTTTTGCTTTTTATATACAGAAATTTTAAAAACTTTTTTATTACATTTATTCTCCTTTATGAAATTATCAAAAAGGATAATTACCTATCACACTTGAGCTTCTAATTTTCCTTTGCACATAGTCCAATTTCACTTTCATCATTTCATTCCTATTACCCAAGTTCCTCCCATTCGACCGTATCAATCATCCATTTACTCTCATCCCTGTCTCATTATTTTAAGTTCAATTTTTTAAGTTCTCCACATTCTAAAGTTTCTGCTTTCTGGTTTGCATTTCTTTTACTTTACATTCTCATCCTATCACCTTGGTTAGTAGTTACCTGTCAATTTCCAAAATGGTCCTACTTCCTTCTCATTGCCTATTACCCAATGTTAAATCACATTCATCGGTCACAGTCCTTCCTACCTAACATAATTACATTTGCTAAAATACTAACTTCTAGAAAAAATCTCTTCATTTGTCAAGTCTCATTACTTAAATGGGAGTTGGCATTGGCAATGAGCTGGAAATATCAACTACTGGAACTGCAGCTGGGACCAGGTTGGTTAGGTTGGTTGGGTTGCATTGTAATGAATCGGGTTTGGGTTGGATAAAATGATGAACCCACCCGACCTGATCCTAATTGGGGGCTGGTTTGATAGTGGTTTTTGACGGGGTTGGAGTGGGTGCATGTTTATATATTTTTATAGCTAGTAAAGTTTGTAACAGGTGTAAATTTTGGCTGGTCCAACCTATCCTTGCCTAGGATTTGGTTGATGCTAGGTCAACTTGTGAACTATATATTGAACTATATATTTAGGCTCATGAAGGATTTGGTTTGAAGTTTCCAACCTGATTAATAACTTGATTGGATTCGGGTTGAACATGCTCAAATAGGACAACCCAACCCAACCCAACCCAACCCAGAAGCAATGTAGAAATTTTGAGACAAGGCAGAGATTTTGGCCGATTTCCCAAACACCATGTACAAGAAATACTCAAAACAAAAGGTCGAATTCCCAAATGGAGATAAGGAGTATTATTTTTCCACTCTTTCCAAATGTATGTGCTTCCATTACTGCATGTAGGGCTTCTGGCTTCCTTTTCCATATGTGGGGCTCTCTCATGGGATCTAGCATTTCATATCCTTTGGCCGATGTCAAAAAAAAAAAAAAAAAAAAAAAAAACGAAAAAAACAAAGAAAAAAGAAAGAAAAAGACATTCTGAGCATGTGTCCTACCCATAAAATTAAATACAGTGTCATGTGATTGGGACCTACTGGGCCCACCCTATTGGTGACCAATCAATTGAAGTATTAATTTCTTTCATTTTTTATTGTTGATTATTTCTTTCTGTCTGATGTGATGTGATAGGCTCCAAGCATTTAATGAGACTATTTTTTTTCCTTATTAATTTTCTAAATTAGTAAAAGTCAAATATAGCATCCAAAATCTTCTGGCGAAAAAATATGCATGTCCAGGGTTGGAGCCTGGGCAGCAAGATAAGAACTGCCACCACCGACAAGTGACGTAAGTGACGGTTCTCAATTTCAAAATTATCATTGTTCACATCAAATGATTTTATAAAATTTCTCGCCCTCCTATTTGAGCACCGATCCGTTTCGTCCACCCAAGGCTCCACCTGAGAATGAAAACCCACGTATATATTACGATGGATGTTTGGATTATCATTCTAACCACTTGCTCTATAGTTCACAAATCTCTCACCTTTCAAATAAGCACACGATCGATTCAATTGTCCAATTTATTTGGATGAGTGTCCGTCCAACTTGAAATCAGTGACTCTAGACGGCCCTATTTTATGGTCCACTTAGACGGATAAAAAGTTCAACCCATCAATATGATACACAATTAACGTGAGCACCGATGCTCCTTGGAGATTTTAAAATATAAAACAAAGCAAAACAAAACAAAACTCATTATAAAACAATTGAATCAAACATCAAATTACGAAATGTGCTAACTACTATGAGTGGAGTAGTTGTGTCTCAGGAGATTAAAACCTCCCTCAGTAGTTTCTGATTTTACAAAATGGCTATCTCCTGTTCCTCTTTCCCATCTGTCGTCAGGTTTACGACAAATTTAAAATGAGTGCCGTCCATACGCTAGCGAGGAATATGAACCGTACATCTCTCGCACTCAACAACAAAAAAAACATACTCTTTATACTCTAGATATATCCATAGTGCTCCTTCCGCGAAGCTTCCTTCGTCTGGGAGATTTTGAGACCCCACCTTCCACTCTTGGAATCTTTCTCAAACTCCAAAATCTCTCCATACCATTTCAAAACACCCCCCCACACTCTTTCTCTCTCTCTCCCCTCTGCCGTTTTCGTTTGGATTTCTCTGCCGTTTTCGTTTGGATTTCTCTTCTTCATCTTCTCGATCAAGCACTTGCATCCTCTCCTCTAACATATCGAATCACTCAACGAAAGCACGTACTTTGACGGATTTGATTTGCATCGGCTTGAACTGTAACGGAGATCTGATACGCCGTCCGAAACTGTGGATCTTCTCTCTCGTGATGCGTTTCGGGAACCGATTTGACTTTGGTTCTGTGTTTTAGGGCATCGGTTGGATCGTCCTCCGTTGCCTTTGATCAGTTGAAGTCGATTTCGAAAGTGTCGGTATTGTATTTCTTTTACGTATCAAGATGCAATTTTTTTTCTCAAGTTGTATTGTTCGTTTCGTGAAATCGATGGAGATGTGAACAATCGGCACTAGTTGTTGTCTGATTGGTCTGGATCTGTGTGGCTGCTTTTGATGATGGAAGTAGAAACTAACTGAAATGATCATTTGCCTGATCTGATTATGACCTGTGCTGATGCATTGTGTTTTCTCACTGGATTAATTCCTTTTGTTTCAATCAACACTGATTATAGATTTATGAAGATAAGGTTGTAAATCTTTTGTGGCATTAGAGATCTAGAGGATGTGATCATTTAGAAGAATACAAAGTAAATAAACACGTACCTTGAACTCCTGTGACTTTGATTGGATTGGAGTTTCACGGTCAATCGAGCTTCTACTTCACTTTCTTTACTTACAGTAATTGACTGTACTCTGTAGGTTTGGCTTGTGATTGATTATAGAGAATATTCTAAATAATCACTTCATAAATCTAATCTTAATCTAAGACAAACTCGTCTTCGTGGATAACAATCTTCTTAAGGTAGAATATTCTCTATTAGTTGAGTGGGAGGAAGGGGCCTGATAGTAAACCTCGCAATGGATCTACATTAAACCCCCAATAATAGAAGAGACTTTTGAGTGCTTGCTACCTCAAATTTGAGCATGGGATAGATAGGAAGAACTGCCTTTTAGATCCAAGTTTGATTTATATGGATCTCATAGTACTCAATGAGACGAATCCAATAAATCATAGATTGTCAATTTTCGATATCGTCTGGCCCTTGAAAAGTGGGACATGCTTGCTTTCTCGTGCAGGAAATTCCAGTTTTGACCAGTTTGATAACTCAATTATTCTAATTATCCCCAAATTACATGTAGAATCACAATCCAACCAAAACTAGGTTTTTTTTTATAGACAATTATAGGGTTACACAAAACACTTACTCAAGGATGGAATTGAATTCCAAATTATGGAATTAGGACTCAATTATAAATTGTAAAACAAGTATTTTTAAACAAACACACTAGGGAAGTGGGCAAAGTTGATTTAAATTGATTACTACAAGTGAATTAATCCATGAATCATCATATAAAATACAAGTGCACAAAACTCTAGGTTTAGATCATCAATCACATGTAAGGAATGCTGTAAATGCAAATCCAACTATGTCAAAATACCCCAAAAACACATGATCTTTCAAAAAATTGTTGAACGACCACGTGTCCTCCAATTAGGTCTTGGCCAATCCTAACTTGGCAATTTTTAAAGGTATTTTGTGTTTTGATCCATATTGGCACCATCCCCTTTGGTTTTACAGTGTCCTATGCATGTGAATTGACAACTCATAGATGGGGTCTCTTTCAAATTGATACCTATTGTTATGAATCACTTCAAGCCTAATTAATGGAATCCTAATTCCAACATACGGACTCGAATACATCAAAGTCTAACAAATCCTAAGGTGGATCACATGTGAAAACCCTAAAAACCACACAATATGATGCAGAACGACTCAATCCACTATGAAATCCACATCCATAGTGGTCTAATTAATGGAATCCTAATTCCAACATACGGACTCGAATACATCAAAGTCTAACAAATCCTAAGGTGGATCACATTTGGAAACCCTGAAAACCACACAATATGATGCAAAACGACTCAATCCACTATGAAATCCACATCCATAGTGGTCGGCCAATGGGGTAATCCTAATGGGACTGATGGACTGCCCACTTAGGTCAAATTAGGTTCCGTTCAATTTCATCCTTCCTCATCATTGTTCATGGTCTTTTAGGTTAATTCACAATTAAATCTAACCCTAAAGCATGTATTTCATGAGATCCACTTTAGAATATGAATAAAAGATGAAATCAACCTAAAACCAACACCAGTTACTGAATCCAACTTGAAACCCTACGCAATTGACATCGAAGATCACAAAATACCACATAAACATTGGAAACGTGTGAAACCCTGTTTGTATATGTGATGAAAAGCCCCAGGTCACAAAACCCTAACGGATTTAGGTCAATCAACCATGAAACATGGCTCCACCATTTCGGTCATGGTGTTTCTCCCATATATGGTTCACAGTCAAGTGGGAATTCCCAAATCCCCATTTATTTTGTAGTTTTAGATCCATATCCTTTGGTATCTATGGTTTCCAAGGTCATTCACATATATACAATAGTTCAAACCCATGCTAAGACTCAGTAAGGTAGAAGTGAAATGAATTAGCAACAAAGGAAGAATCATGCATGGTCAATTTATCGGATTGTTCACTTGCCTTTTATTGCTTTCTAGTTGATGTTTTTATTTGAGAAAGTGTGCTAGAATCCCAAAATCATCTTGCCCTAATCGTCCCTTTCTTCCTTCTCCTCTCTTTCCTAATCATCCCTTTCTTCCTGCTCCGCCCTTTCTCCTTCTTCTAGCTTCTAATTGTGTGAAAGAATGTGGCTGGTCATGTGGAGATGTGGGGCTTTATATAGGCTTGATTTGGGTTCTTGAGTTTAATTAAAACTAGGAGCTGTAATCCTAATATAGAGTACTTCTTTCCCAAAATAATAAGTTTTTCAAAGTAGGAACTTTCCCGAAATAGTAATTTCCCCAAAGTAGGAACTTTCCCTTCTAGTTGTATGAGAGAGAGAATGAGCCTTCTATGGGCATGCAATGTTTATTCAGACTCTCTAATGCAAGTTTCCTATTACAATTGGCTTTCCTAAATGCATAAGATAATCCTTCTAATTACCATTAGCTCTCCTAATGAATTAGGACTACACTTTCTAACTTCAACAAGGACTCCTAACACAATTAGAAACTAGCATAATAACCTGTGCTCAGCACAGATATGGCCAACATTGCAATTTAAATATTCTTGCATTAAAAAATATATCCATAAATTTTAGAAAGAAAGCAAAAGATGAAACCGTTATGAGCGTGCCTGGTTATGTAATCTAAGAGATAATAGCATAGAAAGGAAAGAGAAGAATTGGAGAAGAAAGGGAATGCCGGAATGGTAGAGTTTGGGTAGAAAGGGAGGTATTGCACAGAAGGAAAAGTGGAACTTTAAAATGTGGGGAGTAAACGTGAGTGCTTTTCATAATAAAGAGATAAAGTAGGTAGTTTGCATGAGATAAGTGGGAAGAAAACTGAAAAGATTGAAAAAAAAGAATAACTTAATTTCAAAATCATAACTGGTAGTCAAAATTAAAGACAAAACCCTTGGCTTTAATATACTATAATAGGCTAATATACCAAATGGAGTCCACATATTTTATCATTAGAACTTTTAATGAGTTTTATTAATGGTCATGTCCTAATAGTGATCAATAGACTCCATTTAGGGTCTCTAATAATCATAGCTGTTAATTCTGTTCCGTTTCGGCTAGAATTGGCCGGAATGTTCCATATTTGGTTTGGGGCGGTATGGAATGCCCCCCAAAAGATTACTGTCCCACTTCCAACACATTATAGTTATTCCAAGCCTAATATTGGCCCCCAATTATAGCACAATGCCTGCCCGTTTCAAATGGAATGGAGTGCCCTTGAAAGTTACATTTTATTATGGTTATTAACTAGTTTAAATCAATTTACATGTTTTATACTTTATTTTTATGTAGTGAAATCTAGAAAATAGTCATTTGTAAAGTGTAATTTAAATTAAATGATTTACATATGCATTTTTAGTATTATTTATCTATTTTGCATTCTATTATTTTTCATTTTTCAGTTTTAGGTATCCTTTTAGTTCATTCATTTTTTACGTGTCTTTTCCGAAATGAAACATCAGAATTGATCAGAACGCCGGAGCGTTCCACTACAGGGCCAAACTGGAATGGGACTGGAATGGATTTGACAACTATGCTTTTAGTGGACCACACCCTAGTATAGTTGTGAATTCCGTTTCGGTTTGATCTTGTAGTGGAATGTTTCGGAATTTTGGCCAATTCCGGTATTCCATTTCGAAAAGGTGTGACTGAAAAGTGACTAAATATGAAAAATACTTGAAATTTAAAAAAAGTTGAATGCTAAAATAATATAAAAAAAATGCATACTTACATCAATTAAATTAAATTATGCTTTACAATTGACCGTTTTCTAGGTTTCGCTACATATGAATGGAAGTATGAAACATGGGCCTGGATCTGGCTGAATAGGGATTGAAATGACCGGAACAATCGAAATAGACCGGAATTGGGCCCAGAAACTTCCATTCTGTTCCACCCTGGCCAATCCAGAAATGTTTTGGCCCTAATTGGCTGGAACGCAACATAATTGACAACTTTCATATTTTAATTTTTTATTTGGATATGCATTATTTAATTCTTAATTAGATCAAGTTATGCTTAATTTTCTGAATTCGCCTGATAATTGTTTCCCAACTGTCCTTCTATGCATAAATTCTTTTCAATCATGTTAGTTACTCTACAATGGGCCTATAATGTTATCTAATATGTATAAATTTTAATTATAAAATACTTAAGGTGGGGGGTTTAGAAGGTATAATATTGCACATAGTCCGTTATATTATCACTAAATAATAATATTAGTGTAAATCTGGGTTTGGGCACTTACATTATTAGTCTTGAGTCAATACATTAAGTTCTTGGGATAATCTCTCTCTCTCTCTCTCTCTCTCTCTCTCTCTCTCTCACACACACACACACACACACAACGGTCATGATCAGTGATCACAGTTGACAAGACTTTGCATATGCAATAGTTACTTCATCAAATAGGTTCAAATTATTCAATGACCTCTAACAATCACATCCAACACAAGTCTCTTGTTTCTTAAATGGTTTTCATCATCTGATGATTTGTAAATATTTTTGGTGATCCAAATGACCAAGTATTTGGTGTTGACTGTTTATATATTTGGTTAGTTAAGAATGTACTTAACCATGATTGTGTGATCTTCTTGATCTCTCTAATTTGATGAGCCTTTTCTTGGATGTAGATTGCACTATCAGTGTTTAGGTGGAATTACATTTGTTTGCTGGGAGTAATAGAGCTTCCGTCTTATGGGCAAAGTTTCTGTCTCTTCCGTTGAAGTGAGTTGCTTGAGTTTATTTTGAAGAAAAAAGTTACTTCGATCATCAATTTTTTTTTGAAATATTAACAATAAATAGCGAATTACCTCTTGCATGGATAGTAATGTGTAAACCAGCTTGTGGGGCCTATCTGGATGAACCTATGATCAATCTGCCCCTTCTTCCCCCCAACTTTACACTTATCAGGCCTGCACTTACTGTTGGATACTTGGATTGGATCTCAGAAAACTAGATGGTTAAAAACTGTTCAACTTTAAGGATAATAAACCAAGGGATAGGATAATCCCATGGGGCTCATGTTTTGCACAACCCTAAACCATGATGAGGCTGTTAGAAACTATGATCCATCGATGCTATCCCTAAATACTCTCGAATGTGCTCATTCTGATTCTATCTTTTCTATTTTTACTGTACATCCATCTCAACATTCTCATTTATGCAGTGTTCATTTTCTTTTTTTCTTTTTTGCATGTTTTGGTCCATAAATTTTTAAAACCAGAATAATAATCCTTAATGCACGTATCGCCTTTGTTGCACTTTGCAATTCCATGTTCCAGCTGAAACCTACACGTCACATTTTCTTGATTATAAACCTGTTTGGGATACATCCACATTTCTTTGGTTGCGTGGTTTGGCCGCTGATTAATGATTATATGTGGCTTGATATAACGTGAGATTCACTTACGATGCATCACGAGCTTCCCATTGAGCAGGTTTGGTTTGATCCCGTGGTTTCGGTTTGGGTCCCATCAATGTGTCCCCATAGTTTCTTTTCTTTGATGAACATTCTGAGTTGAAATTCCTAGGCACTGTAGTTTCTTTTGTTGAATTTAATAGCCATAATTTCTAACTTTCAGCAGTAGACATCTTAAAAGATAATAATTCCAAATTCCTTTTCGGTAGTAGAACTTTCCTATAAAAAGCAATAAATTCTCTGCTGTGTCAACTCCAGATGCATAAATCTAGTATATTGGAGGTAATCCAAGTGAAGAAAAATTTGCTCAGATTTCGAAAACGACTCAAAGATAAAGAAGTAAATATATGAAGATCCAATGGTCCAGATTCAAAATCGAGAGAAAATTGGGCATAGGGGACCCTCTGGGAAGCCTCAAATCAGAGGATGGTGATCCCTTTTTTCATAACAGAAAAATCCCATGTGAAATGCCAAACTGGTCCAACTTTCCACAAATAATTCCTGAGTTTATTGAAAAAAAAATAAAAATGAAATGAAACAGCTGTTATTAACTCTGGACCAGTTTTACATCAAATTAGGAAATGGGGGAAGTCACCGACCTCTAAGTGCCAAAAAATTCCCAAAAATTCTCCAAAAATCTTAGATAGAAGTCCTCTAGCCAGGCTGCAGGCTTCTTCATGAACATTATGGGTTGGTGGATCCTATTGATGAATACATATGGTGCGAGACTCGGATGGATGAGTTGTCTTGGAGATTCTTTCCTAGGATCCTTGAGGAGCTCGGAGATGATCCTTCACGATATCACGATCACTAGATAGAGTGGATATCTGCATCTTCGAATGAACAAAAGAGGGAAATGAGCACTCGTCAAAATAGGGAGATGAGGTCAGATCTACTGAAGGGGACAAAACCCTATAAGGGTCTTTGTAGGGTGGCCCACCCAATGATCAAGCTCTGATACCATGACATAAATCAAAAGAGAGAAATGTCGGAGAGGAGAGCTCATCCTTTTTATGCTCCCATGGTGGTCTAGTTATACTGGTTTTTGATACAAGGATTCTTGCTGTACTTATCTACAAGGAAAGTATCCCAATCTTATTTTTACAACCTCTTATGACATCTACCAGTTTACGACATAATTATGGGTTGTTTGACCTAATGGGCCAATACCCATTTTCCCAAGTCCATTTGACCATCGACCCTTGAGGCCCAGGCCCACTTGTGGTGTTGGCTGTATGTTTGACAAAATTCTAATCAAATTTACTGTAGACATAACTTAGAACTACCTAAATCTCTCCCTCATCATCCATTAAAGAAACATATATAAGAGATAGGGAAGAGATGGGAAGATAGAAATATCAGCAAGCCATAGTTATCAAAACTGTTTTGTTTTGGCCGAAATGGCTGCAAAATCTCATTTGGGCCATGCTTCTGAAACAAAAAGCATCTTAATAACTTTTCGGCTGAAATTTCGATGGATTTCAGCAAAAATTCGAACATTTTTGAAATTTAAAATCAACCAAAATTTTTTTTTGGGAGGTTAAAAAAATAAAATCAAATGGCTAGGGCTCATCGCAGGGAAAATAAAAATAAAAAAATAGAGGAAGAAATGAAGGAGGGGGAGAGGGAGGGAAAAGGTACTTGATTGCCCTTTCGCCACCTACTACTCTTTGCTCACCATTGCTGCTCAGCACTCTTTCATCCTCCCCATCTTGCCTGTCGTTCCCTTTCCTCTTCTCTTCTCCTCTCTCCCCCTTTTCTTCCTCTGTTGCATGGAATGGGGCGAAATGCTCTGGGCGTAACTAAGACGAGAATAGAAAACCCATTTTTCATGGTTCTTTACTTCTTTTCAAGCTTTGAGTTTTTTTGCCTAGGTGAATTGCCTTTTTAGTTTTGGCCCTTTTGGGCCCAAATGAATTTGCGGGCTCCACAATGAAACCCACCTATGAAAAGTCTTAAAACATTTAAAATAGGGCCCACCTATTATATAAATGTATGTGTATAATGCCCAACCAAGTTTTAAAATTTTAATATAAAAATTCATACCATTTAAATTGTAGTACTTATTTTTAAAATTTAATAACATTATTTTTTATTTTTCAGTAACATAACTTTGAACATTTCCCTGAAATTCCTAATTGGAAATTCCTAATTGGCTGAAACATTTCATTTTGGAGGCCCAACTGAAATGGGGTCCGAAGCGAATTGTGACATTGACAGCTATACGAGTCATGAGTCAAGCCCACCTTTTTTTGTTGTTGCTATTTGGAAGAGAAAGATGATGATGAGACGTCAATTATATCCTCTTACCATTTGGTCCTTTACACATCTCACTCATTCCATGTACTGGAGCTGGTACAACTATGCCCAGATATTGGCTATGACTCATGATTGAAACTCATATATATGTGTGTGGCTTTTAGTTTCATGTTGTGTTATGTGTGTTGATTTCTTTTAGTTCTATATCTTGTTTTGATTAATTCATATGTTTGTCATGCAGATGGAACTGGAACCCTTGGAAGATAAGGGGAACTGTCACTCCGAGGTTGAGATCCTTGATGTCCCTCGAGTGATTTCTCCATGGAGACGCAATAGACTTCTAATGAATATTTATATTGTCTTAATCAAGGCAAAGATTAATGTGCTGTTACCTTTTGGTCCTTTCGCCATTGCTCTACATTATCTAACTAGAAAGCATGTAAGCCTTACTGATCTCAGTTACTGATACCCATTTACTTTGTTTAGAGAAATAAGGTAGAAAAACGAGATCATTGTGCTTATGAATGAAAAAGTAATTGATTGGGAGTGTGGCAGAATAGATAACCATTTTTTCTGCCAACATCAGGGGATGACCTGGCCTTGAAGATTTAATGCATTGAGGGTATAAAGCTTGGAGGAAAGGGATCGTGCCCATCATTTTAAGGGCATCCAAAATTCAACCTCAATTTGTTGGTTGCTCATTTCTCATGTTATCATTAGTCTGGTAGTCACAGATAACTTGTATCTCCTGAAAAACATTTGATATATGCAGTGGCGGAACCATGAAATATGCCTTGGAAGGCCACTACAAAGTCATTATCATCATCATAATGATCATCAACATCAACATCAAAGCCTTGTCCCAACTCCCAAGTATGTTGGGGTCGGCTGGAGGGGCCACTACAAAAAAGAAAAAGAAAAAAGGGGGGGGGTGTTTATTCTTGTTATCATGAATCCCAAACCTTTTGTTGCAAGTTGCTGATGAAGCCTGTGATAGGTTATGTTGCAACAAAGCAACTATATATTTATGCTGTTAATTTTCAGCATTTACAGTTTTGATTTGAAGTTTTGTGAGCTTTAATTCTTAGAAAGATTTATTTTAAGGGTTTTTTTTTTTTTTTTAATGTCTTTTTTCCCCCTATAGGGATTGGTTTTCTTCTTCAGCTTGTTAGGTATAGCTCCTTTAGCTGAGCGTTTGGGGTATGCGACTGAGTAAGTTTTTCTTGTAGAATGAAGCTTGAGATTTATTTGTGTTAGCTTTCTTCTCAAGCTTGGCAATTTACATGCTGCTATTTATTTGGTGTAGGCAACTTGCATGCTACACTGGACCTACAGGTACATTTTGTCATCCTCATTTTTAACTGATTAGTTGTGCTTCACTTGAATGAGTCATCCATATCATCTAATATATTTTATGACTCCTCATCCATGGATTTTGCAGTTGGGGGTCTTCTGAATGCCACATTTGGAAATGCAACAGAAATGATAATATCTCTCTATGCTTTAAAGCATGGGATGATAAGGGTGGTTCAACAATCATTACTTGGCTCTATCTTATCAAATATGCTGTTGGTGCTTGGATGTGCTTTTTTTTGTGGTGGGGTCATTCGTTATAATAAAGATCAAAAATTCAACAAGGTCAGTCGTTCTACACTTGAGAACATTTCTTTTCAGCTTCTCTCTCAATTTATCTCCTCTTCAAGTATATTTTTCTGTGTGAACTAAAGCGGATTACCTTGGCCACAGGCAGCTGCTGTGGTGAACTCAGGATTGCTGTTGATGGCTGTTATGGGTATAATGTTTCCTGCTGTGCTTCGCTTCACTCGGTCAGAGGTCCATACTGGAAAGTCAGAGTTGGCTCTTTCCAGGTTTAGCAGCTGCGTTATGCTCGTGGCATATGCCAGTTACCTTGTTTTTCAATTGAAGAGTCACAGGAATCTTTATAATCCTATTGGTGAGGTTAGTTTTATTAATTTCATCATTTTCTGGAATAGCTTTGTTTTGTTGCCCCCTTTTTTTTTTCCCTCTTCATTCATATGGTACTGTGGGTCTAGGGTGCCAGTGATTGATCCCCATCATCCCTCGGAAGTGAAATGCCTCTACCACTGATGTATTCAGTGGTTTGGCTAGGGGTGTTCATGGGCCGGGCTGAGGCATATTCAGGACTGGCCCGACTTTTAAAACATATGCCTAAGCCCAGCCCAAGGCTGAATTGGGCCTTGAGTGGCTGGACCAAGCCTGGCCCGGCTAACAATGTGTAAGCCCGGGCCCAGCCTGATTTACTTTATAAAAATGAAATAAGACTTTTTTGCTAGATTCTAAGTGGTAGCTCAAGTGGTAGTAGTAACATATGGGTAAATTGGAAATGGTGTGGCTTCGAGACCCCTCTCCAACACTCTTTATTAATGCTTTTTATATTCGGACCGGGACTGGCCTGGGCTTTCTACCACTAAGCCCTGGCCCGGCCCATCTATTAAAAGGGCCTAAATAAAATGTCTGAGCCCGGCCCAATACAAACCTTTGCCCCAAGCCCTGCCCAGAGCGGGCTGGGCTCAGGCTGGCCTGATCCATGAACACCCCTAGGTTTGGCTGTTTGTTTTGTTTTCCATTAAGTTGTTGTTATGTAGGTTTTTGTAAAAGATGAGATCCTAGCAAGCAGTAGGTTAATTCTTATTGTCTCTGGCTTTTCTATGTTGTTTTAAAAATCTTTTTCTCTGTTTTTTTTAATCTGTTCACTGAATTTTGTCTTAAGCTTCTCCATTGGCATGACACTGCAGTTTTAGATATTGTAATCTTGAATGGACTTCTTTTATGATGTTTTTCTTTAATAACAGTTCGGATCCGTTGATCACTCATGGTTGACCTGGAAAGGTCTATGGATGGAGAGTTGGTTAAGTCGGGCGTCCTGGTGTCTAAACTATAAAGATCAAATTCATTGGGTTAGCCAGAAATATGGAGTGAGAAAATTGAATTAATTCATAGTTGGCTACAAATTGATTACTGCATGTTATAAATCCTATAACATATGGGTTATAATATTTGGTCAAAATATAAACCAGATCTTCTTAAGAAATAATGCATTCATGATATGGATTCTCCAATTTATTAAATGCTTGCACACATTTCGGTCATCTACTTCACTTGCAGGTGCATTAGGGGTGTTCATGGGCTGGGCTAAGGAAGCTCCAGGCCCGGCTCGGCTTGTCCAAGCCCGGCCCAGGTCCAAATTGGGCTATAAGGAGCTGGCCCAAGCCTGTCCCGTCTGGAAAGTTGGAAGCCGGGGCCCAGCCCGATATTATTGATATATAGTTATAATTAAAAAAGAGAGAAATATTATAAGACGTAGGGTGTAGCTAAACTGGTTTGGTCTTCACTACTTATGTGGAAGTATCACTGTATGAAACCTCCCATCTACATTTTTCCCACACTATTTTATTAATTGGGCCAGGTCAGGCATTGGGCTTCCTACATCTGAGTCCAAGCCTGGCCCATATATTAAACGGGCCGAGAGAAAATGTCTTGAGCCCGGCCTGAATGCTAAATTAAAAGGCCCAAGCCAGGACCAAATCGGGCTGGGCCTGGCCCAGGCTTGGGCTAGCCTGATCCATGAACACCCCTTGATGCATTGACAGGTATTTATTTTCACTAAGAACTAGCAAAACATGCTCACGCATAGCACATACAATATAATTCATAAAAAAAAAACCAAAAAATTTGAAAATTGATACGAAATTTAAAATATGATATTCTCTGCATAAATTATATATATTTTGATCAGTAACAAAAACATTCATTAAACAATTCTGCGCAAATTATATTTAGATGGGAAAACTTAAAATATGATATTTTCCTAGTAAGGGTGGGCTTGATAATGAGTTGGTTGGGTATGGGTTTTTGGACTTTGAACTGAGTTGGGTTTTGATTTGGTTTGGGTTTGGGTTTGCCCCTCCTTATTCCTCAGTAATTTTTTAATTCAAAGTTATAGTAGCACAGGTGGTGGTAGGCAATGCATATCATTCCTTTGGTCATGAGTTCCCACCTTCCACATACGTATTTTTTTTTTTAAATTTAAAGTAAATAATAGAAAATTTATCCATTAGGAAACCTGACCTGACCTGTAGCAGTTACGGGGCGGGTCGGGTATGAGGAGAGAAACTGCGATGTGGGTCGGGCTCGAGTCGGCCTATACGTGAATCCCCGACCTGTGACCCAACCCGCTACCATCCAGTCACAATTAATTGGAAGACGGTGAAAAATTGGAATCCCAAATCGGTCTCCTTCATTATATATAATTTGTATGATATATGTCATAATCATTCCTCAAGCAAAGTCATGATAATACCTACTTTTATAAATTAGTATCATTCTGTAACTATTATGAATAACAATGTTAATATATTGTTATAGTTACATTGTCTTTATTTCAGTGTAAATTACTTGGATATTTTATCGTTGCCCTTTCTCTTGGCTTCTATTTTTATGTAGTCTTGTGCAAATAGAAAAACAGCACCAGAAGTGAGCCAATCACAAAAAGAAAAGAAAGCAAAAGGCAAATAAAAAAAAAAGATGCACCAAAGTGACGCCTTCTAGTTGTTAATGTTATAATGAAATACTTTTAACTATTGTAGGAAGGTGGCAATGATGTAGTAGACCCTAATGAAGATGCACCTGAGATAACTCAGTCGGAAGCAATTGGCTGGCTTGCTGTTTTGACAATATGGGTCTCCCTTCTCTCTGGGTACCTTGTCGATGCCATACAGGTTAGAATTTAATTTTGTAGAACTCCATTGTTTCATGATACATGTCCATTATTCTCTTATCTATATGATGATACACCCTATGCCACAGTTACCATAATGGTATGGCTGTTGGGGCTCAAGTCTGGAGCCCCTACCCAACCCTATCTGCAAGGGCTACAAATGTTGAATGTATCTATATTTTGTTGCCACGTGTTCATTTCTTGCAATGTGTCCTAGTCATAGTTGTGAATTTCATTTCGGACGCCATTTTGGTTTGGCCTCCAAATGAAATGTTTCGGCCGTTTCAGAAATTCTGGTAAAATATTTTGGAAAAAATTGTTATATATATTAAAATGTAAAAATAATATATGATACATTTAATTTATTCTACTAAATCAATGCAATATGTCAATTTATATTTGATCGGCTATTTCATATTAGAGTGAAAATTGGCTAGCTTATTCATATTAAAATGTTTTTTATTGGAATAAAATTTGATTAGAGCCCATATAGTTATTTAGATTTTTAATAGATGGGCTCGAAAGTGGAGCTCTTGAATTTCTCTTAGCCAAAAGGCCCAAAAGGTATTTTTAATTTTACTTTTAAGTTTAAAAAAATATGTTGAGCCCCCTTAGTTTTCATTTTTTTCTGTTTTAAAGGCAACCTACATGTTGGGACGAATAATTGGACGAGATCATGAAATTCGGACCAAATCGGATGAATTGGAACGAATTCTGGGACGAATAATTACAATGGTCATGTTCATTTTGGTCAAGCGAACAAACCGAAATTATTCAGAAATTTCGGCTGAAATGAACCGAATTTCGTAGCACTGGTCCAAGTGTTTCGTCCTTTTATCCTAGTAGTGTTATGGTTTTTCTTCTACAGTACTGCATAATTATTTTCCTCTTTTCAGTCATGGTTACAAATTGTTCAAAAACCTCACATAATCCAAGTTTGGTATAGGGGAAAGTAAACCCAAGTGAACCTACTCAGTTCTGCCAAAAGAGGAACAAAATTTTTATGTACCAGAATTAGGATTACAGATGTAGCACCCCATCATTAGACTCATTACAGTTATAGAATCTGTGTGCATGAGGAATGTTAGGAAGGGCAAAAATTTTGGCATTTGAAGAAGGCAAATATTGTTTATTTGAAAGCAAGTCAGATTAACATAAATAACAATTTATTCAAGTGGGGATGTCCTCAGATGTAAGAGAAGCTAGACAAGGAGTGGGAGATTGTCGTAAGTCAAGAGAAAAGAGACATCCATCTTTATATCCTTTGCTGATCTACTCCCCTTCCTGGTCCCATGAACTGCACCAATCATGGATAAAAAAAGAGAGTACCGTTTACGAGAAAAAAAAGGCAATAAGCAGGTTTTTGGATAATTGAGGAACAAGTATGTTTTTGAGATGCGCGGTGTGGGGATGTCCTATCTTCAGAAGAGACCTTACTTTGGGAGAAGAGATCAAGAGAACCAGTTCAATGCCTTACTTGGCCTCTTTAAGGACATTTATTTTCTGGAAGCTGGGATTGATGGAAGAATGTAGAAGGGGATGGCTGATGGGAATATCATGGTTGCTTCATCTCCCAATCTCCTAATTCGCTAGCAGATTTGTGGAAGTTTTCAGCCTTGCCTAGATTGATAGCTTTTGGTTGGTTGGCCATGGCTATGTTCGATGGTATTCTTAGTCGATTCATGTGCACAAGCTCTAGTTGGAATGAAATTTGAGTCGGTGCTTGTATAAGGTGGGATTTGTGATGTGAATGGATTTGATTAACCAAAGATTGGCCTCATTCCTGTCAATTTGGTAGGGATGTCAATGGTCCCCTGGTTCCCTGGTTCCCTGATGCCTGAAGGACTTAACCTGAAAACCTTTGTATGAACCCATTTTTGGCACCCAATTAGTGGGTGATTGTCCACATTTTGGGTCCAATTAATCAGGCCCAGGTCCAGTCTGGTCGAGACTTGGTTGGCAGGAATACCGAGTATATAACGTAGTTAATGTATTATAATATATATAATTTTGATATTATCATTATATATAAGAAATATATACATAAATTATCAGTGAATATTATATTAGCATTATTGATGTAGCAAAATATAATATAATAATATACTTCACCTCTGACTCGGGTCTGTGTCCTCCAATACATGTTGGGTCCGGGCAAACAAAAGCAGACCTGAACCTGACCCCATTTTACATCCCTCCAATTGGGTCTAGTCAGGAAATTCCTGATGTCAATCTGGTAATTTCTTAAAATCTATTATAGCAGTACTGTTTATACTGAATATTAATAAAATTCGGTTTCGTTGCTGGTTTGCTTTGCAGGGTGCATCTGACTCATGGAACATGCCAGTGGCTTTTATTAGTGTCATTTTGCTTCCAATAGTAGGTAACGCTGCAGAGCATGCGAGTGCAATCATGTTTGCCATGAAAGACAAGCTCGTGAGTGCTTAGTTAAGTTCATTTTTGCGATAATCTGCTGTCAATTTTGTTGGTTTGATTGCTTTACTGGTTTGCACCATTTTCCTCTGTAGGACATCACTCTGGGTGTTGCAATTGGATCATCTACTCAGATTTCAATGTTTGTGGTATTACCTCAAACTACTGTGGAATTGGTTTGTGTTTTTTTTTTTTCTCCAAATGCAATGTGTTCGTGTCCGCCTACTTCAAGTTTAAGTAGTGAAATTGCCAGATCTATGTTGCCCCTTCCTTTGTGTTAGGCGCAAAGACTTTGCTGTATCATCTCTTTTTCAATATAATTTACTGGCACTGATAAAAAAAATTGCCATTAAAATATCACTAGATGGGTATTGTTGTTTTTTTATAAGGATTTCAAATTTAAGTTTTCACTAACAAACATTTTTTGCAAGACATTGATGCCTTAACATTTATAGCTTTGAAATCTGGGATACTGTTGAGGCATATTGGCTAAGTTGATACAGGTGCCTCCTTTTTAGTGGGCACTGCATGGTTTGAATCTCAATTCTAACTTAATCCATATCGTTGAGCTGTTTGTCCAAGTCTCGGTCTTCAATGCTTATCATGTACCAACACCAACAACAAAAACAATGATAATAACAATAACCTATCACAGATCGAGAACCACAGTGGTTTAGGACTTGGCCAGTCACTGGGTTAAGTTGACCAGGAAATCAAATTGCTTGACCAGCGTGGTCAAGCATTTTTTTTTTTTTTTGACAGATTTTACTAGAAATAATGAAAATATTTTAATTGTGAAATCTTCTAACTACAAAGTTATTTTTAGTGTAGACATCAGTGAATTGAATGTAGACAGACACCTAGTGAAATTTTACATTGTATACATCAAAAGTAAGAGGAAGGGAGGGAGGGATTAATCCGTGAAAATTACAGTGGCTGTACTTTCTAGTTTTTTAAAATGATATCTCTATATTTCAGGTCCTTGACTTTGAACACAAGGAGAAAGAGAAATGCAGAAAATGACAAAGGAATGGAAAGAAAATGGATACTAGAATTCATCTGGAAGCTGCAAATTGTGCAAAACCATTTTCAATCCCGACCTCTTCTTTTTTATTCAGAATATGAGAGTGAGTTCTAAAAAACCAGAAAATAACAAATAGCAGAAAGTCAATAAAAATGTTTTCTTAAAAGATACAAGCAGTGAATAGGAATTGGAGAGATGTTGGGATGGTGAGTGTTGGGATCTGGAAGGATGTACTTTCTTTCTTTTTGTTTAATTTCTACATGATATCTTATATTACGGGTCCATAACTTTGAATGCAGGGAGAAACGGGAATGGAGAAAATAACAATGGCCACTAGAATCAACCAGGAAGCTGCAAATTGCGTAATACCGTATGGAGTCCTGACCTCTGTTTTTGCAATCTGAATATGGGAGTGAGGAGTTCTAAAAACCCAGAAAATACCAAATAATAGAGAAATAGTACAAGTGATGTTTTCTTAAAAGATAAAATCAGCGAGTGGGAATTGGAGAGATTTTTGGTAGGGGAGCATTAGGATCTCGTAGGATGTTATGAGCAGTGGATAGCTTTTTTTGGTTTTTTTTTTTCAAATTATAAAACCACCCCTAAGTCTAGCATTTATTTATGAGCCATAAGACTCACTTTTTCTTAAAACAAAAGAATCCTGAGTCAACTTGAAAGCTGTGCAAGTTTTCCCAGAACCAGTGCAAACTTGATGTCACCTGACATAGTCCTAAGTCGGTGCCTGTCTAAGTTGACATGCAGTTTCTGAGTGTGCAAGTGTGGATCACAACAACAACCACCACAACAATGTTCTGTTTGTACTTGCTAATGTCTCAATGCCCCAAATTATATTTATTGTTGTCTTGCATTGGTAGAAAAATATATGTTTGAGTAATGATCTTTAGCTGCTGTCAGTATCGTGTGACGGTAGCTAAGCAGCTGATTTAACATGTGACCTACCTTTGCTTGATCAAAGCCACTCATATACTACATGGGCCCCTACATAGGGTTGAGAGTTGAGACAAAATTTCACTCCAGCAAAATGATTCTCTGTTGGAATGGTCATGTGTTGGAAAACATAATCATAACACGTGATCAAATCAATGGTATGGGACGCTCTGATTGGTGTGAAATCTTGGCTATTGCCTAAACATAGGAAGGGATCTGTTGTAAGCAAGTTGGTTAGTGCAGAGGTGAGTCCCAGATAGTTTGAACCATTGTAAGGTGCTGTGAGCACTATACTGATGGCAGCATCAGGTTATTTATCAATACGTTCAATTTCAAGAATGTGCAAAATAAACTTGAATTTATTACTGCAGATGTACAATTTCTTTGTCAGTAAATTATTGTGTGATTTTAGGAAAACTGCCGACAAGTGCTGCTTTTTTTTTTTTTTTTTTCCTTTTTCCTCTTTTCTAGGTCCAGCCACCTAGACATTCTGTAATTTACTTTTCATGGAACATAATTTGCAGAGGAGCAATGATGTTTGCACCATATATGATCCTTATATGTGGAAGACATGTGATACATTTGGGTGTGTTTGGATAATTGCATGGGACAATGATGTTTTCTCTCTTCTTTTTTTTTTTTTTTTCCTTTTTTTAAGGAAACGGCAAAGATTAAAAAAATCAAAAGAGAAGGAAACCGTAATACCAAATAGTCTATCAAGTCAGTAGACCACCAAATAGAAAGCAAAACAAGTAAATGAATTTACATTGAGAGATTTCTGCCAATAGCCATACTCGCCTTCACCAGTGAATCCACTTCAACGTTTTAATCCCTTGGAGGGTAATTGAAGGTGACCCTCTAACAGAAAAGCAAGTCTTATTTATCAATGACTCAGATTAGTCTCCAAAGGGGATGGAACACAGCACCAGCCCACTTAAAAGCGCTAACGAATTTGATCTGTGGTACGCGGATATATCAAAATAGGAGAAGTATCTGTATTTAACCCTATCCTACACTTCAATTTTATAATTGTATGTGAAACACATCCCCTGCTATATTCATGGCATGTTAGTGCCATATCCAGGCTGCATTTGGCCATCATTGAATATGAATGGTTAAGAAAGCAGACTAGGCATAAATTAAAGAAGTCTTACTCTTCTAACTCTAATATCCCAGTTCAATTGAAGTCCCCTAAGCCTAATGGTGTGAAAAATGGAAGACAGTTTTCTTGGATCGTCTTTATAGTTCCACTAATCCCAATGGATCAGGTTTCCTAATCAAGCTGCATTTGACATTCAATCCTTGTTGACCTTGTTTGGGCACACCACTTTTGGCATCTTTAGTTCTGATGATGCAATACTCTTTTGATATCATTACGCGCATATAATCCTCATATGGGAATATAATTCTCATGTTACTGGTAATGCAGATTCCTTTCTGTGTGGTGATTGGTTGGATGATGGGAACAGAAATGGACTTGAATTTTCAGCTCTTCGAGACAGCCACACTTTTTATAACTGTGTTGGTTGTTGCGTTTATGTTGCAGGTTTGTTTTCATACTGGACTGATGAGTGACATAGATTTGCATACCCACTTTATTTTTGTCACTATTGTCATGCTGTTCATCTTTTTACTAATTGGCGTCTTAATTACTTGATTTTTTTATTGTTTACATTGAAGAAAATGTAATTGCACTGTTCCAGAGTGAATTATGGCTGTTGCTCATTATGGGATATATTTGGCCCTAGTGTTTGCTCTACAAAATGTTTTTTTTTTTAAGTGCTCTACAAAATTTAAGTATTATCACTTCTCAATTATATTTTAGCACACAGAGTGCTGAATAAAAAGAAATGCAAATAGAGATTCAAATTGAATATCCTGAAACACATCCTCTTTTGAAGCATTAATAGCTAAATAGCTATTGTTATGTCTTGTATTCTGTGGCGATTAATCCTCTTGGTCATACTGTGTACCAATTCCTAGTAGTGGGTTCAAGGGGGTGCTTCCCTATTCTCAGAGGGAGGGAGGGATCAAATGCATATCATTGATTATATATGTATTTGGAGGAATAACGGTTGCGGCGGGTGCAGTGGTCTATGTAGCAGGCGATATGTAGCAGTGTAACAGTGTGAAATTTTTAAATGGTAAAAAAATGATTTTTTAAGGCAGAGATTATAAATGTATTTTTTTTAGTGATTTGAAATCATATTAAGGCCGAGACAACTTCATGAAAGGCTATTGAGGAGAAGAAATAGGAAAAAAATGATGTTTAGCAGCCGCTATTTTGAACCATGGTAATGAATACAAATGTTGCAAAAATCACCATTTTTGTTTGTTGTTTGTTCATCCTTTACGTAGGTGATTCTTATGGAAGAATAGATTGGAGTGTATGTTTCAACAATTATCCATTTCAGGTAAGTTTTAAATCAAAGCCCCGTCCCCTGAAGGATGATGAGTGGGGCCCACTATCTCATCATATTTAAATAGAGTGCTCATAACAAGCAATGTGTACATCAGACAGAGCTAATCTTTGGGATCGTTCATTTGCATGTAATCTAATGCATAGGAATTCATAGATGTATGAAGCATATATGTCAGAGATGTAGATGTGACCTTGGACTTTCCTAGGATTTGAGTTCCTAGGGTGTTGGCTGGCTTCATTTTCCATGTCTCTTGATTCATTTTCCATGAAGGGGAGATTACCTGATGGTCATCCTTGGATATTCACCTTTGCTTCAATTTTAACAACTTTTAGAAATACAAGCCTTGGAATCTGTAGGAATTTAATTACATGAAACGAACATGCCCTAAATGAACGTCTATCATGTAAAAATCAAAACAATACATTATGCTGGATTGATCATGAAGTGAAACTTATGGTTTGGCTTGCACATGGGAAGAAGTGAGATCTAAGTAATTAGACTTCATAATTGGGGCCCTGCATATTTCCATATATCTTCATGTTTTCCATCTTCACCATATTTAGGATTTAGGAGAACTCCATGCCCACAAAGGGAAGATGCATTTCTTGAGAAGGGATGGAACCATGGAAGGCCATAATGGGGCTGTTGGAAAGCTCAGATAACCAGGTGGTTCTGTTTGGAGGGAGAGAGGTTCTGAAACATTGCCTGTTTGTTCTGGTTCTAAAAGCATCTTTGCATCTTCTGAAAAAGTTGTGCAGAAGAAGAAAAAAAAAAAAGACAAAAAAGAAACTTGGCTAGAAGTTTTTCAAACGTCTTACTCGTTCTTAAACACTGGTCTCTGTTGTTGCAGGAAGGTACTGCAAACTATTTCAAAGGGCTGATGCTTATCCTATGTTATCTCATAGTTGCAGCGAGTTTCTATGTTCATGTCGATCCTACCAACAGTAAGTCCTTTATGAAATGTATTGTAAATTTTAACTGGTGCATCTTTTCTTCAGTTATGTCAAAATCTATGCTTAGGCGTCCCAGTTCGCAAGTTATACCTTCGGAACTCCCTTCATATTAATGGCAAAATACAAAAAATTCCTGTGAATCTGCTCTTGGAACTCTGAGCACTCGATAGAATCTCTCTTTTAGAACATGATTCTATTACACAGTCAAAATCCATAAGCATATGTCTTTCTTTCAAACTATATATAAAAAAAAAAAAAAAAATTGACTTTATTTGCTGGCTTCCTTGCAGGTGATGATTAAGGATCCAAAGAGCGAGACTGGTTTGAGGAATATAGCAGTGTGCGTCCACAAAAGCAACTGGTATGTCAAAAGCAGTAATCTTAGAGAACCACAGGCACAAACTCAAGAGCACTTATTTTCAGTTCTACGGGCTGTTTTAAGAATTAGGGATTGTGCTCTCAAAGCCTTCAGAGGCTGGAATTTTTATGCTTCGGGAGAGAGATGTTCTGCCTGGACCCTGGTCCCTTTTGTGGTGAGGAAAGGGCAAGGAAGCAACAGCTTTTGATCTTACATTCCATCTAATTCTTTTCTGGATAGCAGATTTTAACTCTGCAGCAGGGGGAACCTTATGTCATTCCTTGTCATAAGAACTTCTGTACAATATTATTACAATGTTGTACATGTAATTTTTATAGAAACAGCGAACACGGGTATTAACAACTTAATTCACCCTTTCTTTAAGAAATTTGTCCAATTGTGTCTGCACAAACTAATCCATGCTATTGTATGAATGGCCGGCAGATGGATTGGATGAAGTAATGACTCTAGTGCCACACCACTGGTGGTGAGGCCTTTACCCTCCACAGGAATAACTGGGGATTAGTTCTTGGGGTGGGTTGATTAACCAAAAGTAGGGAAAAGCAAAGAATCCCCTTACAATTGGATATACGACTGTGACCCCCACCCCCAAAGAGTGTTCAATATTAGGAAGTCTTATTTCAATTAAAGCAACATGAGGGATTTATTGGGTATGAGATTAAAATTAGGCCCTATTTCTAAATTAAAGGTTAAGATTGAAATTGGAAGTGTCAAATTGAAATTTGATCGGTCAAAATCGTCAACTTTAATATATAATATGGTACAGATGATTTTCTTCTGCGCACTATGCATCAATGCCATTCGTCAAGGGGGACTCGATGAAATCCACGGTGGGTCTCACCTTTGGTGCCGGTCTGGATGTGCGCACATAAGAAAATTTTCTTATATTATAATGGCTGAGAATGGAATGATTACAATCATTCACAATATGTAAATAAATTATAAAAAATCTATTGATTTTTTTTTAAAAGGTGGGATTATACACTTCAGGATATATATTGAACAAAAATTATGTTTAAACACAATTTGGTTAATTGTAATAGATTAGGTTGGAGTCAATTTTATTCAAACCAAATAAACAACTATCACAAGATCACAACAAACTCTAGATATAAATTAAAATTGGATAAATGGTTAGGTGTAAGTCACCTTCCAATAAAGTTAAAGACAATCTTACAGACTCTTTCAAGTTTTGATAATTAATAAGAACGTCATTGATAAAATAACTATAATTGCTTAATTGGGAAGATTTTCATATTGGGAGGGGTAGAAATCTTAACTTAACCAACCAACCCAATTTGAACCCCACTTGATAATTAAAAGTCAAGATTGATCCCTTTTTATTTCCTGGAATAATTGAATTAACATTTTAAACCTAATCAATCAATAGATTGGGTTGGAGTTAAGTCAACACATAATATTTGGCCTCCCAACAACTCAACTCGAGTACCACCCTATTTATTAAGTGTTTGGCCAACATTTACAACTTTAAAGGTGGATTTATATTGATATCTTTATCCTGATGAGAAAAAAAATAAGGATAAAGGTCAGGTCAAGCACATATACTACTAGGCACTGTTTAACCCATTCAATTCCATCTCCATATCTCCAAACTATCCTTTTTTTTTTTTTTTTTAATACTTTTGGTTCATGCTATTATCCTTCTTTTAATGTGACAATTAGATAAGTGACATTTGGAATGAAACTTTTTTTACAGCAATTGGGTAGATGATAGCTGTCAATCATCTATGTCTACGTATCTTTAAATTATCATTTTTTTCATGACACTTGTTATCATCGTTTTTGTGTGAGTGTTTAGACTTTAGATGATTAGCATTTGAAGTCAAACTTTTTTTTTTTTATAGTAATTGAATAAATGACTATTGTTGACCGTCTATGACTTCCTTAGCTTATAAATAACGCATGCTCTTCCATTTCAATCAAAAACTCTTATTCCTATTAATTATATATTTCATTTACTTATTTATTAATATAGACTCAAACTTTTCATAAAAAAAAAATAAAAATCTTCAAGTATTGGTCTCCTACCCTCACCGTATTTTATTTCATTTTCTTGGAAAGTGTGTATTATCATATTTCCCACGCATAATTGAGCCAACTCAAGCTAAGGGTGTTGAGTACATGGCGGAACCAACCTGAGTTCTTTTAAAATCTTATTTCAAAGGTTTTACTTCTACTGGTTATTTTTTATGTATGTATTATATTATGTACATATACTTAAACAATAGTATATCATTTTATATATGCAATAGAAAAGAGACTCATTAAGATTTTCTTATAATTCAGCTACAATCCTATTACCTAGATTTAATTCAAAGTATGCTAATTGCCTTTAAACGAGATGGACTTCAGGCATGTACAATTTCCAAATAGGACACAAATCCAGCTTGTTGACGGAATATGTTATTGGAAATCAATGAACCTGTTGAAAAGACTATTTTGGATATAAAAAATACTTGATTTGTTTGATCATTTTATGTTTATCTTCTTTTTTTTCACACTGATTTTATTTTGAATTTTTACCTGATGCATTTGAACATCCTCCATAATTATGATGAGTTCACTTTTTAAATAAATTATTAAAATATTTTTTTATTTTTCTATATTGCAGTCATAAAATCTTTATCAAGAATGAGTGACATAAGAAAAAAGGTATGTCTAAGATCTTCTGTTTAAATAATTACACCCTAGCAATCTACCTCATTTTCTTAATTTATTGTTTCAACTACTTATTTATTAAATAACAATTAGTTGTAATAGTTATTAAGAGTTTAAGGAATAGGAAAAAATCCTCTAAAGTAATGAACAAAGAAAAGAAATTTAAAATATGCAAAAGGTTATACCATTTTAAATCATGAGAAATTAAAATTTAGAAAAGTTTAATTGCTACAGATAGTTAATCGGTGCAATAATTATGATTTTTGAATTTGTAAAATTGTTGGGTTTTTTTATTTATTTATACTTTGAGGTTTCTAAGATTCAAAATACTCAAAGTTAAAGAATTCCTCTCTCTCTCTCTATATATATATATATATATATATATATATATATATATATAACTTGCACAATGACATGCTAAAAGGACATGCATTTTCACCAATTACTGCAAAAATATGTTTTATGATCCATCATAAAGAAATTTAGATCATGCAAAACCATCCCCCAAACACTTACTAACAATGATTTGGTATGGTTAGACAATTTTAAAAAGAGAATAAAAGAATAAAAGATCATAATAGTATATTTTTCTCAATCCAATTGTCCGTGGAGAAGGATAGAATGAAAAGAAGAGAATAGATAAAAAATACAAAAACGGAGATATGAGAATGAAGTTGTTGCATAAGAGTGAAATGTGGGAAGAAGACTTAGTTATTATTTTATTATATATTGGAAGTGAGGGGATAACCTGTGTAAGTTGAGAGAATGAATATAACTTGTGGTCATAATCCGGAGTCATTGTGAAAATCAGCTTCAAAACCTTGGACTTTAATCTAATATAATTGGTTCTCAATGCGGTTGTTCGCACACCATTCGATTTGAGCCTCTTAATTTTTACCCTTTTAACTGCTGTTTTGTTTTGCTCATTTTATATTGAATTTCTATTGTTCGAGAGTCAAGTGGGTTTTAAAGACTATTAAAGAGGTTAGGAGTGAAGATCAAACCTGAATTTTCTAGAATTTGATTTTCTAGGGTCAAGATAATAATAAGGTTGCAAACGGGACAGTTATGGGTCGAAATCAATTAGCCCCGGACCCGGACTCATTTCTAATTAAATCATGGTCCCGGTTTCGGGTGTAGTTCCAATTCGGAACCTGTTTTGTTGGTTCCAAACCCGGTTCCGATAGGAGAGAATCTGGATCCGATTTCGGAACCAGGTCCACCTAGTAGACTAGAATCTAGTTCCAAAATTGATTTTAATTTCTTTTTATCTTTTTAGTATATTTTTTAAAATAAGCATATCATTCAACTTATAATCGTGTATCAAGTCTACTACTTTCAAGATAAAACATAAAAATGTCTATAAAAAAGTTGATTTTAAGTTACTATTTACAATATCAAATATTCGTATGTTGGGTCCCGAGTCCATGGGTCGGAACCTATATGGACCTAGAATTAGACTCATTTATCAATTAGATTCTAAATTGGGTTTCGGGCCAGACCCGTTTATGAACCCGAACCTAAAACAGGTTTTAAACCCTGTTTTTTTGCATGTCGAGACTTTTGGATAATGGGAGAATCGGATAGCCATTTGCAACCAACCCTAGGCAGTTTTCATTTTCCACCGAGTGCTCCATTGCATGGAATTGACTTTCTAAGATACGTATACCTAAAATTTTCCACAAGTGCTCCATTTTATGCATGGAATTGACTTTCTAAGATATGTATACCTAAAATTTTCCACAAGTGCTCCATTTTATGCATGGAATTGACTTTCTAAGAAATGTGTTCCTAAGATTTAAGATACAGGGTTAAATTCCATAAATGAAAATTAGATAATCTCCACTTTAATGAAAAATGAATCAAGGGAAGACGGAAAGTGAATCGTCAACGATCACGCTAGTAAATCAAACCCTAAGTTAGGTTTCATCCACATTTGCACCTTAGATCCTTCACCCCTCGCATCTTTAATAATCCTATCTTTTTTTGGTGGATTTAATAATCCTATTTTAGATCACCCATTTTACCACTAATAATGCATGGTAATTCAAATCCATGGAGACAGAGGGGCAAGGGAAGAGTGGGTTGATGTGCCTGTGTAGATTCTTCACCTCTACCTTTTCAAATTTAACAATTTTCATAAGAAGTACGTAGCTATTACTTAGAATTCATGGGAATCTAATTCTTGCTTCTTTGGATTCATAGTCTAAAGCTTGAATGTTGATTAGTGTCGATCACAGATCAGGACTCATAATCCACACGCAGTAATTCAGTTGGTAAATCCATATAAGTAGAGGGATCAGCGTTGGTGAGGGTGAAACAAAAAAGGCCATTAAATAGAGTATTAGTGTGAATGAGATTAAGCATTGGTAAAGTCAAAATAAATGACAGGATAATTTGAAACGGAAACAGAGAGTTTTGTTCCTCACCTTTTAATTTCCATGAATCCACCCTCAATGCAGTGTTTCAGTACTCTCATAAAGTGAAACATAACCACACCACGTAACCTACCTGAGAGCCAATATAGCCATCCAGACTGTGGGTCCCACTCAGTGGGGGCACCACTTGCAATTAGATCTGATGATGATGATGATGATGACTCCTCATCAGAGAATCAGGTCCTTAGATCCTTGAATAGCTTGATTAAAGGGTGCAATAGATGCCCTTCTGGTTAAGTGCATCACGATGGGTAACATGAATGAGTTAATGTAAACTTAGAACATTTATAAATTGGGTTGAAAATGTCAAGGATAGAATTTCAATGTATAATTTGATAATCTGATGCATAGTGGAACAATTATTTTGCACACACCTCTACCCTTTACAATAAAGTGTAATCCTCCTCTTGACTCTCTAATTGACAAATTAAAAAATTAAGTCAACGTTGAAAGTAAAGTTTCACATCACAATTCACAAAGATTTCTTTGCCATTTTCAAGCACCCCAAATGGAAAGAGGGGAGAAACCAGGGGCTCCAAAGCTGGCGTAGAACTTTAATGTGTGAAGCTGAATTTAATTTTCCACATAGCAGAACAATTATTTTGGACATATCATCTCTGCTTTTTTCGAATTTCTTTGAAATTTAAAATTAAAAACTTTAGAGAAAACTATATATATAAAAAAAAACCTTAAATGGCAACTAACCGGAAAACATGCCATTAGTCAATATTGTACAGAAATGGTTCCCTGTGATCACTTCCGTTTTTCTTTTTCATTAAAAATTTAAACGTGTGACAGTGTTAGGGGTCTATTAAAAGATTTAAAGCGCTCGTGGTTTTAAAGAAGAAAATGTATTAAAATAAAAAATCAGGGATCTATTTACAATTATTGGTTCCGGAGCTAATAAATCGGTTCCGAAATGGTTCTCGGTCAGGGTCCGATTCTATCTTTTTTTTAACGATTTTGATTCTGGGTCCACCATGGACCGAGGCCGGAACCAACCCGTTAACGACCCAAGCAATGTAGAGCACAACTCCATTTTGAGGTGTTTGGATTTTTAATAAGTATGTCCCACCTTAGATTTTCTCTCCTACAGTCCTACTATGGAATTCTCTAAAACAAGACGCGCATAGAATCCGGACTGTATTGGTCAACCCACTGGCCCACATCCAAATCTAGCCAGCCATCCCTTATTTCGACGACGTGAAGCATCGAAGTGGGGCTTCCTTGGAGTAAAATCGGTTATATATGAGGAAGTTTTCTCTCCCTAGTCCCATTGGAAGAGAGAGAATCGGAAATATGGACATGCACATCCAACTCCTAAAAATCAGCAATCTCGCCCCCTCTCTCTACCTCTCTCTTAACAGAATCCCGGTCACTTACCATACACAACCAATGTTATCGTAAAGGAATCCCCCACAAACAGATATTCAAAAGATTTTGAAATGGTATGGTAAGAAGGAAGGATGAGGAAAGTCGGTCTACGGTAATTAGTAGGGTATTCAAGAGAAATAGAATGGAAAGTCTGTTCGTATGACCTTTTATTGAATCTTGAGGAGGTTTTCTTCCTTGACGTTACGTAGTGCTGTGGAAGGTGAGTTTCTCGGTATTTTCTCAGCTTCTGCTTGTGGTGACTGGCTTTTGAACATCTTTTTTTGAGGAGGAGATCACAAAAGAAGTAGCTGTTCTACTGATTCACGAGCTGGGTTTCTCAGATTTTGATCGATCTGGCGTTTTTCCTTATTCAGAAGGATCAGAACCCAAATCCTGCTGTTTTTTTTTTCAGCTGGGTGTTTGCTTCTTCTCTTTGAAGGCAGAATACAGGTTCTTTGATTTCTTTCTTTCCATTCTTCTCCATCTGTTCCTGTTTTCCTAGTTGTTTCTCTTGATTCATTAGAGCTTGATTTGAGATTTGAGCTCTGCCAAGATCAACCTCAGCTGAGAGGCTTGATTGTTTAGAGTGTTTTGAGAGAGGGAGGTGATTATGAAAGTAAGAAACATCCTTCGGATCAAGATCCAAAAGCCCCATCAACACATACACATGGGTGATGCAGAAAATGGTTCTGAAGAAAATGGTTTCTACGATCTCGCCAAGGAGTTTTCCGTCGCGGAAAACACCTCAGTTGATCAGGAGCCTGATCACCAGCTCAAGAACCACAATCTTTATACGGCAGTCGTTAAAGAGGAGAACGCTGACAATGTATCTAATGAGCACGTCCCAGAATATGAAGCGCCTCAGGTAGCTAGAAGTGAACACACCTGTTCAGTATGTGGAAAGGATTTCAAGTCGATGAAATCGCTTTCGGGTCACATGAGATGCCACCCTGACAGGGGTTGGAGGGGAATCCAGCCGCCCACGGTGAAGAACAGCTCTTCATCGACCATATCGGAGTCAAGAGTACAAAAGATGGATGATCAGAACGATTCAGCTACAACAAGGGAGAGTCTGGCTTCTGCTCTGAGGAACTTGGTTAGTTGGCCTGTGAAGAAAAGTAGACTCACCCACAAGATTCCCAGTTTCTTATCAAGCATGAAGGATGAAGAAATTGAAGCTGCTTGTAACATCGTTAGGCTTTCTCATGCAGTCCCATTGGGGAGGGAACAGGGGAAAATAGAGCAAGTTGGGGAGGAATCAGAAGTCAATAGCTTGGATTCTAAATTGGAAAAGCCCCGAATTAGGGGGCAAGCATCTGGAATTGAGTTTAAATCAGAAGCCACAACAGAATATAGAACAACAGTAATTACACAAAGATCTGAGAAGATGGACGGGGATGGACTTCAAATGCAAATCTCCTGCAGGACTGAAATCAGGAAGAAGAGAAAGTTCCAAGATGTGAAATCAGTTTATGGAAAGCGGAAGTTTGTGTCGTCAGCTAGTCACATATGTAGAACTTGTAACAAATCATTCTCTTCTCACCAAGCATTAGGTGGCCATAGGGCCAGTCATAAGAAAGGTCCGGGAGAAGTATATGAGGCTTCAGTTGCAGACGGCGTCGAAGACAGCGTTGGATATGAAAGTTTGGATGCAGCCCACACAAAGCCCTTAATAGAGAATGATGTCTCTAAGGCAGAGATTGTGCATCGATGCAAGACTTGCAACAAGACATTCTCGTCCGGACAGGCTCTTGGAGGACACCAGAGGTGTCACTGGAGTGGAGGGGTGGGGGCTGGGAGTGGTGAGGTGGTCGGGGTTGAAGCTCCAACGACCTCAGTCAGGTTGCAGGAAGATCAAAATAGGCCTAGGCACCAACCTCTTAATTTTGATCTCAATGAGCCACCTATGGCTGAAGACAGCTAATGATATGGGTTAGCAACTCTGCGCCTTGGGTTGAAGTAAGCATCCTGTACAATTTAGTTGTTAGTTAACTTTTCAGTATTTCTTGCATCTTAGATGACTATTCACAATGGTATTTTGAATCTTGTAGGGTTTGGATCTTCTGGTTCCTTGGAAATGGATTTAGTACATTGTTATGAATTGTGTTTGATTTAGTAAGTAGGAAGGGATATAAGCAATTTTTTTTTTACTCAAAAATCAAAATTACAAATCCCACAAGACATTGGAGCAAAGGGAGGACTATGAGGAATTGGTTTAGACTTGTTGAGTTCGTGTGCCATGATAATGGAATTCAGGAATTGAATTCATGGTCATAGATTTCTGAAACTCACTTTGCTTATTTCACACTAAAAAATTGATAGAAGATAGTCACCTTCTGAGTAGAGTTTTTGTTGTTTCAAAATTGATGTGTTTTCTCTTCTAACAATGCCACTCCCGTTCATTCAGTTTCGTGAACTTCCTCTCTCTGATCAATCTAATCAAGCTCATTTGTAACTCTCAATTCTCTAATTCTTTTTTCCTCTGTGATTCTCTAATTTCTTGTATTTCAGCAAGACTCAAAGGGGAGTAGGCTCAATAATGCTTGGGCCTCCTCATGAATAGAGGCTTAAACCCATGAAGCAACTGGGCCTTGAAGCCATTTTTTGACGCTTCAAATCCATAGTTTACATGTCCACCAACCTTACACAGTCTATTTTGGACCATACCAAACTATCTGGCAATCCAAGTGGAATTCATTTCTACAATACTTTCATTAAAAACATTTCTACAATACTTCAATACTTTCATGGGTGCTTTCATCAAGTTCATTTCTACAAGACTTTCATGGGTTAGCTCGACATGCTAGAAAGCTGAAAAAGTATGCATTATGCAATGCAATTCTTGGGGACCGCTATCTTCTCCTAATTAATCAAAGGAGCTTGCAACATGTTTCAGGCTTTTTCCAAGTCCATCAGGCACCATGTGTGGGTCCGTCCCTATTGCGGTCCACCAATAGATTGTTAGATAGCCGACTAAGTGGCCTGCCTGCCAAGGGGCTATCACTAGCCAGCCAGCCATGAGCCATCCTCATGTGGCCCACTAGTCAGCCAGCCGACCATGCAGCCCGGCAAGCTATCATCACACAACCTCTCTATTGATGATGGATGGTTTGCTATCTTATTGTAGTTGCTAAGGCCAACCAAACAATCATCAATTATATTATGGAAGATCATCCGTCAGCCAATTGCATGGCCCACAAAGAGATCATCATCCAATCAATGACATAAGGTGAATTGTTTGCTAGCTGATTGAATGCCCTCCAAGTGATCACTATGCAACCAATCACGCATTGGTGGATCATTTGCTAGTCGATTACATGGCCCGCCATGTTATCATTCAATGAATTCCATGATAGTGGATCGTTTGCTAGGTGATTGCATGGCTCGCCAATTGATCCATTTACGTTATAATGGATTTACTTGCCGATTGAATAGCTTGTCTTCTAGCGCTATCACCATCCAAAATTCACAAAGAGCTCA
Organism: Cinnamomum chago; assembly: GCA_038049695.1. Taxonomy (NCBI): domain Eukaryota; kingdom Viridiplantae; phylum Streptophyta; class Magnoliopsida; order Laurales; family Lauraceae; genus Cinnamomum; species Cinnamomum chago. Next base: position 80,927,080 of record CP142452.1, read on the forward strand.
CATATACACGGGCCCACTCAAATGGAAAAAAGCTGGAAGAGGTGACGTATCCGGAATTCAATCCCGTTGTTCTTCCATAATTTCACCTTTACCTTTAGTTTCATGAGAAGAACTCCTCTCAATTTTTTACACAAAGTTATCCTCTAATAACTCAATATTCTTTAATATCCCCCAAAGCAATTGTTAAAAAACAAAATGATAAAAACAATAAACCTTTTTATCTCCAAAAAATAAAATGATGAATATCTTGCACAATGGATCATATATCTTCATCAAACCTAAAAAAAATCTTCTTGCTGATCACCATTTGTTCGTGGATCATCAGCAACCCACTCCTTTATGAGTTTACCAGTACTGGCCCATATCTTCCAAAAGCTTTTTGATGAGAGAGGGTAGCCTCGGATGCCATAAAGAATTTCAAAAGCTAATAAACTCACATAATTTCATGGCTAGTTTGATGAGAGGAACTCCCCTCAATTTATACCCAGATTTTTCAATTTCAAATTCAAACCTACTCTTATCCTAATCATAACAATTTTCTAACAACAAGATCAAGAGTGCTATGATAGTGGTCACAGGACACAACCCAACCCTGGTGGAGGGCTTTCGTCCATCTTTCCTTCTATACTCATTTTGCATGATGAAACGACCATCTTTCCTTCTATACTCATCTTGATGGGGGTTTGCATGATGAAAAGACCATCTTTCCTTCTATACTCATCTTGATGGGGGTTTGCATGATGAAACGACCATCTTTCCTTCTATACTCATCTTGATGGGGGAGATGAGGCCCAAGAGTAATATATCGATATGATTTGGTTCCAAAAGTGCCCTTTTTTTATTGACCCTATTTCTCAATTCTAACCACTTTGGCTACTGGATCTACTTCAGCACCTGGTATAAAGGAATGGTGACCTATTTTATTACTTCCTTAAAATATACTCTATTTCTATAGAAATATTGACCCATTATCTATTTATCTACAGTATTTTACCAATACCATCTTTTTACTTTTTTTGTGTGAAACGAATAGAAGATGCAGGGCCTTACAAGAAATAACTAGTGCCAATTCAAAACACGTTCCTTCTAAGTCTTCAATATTGCATGGAAAGAAAGACCTGATCACGTCTCGTTTTGTTTTGTTTTGCAAAACCCAAGTAAAAGACTTTAAGGAGAGCTAGCTCCATTTTGGTGGAACGCTTTGCTCATATTCCTCTTAGAAAGTCTTGCATGCATGGTGTCGACATTTTGGTGGAAGGCTTTTCTCATATTCCTCTTAGAAAGTCTTGCATACTGTCAACATTTTGGTGGAAGGCTTTTCTCATATTCCTCTCAGAAAAGTCTTATTTGTGAATCTTACCATATTAGATTTAACAATCTATGATCTCATAAATATATATAAAGCGTACCATGGATTTAACAATATATGATCTCATAAATATATATAAAGCGTACATTGCGTCATGATCTTAATGATGAGCAGATCTCTTTCTCAAATAAGGTTTTCTCCTATCTCCCTTAATAAAATTTCTCCTCACCCACTCCAATATACATGAAGTTAATTGGTACTTTTCAGATCTCGTAGGTTAAGGGAGATAACCAGATAAGGCCTAAAGAGATTTCAAAAGGTAAGGAAAAATTAGCGAACAAGAGTCCCATATGACTTAGGCTTACTAAAATTGAATCCAAGAACTTAGTAAAACAGTGTTGCACATGTGGTCATGAGGACCACTCAAACTGTACTACTATACTGGAGTACAAGGGAATTTTACCTGGCTTTTTCTTATCAAAAAAGAAAAAAAAATCTTGCATTGTTTTCCTTACTTTTCAAAATAAGCATCATAGTTAGGGTTGTAAACGGGTCGGTTCCGGTCCGGGTCCATGGTAGACCCGGAATCGGAACCGTTAAGAAGAAGGTGGAATCGGATTCGGACTCGGAACCATTTCGGAACCGATTTCTTGGCTCCGGAACCGGAACCAAAACCATATATGGGACAGGTCTAGATCCGGATCCGGGTTTAGGTAGAGAATGATATTAAAAAAACATGGTTTTTATGAGAGATTTTCGAAAATTGAGGTAACATGTCGGGTCTACAGGTCCAAACCAAGGTGGAACCGAACCCGGACCCATTTACTTATCGGGGCCTAAATAAGGACACAGACCCGATTTTTAGCGGATTGGAACCTCCGGGTAATCGGAGAATCGGGTAACCATTTACATCCCTAATCATAGTATCTAAAATAGCAACATTTTCTATGTGCATCTTAATGATATCTGACGGGTCAGGCCCAATTGACTCGGTCCATGATGGTGGGTCAGGTCAAAGTGACCCAAGTTCGTAATGAGCCCGAGTCTAAATCCACCCATTAAGGGCCGGGTCCGGATCCACTAAATGACAAAGTCAGCGCGTCGTTCCATCTACATGCTTTTACCAAGTCCTGCGGAGGAGATCCTACCTACCTCGTCTGTTGGGGCGGTTCGAAGACTCCGCCTGATTGAATCGTTCGTTGCTGAAGAGTCGTCCCCATCTGTTAGGGGAAGACTATAAATCATAAAGCCCCACCAGCACTGGGGGCAAGCAATTCTTCTCTATCTTTACACCATCATTGTACTTTTCTGACTTGTAATCCCTACCTCGGAGAAGTAAAATCACCTGTTTGAAGTGGACGTAGGTCACACTAATCGAACCACTATAAACTCTCTCTCTCCATTAATTTCCATATTAATTATTTATTACTTGACCGGTGGTGCCCGAAAACCACATTTTGGCATCATCAATATCGAGGATAAGGAAATACATAGAATAATTATTCTATTATTTAGAGCATAATGATCATGATTTAGTCAAATTTAAAGTACAAACATAAGTTTGAAAACCATTGACTTGAATTGGAGAAGGCTACAAATCCTCTTAGAGCTTGTGCACATGAATCGAATAGGACTCAAATCCCTTTTCAAGTTTCAACTCAAACTATGGTGTTACATCTAGCCATGTTTCTGTACCGTTCGCTCCTGTAATATTTTTTTTTCAAATGAAAAAATGTCATGATCACTCATGAGTCAAGAATGCCCCCATCCAAGCATTTATCCAAACTTTATCATCTTGTTATCGTTTGTAAGCCACAAGATAAATGCTTTTGGGAGAATCGCAGATCTGCTTTAGTGGGCCACCCATACACCATTTGTACACTGCATGCATAAATGAGCACAAACAAACATAAGCACTCTTTCTTTTCCTTTGTTTTTTCAAAGGTGTGTAAATGAGGCTCAAACAAACATAGGTTTGCACCATTTTCACACCCATGCATAACTGGGCACAAACAAATATATGTAATTAAAAGAAAGAATTACAGGGCTGAGATGAATCAGCCTCACATACAGCTGAGAACAAAACCTATAGAACAGGGGAAAACTATACAAAACCAGATCATAGAGTTGAACGCCCAACTGCACATCAAAACTTTTCTCTCTCTAACTATGGAGTCATTTCTATTTCTTCAAATGGCGTGCAGACCACTCTTAGAGATTGAGGACTTACTAGGGAGTATCTGCAGCCTGATAGCCATTCCCAGAGATAACATCCAAAGAAAATATGCAAGTTGATATCTAATGATCCCAATTGCTTTATCCACGTTAAATTAGAAAGTCATTTAGTTAAATAGAGATGGAGACGGTAGATAGTTCAAATTTATCTTGAAAGTAATTCATTTAACCTTAAGCTAAACATTCCTTTTTGAGAAAAAAAAAAACGCTTCTCCTATAGATGAGTTGGAATGACCCTTTTAATCTATTCCAATAATAAAAGCACAATCCTCTCTAATAACCATATGACATGTATTTATGAACATTATAATCATCTTTAGAAGCCTGATAAAAATATATCTAAATACTTATAAAAGGGGCGACCCAGTCAAATCCAAAACCTCCATATGCCTAAATTGGGTCACAGACTTACAATCAATAAAATCATACCCACCCAAACCCAAAAGGGCTACTACCAGCCGACTTACGATAAGAGCAAATCGGCGTGGCTCACCGATTTTAACTCAATCATTCTCTTGAAAGTGTTAGACGAGAAAACTGGGGATTTATTTATTTATTTATTTATTTTTGTTTCAAAGGCCCTAAGGAAAAGTGGAAAAATCCACCTTTAGTGGCTGGTTTTTTCTAAGTAGGTTTTAGTGATGGAAATTGTTTTACTACCTAAAATTGCCCGGAAGCCCAAGACGGTAGGGGTGTTCACTAGGGGTGCACAAAAAACCCGTTGATCCGTAAAACTGTCCGCGGATTTTTATTTGATCCGAAGGTAAACGGATTGGTGATGGATTGAAAAATTTGTAATCCGTTAGCAACGGATCGGTGGCAGATTCCACTCTCAATATGCCGATTCAATCCGATCCGATCTGTTGACATTAAATATAAATAAAAAAAATATAAAGGGTCTAAATATAAATTAAGATGTCTAAATATAAAATAAGAAAAAATAATTATGGGTTAAAATGTAATTTTTTTACAACATGTTTGTTGTTTTTCTTTCAATATTAGATTGAACGGATTAATCCGATCCGATCCGATCCGTGGAGGACCGGACCGGGTCGGATCGGATTTTAATTAGCCACGGATTGGTGACGGATTCTAAATCCGTCAATCCGTAGGTAACGGATTGGTGACAGATTTGGCCTAATCCGCACCAATCCGATCCGTGTACACCCCTGGTGTTTACGACCGAGGTCGGGCTGGTTTGGGACACATCTAGGCCCGACTTGACTTTTTAAAAACACAGGCCCTTGCCCGAGCCCAGAACGGACCATAAATCAACAGCGCCAGGCTGAACCGGGCTTTTGATCAATTTAGTGGGCTTTCTAGAAAATTGCGTGTACTTATTATATGGGCTGGACCAGCCTTTCTATTGCGTGTACTCATTATATGGGCTGGTCCAGCCTTTCTTTCACTTAATCGAAGTCAACCGAATTATTAAACGGGCCCAAATCACATATTCAAGCCCGGCCTAAAGCGGGGTGGGATGGGGCTTGGGTTGGCATGGCCATGAACACCCCTATCAGATGATGCTTGCCAAATGCCAATGCAAAGAAGGCACTTATAGCGGTGGAAGAATTTTCCACCGTTAAACGTCACATTCTTTTTTTTGTAGTGAGGCCCAAAGCTCGACAGTCAATGGTGAGAAAAGGCTGAGAAGTTTTCAGGGCCGTCAAAATTGAATATAGAGTTCACGAAAGAGAGGAGGACAAGGGCAAGAATTGTTCTAGGCTTTCAAATTAGAAGTTGTTTGAGATTTGAAAAAGGGCAAAAGTAGTAATAATAAAAATAATAATAAAAGATGGGATAGAAATTGTTTTTTATTTCGGTTCTCTGCTTCTTGTTTTTTTCCTTCTCTTTTAATGGATGAACTTCTTTTTACAAAAAGAAAAAAAAAGAGACACGTTTAAAATTCAAAACAAGACAAATATAATTCTAGTTTTCTTTATTTTGAGTTTCCAAAGAAATAAGAAGAGATTTCTGTTGCAAGATTTTACATCATAATGAAAATTAATTGATATTTAATTTGGATATTAATTTTAACTTATTATTCAAAGTATGATGCATGGCGTTATGTTGGCTCTTATCTTATGATGAACAATTAGGATGATTGAGGGGGTGCTTATTGTTCATCCATTCTTGCATGGTCCCATGCATTGATCCGCCTGGTTCAAATGCAAGGCCCGCCATTAGTGGCAGATGTTGGTTAGTTATGTTGAACTATTGAATGCTTGGGAAATCAGAATTTGATTTTCACTGTTTCTCTTCTCAGATTCTGTCGTCATTCCCAAACAAGACTATTTCATGGAGGACAAATTCCCTATCTCCTTGTCCCACGGAATGGTGGTTGTAAAAAAAAAAAAAAAACCAGGCATTCTTCACTTTATTGTGGATTTTGATATTGCAATAATAAAAACACATACACTTAATTTGGTGCTCCACTTGCTTGATTAAGGAACAAGAGCCATATTAAAAATCTTGAAGGCACAACGGGATGCCCTTCTACCTCCAACCATTTGATAGATGAGAACGGACTCTTACCTAACTGGTAAGTGGCATCGGTTCTCACCTGGTTGCTCAAGGTTCAAACCCTGGGTTCGCCACATTAATTTTTCCACTTCTGTGGGCTTTCTTCCCACTTGTTCCGGCTCTTTTCCTTTGTGTGTGCATGCTCTTTTTTGGGTCTCATCCCCCTTGGCTAAATTACTGGAAAAAAAAAATCATTTGATAGAGATTATTCTATGTTCAAAAGATTAAATATGTTATCAAGATTTGGTAGTATGATGTGATTAAAATTAAATATGCACAACCTTATACATTATTAATCATATGTATTGATGACATTATCATTCATGTGCTCAATCATATGGTAGGACCAAATCTCTGATTGAAGTAGAATTTGAGGATATATCATTGAAGGAGATAACATTCACTTTGAAAAGCCCAAATTATTAATAAGTGGGCCCCATGGTGAAGTTCGACACATCCCACTCATGGAAAGCCTATGGGACAGTGGGAGACATTCACAGGATGTAGGCTCTTTTATAAAGACATGTTTAAAAGTTGAAGGGAGTTTTCTTTAGAAATAGATTTAAACTTGTAATCTACAAGCCAGTAAAGAAATTTAAGAAATCATTTGGAGATTGCTTTTAGGGGGAGTAAAATGGATTGTGCCGGCACAGCCGCAATTTGGCCGGCCTATCCATGCCTGGGTTAGGCTGTGTAGGCCTACGAAAAGTCACAGGCCATGTCCTGCCCAAGCTGGCTAGGGGTCCGCCCAGTACGACCCATGGCACGACAATTGCCGGGCCATGCTCCGTCTTGCCGGCCTGGGCCGTGCCACAGTCAGGGATGGCGGGGGCCGGTCTACCGGTCCCTCCTTTTAATTTTTTTTTTATATGAGTTGAAAGGGACTTAATGCACTTTTATGATTTTCAACTTGAAACAAATTAAGATATCATATATTCCACGCAGAAAAATGAATAATGATAATGGTCATGATTGCTGTTATAAAATTATAAATAATAACAAATAAAATTAACGTTGCAGCTATAAATCAAGTGACAAAAAAATATAGCTCTAAAAAATAGAAATTGCTAAGTGATGAATAGGAAAATGAAATATTTAGAATCATAAAAGAATGACAGATAATAGTAATAGTAAAGCAGGCACAGAAAGCCATGAACATAGAAATAGTAATGCAGTTCATAATACTAGCATTTCACTGGCCCCTCCACATAGAAATAGTATAGCAGTTTATTTTTTCAGACACTAGCACTCCTCTCACCCACGCACATCCCGCCAAGTCATCCATTGATTGCTTATGTGCCAATCACAGACCATCACATCTTTTTTTCTCTTGTTTCTTTTGGCTACATGGGAGATTGGAACCCATACACTCTACTCGCACACCTATATCTCCAACTAGCCAAGCTATAATTGAAGATAAACTTAACATATTACAACAACAGAAGAAAAAAAAATCATTAGAAGAGTAACTGAGTGGGCATCAAACCACAGTAAACTGAATAACCAACACCAGCACTAATAGATAGAGAAATAATTAAACATATTCTCGAGAGATTGTGAAGTTAATACTGATGCATTGCATCCATGTCTTGGGCTTTCCTTCGGCATTATGGAACAAAACGATGTGGGAGGGTATATCATCTAAGTCTTATTTAGTACCTAATCCCTTTGGTTCATTCTTCCATTTGTTCACAATGTTTTCCTTATAAGGTGATAACAACCGTTAAAAGTATAAATCTGTGTGTGTGTGTGTGTGTGTGTGTGTGTGTGTGTGTGGGGGGGGGGGGGGGGGCGCTTCCTTCCCTGCCTAGAGTGCAGCCTGCCTGCTGAAGACCGTCGGTAACTCAATGCTCCAGACGGGGAAATGAAAGCAGAATTTGTTCGGAGGTTCGGATCCCTCCCAGATGTTCAATCTTTTTTTTTTAGTGGTTTCCTCAGAGATCTTTATCATTAACGCAACCTTCATTTTGCTCATTCATGGAGTTATATTAAGTACCTCTAAGAAAGATGATTGGTTGCCATATCCTGAGTTGTGCCACCCAGTTCTTTCAAAACCTCCAACTGTGAATGTTGAGAGTAATGTTTTCTTTCTGTTTTTTTTTTTTGGTTTTGGGTACCCAGCTTAAGGGGGCTAAGACTCCAGCTCTCACAGGTGAGAGAAGTAAACTTTGGGTGGGGTAAAATATCGGTTAGGTGAGGGAAAGTGGCATGCCAAGGGTTTGTACCATGTCCAATCAGGTAAGAATTGATGCTTCTTTTTAGGTAAGAGACTGTTTTTTTTTAGAGAAATGTGTCTTAGCTTTGTGTGGAGAAGTTCTCAATGAAAGTTCATTATTTTGAATAGAATTAGTAACACACCCAATGTACTAATTTCTTGGTTAATCTCTGAAGTTAAACAAAATTAATCTCTGAAAACCTAAGCTCGATCCCATTATCCAAGATTGATGCAGTATTAGATAATGTAATCAGTTCTAAAGAGATAATCATTGGCTGAAGTAAGGACTTGGGGAAAATGTCTTCCGTTAAATTTCATATTAGAAAGGCTTGACACCATAAATTGTCTTCTCCTATTGACTAACAAATCTAGAATTTAGTTGTTTAGCCGGCGAGGCATCTCTCCTCTATAAAAACAATAAGGGATCAATTCTTGGCTGGAACTCTAATTAATGGTAAGGGACTTGGAAGAGTAGATTAGTTCGTATTAGAACTTTCCATAAAAAGAAAAAAAACCAATCTACGGTTTAGAAGATCTTGAAATTTCATCCTTTGTTCGGTCTAAAAAGGCCATTGACCATAGGCCTAAAAAAAATAGGTCCACCTAAAAGTCCTAGCCCTTTGATTTATAACCCTTAAAACTTAACACTCTCTTTACTTCTTCCTTTTTTTCCTTTTTTCTTTTATTTTATAATCGATCAGTCCTATGATGGACATTGCTCCAATTAGGGTCAAACTGAGGACGGTGGCAATTCATGGAGGAAAACGAGTGTAAGTGGCTTGGATTCAATCGCAGTGGGGCCTCGCTTGAGTTCAGTACATGAGATTATGAGCAAAGCCTGAGTTCGAGCCTAATATTATTAACTTCAGTCGAGTCTTTCTGGGTTGCTAGCTTGTCTTGTTGACAGCCCTATTTTTTGTCTATATAATGTCATACATAAATCAATTGAGCCGAGCTCCATTACAACTTGAAGTAAGCTAGGAGGTCCAAAACTGAGCATGGCTCATGAAGTAAGCTAAGAGGTCCGAAACTGAGCATCAACAGCAGACCTCTGCCCAATCCAGCAGAGCTCCAACAGCTTGTTTTGTGAGACAAGCTTGGCTTATTACATCCCTTAAGTAGGTCCAATGGGTAATAATTCCCTACTCAGAATATTGGCTCTTTCTCCTCTATTCATCTGTCGGTGTGGAACAGTAGTCCATCTTATTGCAAATATCCCATGGAGAGAAAAAGAATCAAGAAAAGCATTACTGATAACAGGAATGGTCGAGATCAGATCTCGAGCCATACGTGAGGGATTATAATGAAATTTCACAATGGAGACCACCTTTGAAAAATCTAACCATTTTAAATAAATTTTTAACTAGAATTTCTTCCTACCTTTTTGCTCAACCCCCCCCCAAAAAAAAAAATTTCATGAAATTGATTTCTCAAATTAGACTCCAAAAGCATTGGTTGGGTGTAAGAAAGCAAAACGGTCTTATCTTTCCATTGATATGACATGGAATTTGATCATTATACTTAAGAAAACTGGAACATTCTGTCTTTGGTGGGTATCACTTGTACTTGTCACAGCCATGGTCCATAATTTAAGTTAAAAAAAATAAATTCATAAGAAAATTGTGAAACAAGCAAATCTTATCAAGTTTAGGATTGACTATAGACCTTTCAATGCTTCTAATTTGGGAGAGACTCGACTCCAAATATCCGCTTATGGAATCAATTTTTTTTCTGGATCCATTGAGCTCTGGACCCAATACCCATATACAATGTCTTCATTGTATCACACACGCGCGTTTATATAGCACTCATCCAGTGCACACACCTGTGCACCTAGATGTGCTGCGCACCTAGGGCCCCAGCATGAGACGGATTAACGAGATTAGAAGAACTGGGCTCGCCCTACCTGGGTGTTAAATTTGCAGCCCACCTAATCAGCCTAATTCCTTCGTCAACAGCCAACAAAATTTAAATGTTTTGTTTTATAAAAAAAGAGTGCAATCACTAAATGGCCCTGTCCATTTGAAATGGTGCAACTGTAAACCCTAGATCCTGTTGACTATCAGCGGGGTCTCCATTTTATTGCCGACATGGGTGAGTGTGGCGTGCATCGTTTGATTCACGCACACCATGTGCACTGGCTAATTTTATATATGGTGGATTCGGATCTCGAAAATCCTGTTTGGACGAATCAAGTGCAAGGGGGCAGAGTCTCTCCTCCGCCCCCTATGTGGCGCTCCCTGATTCAGGGGATCTGTTTCCATATATGGTGGGTTGAAGTAAACATTAAAATTTATATTCCTACCTGGATCATTACATGAACATGTCGGAGACTGAGTAATTGTGTTTGTCCATATTCGCTAGCAAGATAAGCCTTGCAAAACAAAACAAAAAAAAAAAAAAAAAAAAAGAAAAAAAAAAAGGGAAAAAAACGGAGTGTACTAGCCTTAGTTGCCGTCAAATAATAGAGGGGCAGACTCTTAGAGCAACTCCAACAGAAACTTCAAATTGCCATGTCAGCCTCTAACAACTCTATTTGACATATGAGATTGTCTCCAACAGATACTCCATATCCTTCATGGCATTTGAAGTATGTGATGGTATGCCAAATTTGGCATACCAAAAAGCATACTTCAAATTTTTTTTTTGAATAAAATAATGGTGAGAGCCCACTTGCATTTGAATTTTGGGTGTAAATCTTTCTTTTGAATAAAATAATGATCATAGGCCCACTTACATTTGCATTTGACATCTCTCTTGGAGTTGCCAAATTATATTTGTCAAAATACATATGCCACATCAGCCTTCATTTTTTAAAAAGCATATCCAAATTTAAAGTAACTCTTGGAGATGCTCTTATCTTAATATCTTATCATCCGTTGGCCTTGAACGTCACGTGCGGCATCTTTGGCCATAAATGCATTGCCTAATCAGGTTTTAACCATAGTTTACACTCCGCCAAATCAATGTGTATAGAGACTCCTCTCTCATTTCCACTTGTATGAAGTACCATGCAATCCATGAGAGGCAAAACTTTAATCACAACATGAGATCTCCTTTGAAAAATCCAGCATCCTCACACTCAATGAACCCTTAAGAGAATTAGCGCTTCCAATACCTTCAAACTAATATGAGTTGTACTCATCGATATATTTATCATCATAAAATATATAACTTAAGAGATTCTTACAATTTAAGGCCCCTAAATCAATGATCATGATAATCTAATTAAATTTATTTCTATCCAAAATCATATCCAGAATGAGAATTTCCATCACACACTATTCTCTTATGTTAAGTGGCGGACGTAGGATTCTTATTTTAGGGGGCAGACCCAAATAAGCAGTTAGTTTTTTAAAGTGTATCAAAAAATTTTCAAGTGAGATTTAGGGTGAACAAAATATTTTCATATGAATTATAGAAGTGGACCTAGGTGCAATAGGGTGACCGCCCCCAAATGCTTATTTGTAGGCTCGCCCCTGCCTATATATGATTACCTTGCACCCAAGTGGGTCCCATTAGGGACTTAAAGTCTTACTTGTCATGGAAGCGTGAGAGGTGTCCCATGCTCCAATTCCAAGTGTCCATGTGAAAGTCAAAATTGAGGCCGAGTGGGTTGGGATTTGACCCGACACAACTTGTTGCCCTGCCTCCATTGCATGGATTCCAAATTGCATGAATCCGGATCCTCTATCACGCTTCTGTAAATATTACATAGAAACGCTATCACAGGCGCGAGCGACGCGACATAGCATCCGGACTCAAATTGCAAGGATTCCAATGTAAATTTTTAAGCCGTACACAAAGTTCAAAAGTATCACCATAGGCTCATTTTAAAGTTATTTTCTATCTATAATTTTTTGATTGTTTAATGGGAGATGCCCCTTAGAAGAATCTTTACCCGATGATCCGGCGTTGCTGTATATTTACCTCTTTTTAAATGAATACTGCTCACCATTTGAAAAAAAAAAAAAATGGAATCCTCCGACTGGGTCTACGAACGGTGACCGTGAATAGACCATCCAAGATTTGCCACGTTATACATAGCAGGCTGTCTGCGGTGACGCGGCAGATCGTGAATGGTCCACTCATAGTCACCGTGAAGTTTTATCTCACCAGATCCGAACACATCATTCACTATTAATTTGAATATGAGAGAGGCTAAATGCACACTGAGTTTGGCTCTCCACACATTAATGTTACTCTCTGCACCCACCATAGATTACTACATCGCCTTATCGTAAACTAACCTCCATCAACTTCTCTCTACACTCCCTCTCTCTCCTTCTCTCTGCTCACGGCCCGCCCTCTCTCCCTCTCCTTGCTTTTCTCCTTGCCTCTCTCTCCCTCTCGCCCGCCCACGCTCACGCCTACTTTCCCTCTCCCTCTCTCTCTCTCTCTCTCTCTCCCTACTCGACTCCGCCTACCGCCGTACTCTCTCCCTCTCCCTCTCCCTCTCCCTCTCCCTCTCCCTCTTACTCCCTCTCTATGCCCACCAATCGTTGCCGCCTGCTCTCCCTCTCTCTTGCTACCTCCCTATCTCTCTCCTTCCTCCACCCCCCCCCCCCCCCCCCCCGTGCAGTGTTGTCGGAGGGGGTGGTGGCGGCTGGGAGTGGGGGTAGGGTGGGTGTAGAAAGAAGTTGGGGATAGAGATACGTCCATTTAGGTAATTTAACACATGGGTGTATTGGTCTTAAAAAAATACAATATGCGAAGAGCAAAAGACAGTGTGCATTTAGTAGCTCTCTTTGAGTATTTTAACTCACTCATGTACATAATAGAATACATGTACACCTAACATTTGATTGGAAGAGATATTATTTATTTGGACAAAAAAAAATTTCAGGTAAATGACAAACTATGGAAGTGAATCTAATTCAATTTTCTATATAGCTATACTTCAACCGTATAAAGCAATTGCTTATGAAAAGTCATAAGAGATAACCAGTACATAAAAAATACTGTCGTCAGCAGTGAGGCCTTCTTGCATAAGGGGAGTAGGTTGATTAAGTAAGCTACTGCAATAATATAAAGCAAAGAGTACTTATGAGAATTAATTAACTTTAGCCCACAGTTGGCATGGGAAAGCAAAGTGGCAAAGAACTGTAGCAATGAGGTTTTCTTCCATATGATGAACTTGCCCTTTCGGTTTGCTTGTAGTCATAGGTTGAATGGTTGAGTGGTATTGACACCTCGGTAATACAAATACAATAGAGATAATCTCTAAATCTTCACAACCTGTTGATAATATCAATGGTGTCCCAAAGGCCAATCAAGGAAACTTAACTATATTTAATTTTATTGGATTTATGGGTTTTAGTTTTGGCTCATTTTATAGGCTCAACACAGTTGTATTAGGATTGAGAAGTACTTTGGTCTTTGTCCAAAACTACTTTGGATCTCTTTTAGTTTTGATTATAGTGTGGTGAAAAAAACTTTATCGCAGATGAATAAGAGTACGAGCTTTTTCCGTAGACATATGTATGGAATCACGAGGAACATAAATCTTATGTTCGCTTTAATGCGGCTTGATATATTTACTAGTCGATAGTACTCTTCCGCACAAGCAACTGTATTAAACAATGAATAGAGAAATTCCTATAGTTCTTGTCTACCTACCAACATGTACGCTTGATGGTCCACCACGTCTTTTCAATGCTCCCACCTAAGCCTGTCAAAAAAGAGATCATAATAAAGAATTGAAAGTGAAGTAAGCAGACCTCGTTTTTCACATGGGTGTACGACCAAATATGCCCATCCCGCTGAACCTTTATAATATAAAGGAAAAAAAACATTATACCAATTTATACTTTGTCCTTTTACAGAGTGCACCATGTAATTTGGTATTTTGGACTAAATCTATCTGTAATTTTAGTTGACATGTAAATACAAACGGCCGTGACGGAATATAGGAAAGGGCGAATTTACCCCTCCATATATAAGATGTCCCTTTGGCATTTTTTTATTCATTTTCCCCTTTTTTCACTTGCAGCTAGGGTTCTGTTTCGCCACCCTTCATCATCACCACCAAGGAAAGCCCAAATGTGCTAAGGTTCTTCTTCGCCTTGATCGCGTTGCAAGGGAGGCTCGAGAAACTGTCTCTCTCCGGCGCATTTCTCCCCGCGTCGTCTCCGCCCGACGCAACTAGGAGAAGCTACTAGATGATGATGGGTGACAAACACAAACATTTCATTTCTACTGTGTTGTCTTCAACCCCTTGCAATGTCGGCTTCAGTAGCTGTCGAGCTCTACTATGCTGCTCCTCTGCGTGGTCGATTTCCTAGGGTTTCCACTATTTCTAGGGTTCCGATCTCTGTTGCTTCTCATCTTTTCAAAATCCCACCTCCGACTCCATGTCTCCTCTCCTCCATTCCTCTTAAACGAGAAAGTCTATAGACAGACATCTGTAGACATACGACAGACAGACTGCTGACGTTTACTTAATTTAATTAAAAAAAAAAATCTGAAATCAACATCTGCAAGAAAACCCTTCTCCCCCTCCTTCCTCCCCGGTCTCCTCATCTTCTTCTTCATATCTTCCCTTCATACAAAAAGCCATGGAAAAAGCCACAACCCCATCATCATCATCAAGAGTTGTTGCTAGTCCAAACCTATCACCATCTTCTCTCCCTTATCTTGCTACTGATATCTGCAGCAACATCAATCAACAACAGAGTAGAAAACCTCCAACTCTAGAAGAACTAGTCGCCCACTACTAGTCCCAAGGCCTCGATTTCAAGGATGCCTCTATCAAGGCTATCCAAGACCTCCAGGCCTTCCTCCACGACCTCGTCGCCTGAAGAGCCAAGAAGTAGATTTTCATGGCCAGCACCCTCCGAAAGCTCGACGACATCAACACCCGCCTCGCCATTCTCGACATGAAGCTCGATTCCAAGCCCGGCTACCCACAACGATCTCCATCGGCGTCGTCATCGGGGCCGCCGTCAAAGGGGTTGGATTCGTGGCACCCCATGTGGCAGGGGCCATTGGGCAGATGTGGGATGCTTCCAGGAGGAGGTCTTGAATTGTTGTTACTGTTGTATGCTGTTTTTCTTTTCTTCAAGTGTTAATTGAATGTGGAGATAGAGGGATTAGAGATAGAAATGAATTGGGTTTTTTCATTCTGATACTTGGAATTCATGATTTTAGTAGGTTTTGCAATTTGGGTTTTGCTGATTTCCATTATTTTTTTCTCTTTCTAAAGATTGGGTTTGTTTTGCTCATGAGATTGATTGATTTTTTTGATTTCTTTTGTTTCCTTTTTCCCAGCATTGTGTGGGTAGCAAGTATTTTCAACTGACCTGAAAGAGGAAAAAGAAAAAATGCTATCTGGAGAGATAACTGAGGTTATCCATTTGAAAGAGGAGAAGAATGTGGAAGAAACAGGTGGAGTAAAAAGTGGAGCTCATCAGATGAATGATCTGGAGCAGTGAAAGGTGGATATTCACCATTCTAGGCTGGTTCAGGGGCAAATAGGTCTTTTTGAACGAATATTTTGGCGCCAGTATGCACCAAACACATTTTATACGACCTACACCGTTAATATTAATAGAATCCGTCCATTTTGCATGTCAACTAAAACTACAGGTAGGTTTAGTCCAAAATACCAAAGTATATGGTGCACTCTGCAAAAAGGCCAAAGTACAAGTAGGTATAATGCTTTTTTCCCTAAAATAAACTAAACGTGTTGATGACCAAAATCTCTATTTAAATAAAGAGCCCTATCGCCTAGCCTTCAGAACACCCGGCATCTCTCCTCCTTCTTCCCTTGTTCCACGTCCTTCTCTTCCTTCTCCTACCATGGCCTCCTCTGACTACATGATCTACCGTCCAGAGGAAGTGGGGTGCCTTGATCTTCTTCGCCTATGTCTGTTCAAGAGAAGACTATCCGATTGCAAGTTTGTGGAGGGCTCCCACTCTCAGGGCTCAAAGCTAGAGAATGAAAGTGCCAAAGCTAATTGGATAGTGGGTTTCACCCTAATCATTCAGAAGATATTATTGCTGTTGGACGTACCATTACGCATCTTGGGCTTCATCATTGAGTTTTCTTTGAATTTGCTGTCGCTTAATGGAGGATTTTTACGTTTGATTTTTCGTATTATAACATGTAGGTACAAAGACTCAAGAACTGATGTGGGATAGATGGATAATAAATACTGCGTACAGTATATTTCTAGTGTAACTGCACTACTGCATTTATGTCTAATTTCTTGGTAGCTACATACAGTAGATGCATTTCATTTTATATGTTATCATGCTCAACAATCCACTATCCGACATGTTTATAAGGTTAAGGATTATATAATACACATATATGTACAGTTGCGCATTCCATATAAGATATTCTTATACTTCACAATTCTTATGCACTCATTATATCAGCTTTTTTTGTGTGTGTGTGTGATTTTCATCTCTCTTTCCTGGCCCATATAAATCTAACTTGAGATTTTGCAAAAGGGCTGAGCTTAACCATAACTCCCACACCCATGGGCTGAATCATCATCATCACTATATCATCAAAATCTTCTAATAGTCTAAGAGAAAGCTAAAGTGGTTCCTATGCCTACCTATGGCTTGGGCAAGCTTTACCTGCGCTTAAACTGGCCCATGAACACATCTTTCTTTCAAACCCCTCTATACTGTTCTTTGAGGAAAGTGTAATGATATCTTTCAATTTAAATTTCATTCTTGAGAAAACTATTATTTCCACAAAGTGTCTATTTTATATATTTTCTGGACTTTTATTTGATCCCTGATTTTCTCATGATATTTCCAAATGGGTGTAGATTTTGAAAATGTATCTGACACATACGAGAGACACTAGCCTAGTTCTAGCCTCCTCGTTTTATTTTCCTGGTAAAGAATCCCCACCTCATGATGTGCATGAACCCTGTCAGATGAGGTGAATTACATCATGTCAGTAAGAGCCAACATTATTTGCAAAAACAATAGTAAAAAGGAAAAAGAGTTCCTTAAGCTTAAGCATAATCAGTGGTGCAGGTGGCTGCTTGTCCTTTTCAGAATTCTTTTATTCCTTTTTCCACGTCACGTGGGACCCATATGATCGTGTGTGGCTGGTAGATACGACCTGTATCCATGTGGACTGTATCCACTAGATGATATTGTTTGATTCAAAGCTTCTTATAATTAGTATTGTTTATATTAATTTTTAATAGGTTTGTTAATGCAGGATATACATTAATTTATTTAAAAAATGCTCTGCAGAATGATCTTGTAATCCTTTTTTTTTATAGTTGTTGAGTGATAATTTAATTAAAAATCTTGTCTCTTCACATTAGCAATATTTTCTAGTGGTCTGTTTGGATTAAAAAAAGAGCAAACAGAATAAATGGTGGGGGCAGGAGAGAATTGTGTACGGTTCAAAATTGTACTGTAGACAAATTTCTCTCCACATGTTTTGTTTTGTTTAACTCTTCAAGATCTTAAGAAATCAGGATTTGATTTTCACTGGTTTCTTTTCTCAGGTTCTGTAGTGATTCCCGAGCAAGACTCTGAGAACTACCGATCGTACATCGGCCATTTAGATGGACGGTTGGATCTGTACAAGACCTTATCGTTTCACAATTATCCGCCCCAGATGCGTACTCTTAACACATCCAACGACGTGAATTTCATGGA